>JAGFZM010000602.1:66733-82467 GCA_017657215.1 Limnothrissa miodon
TGTATTACTGACCCATAGTTCCAGCACGGATACTGTATTACTGACCCTAGGGAGTCATGACATGCTAAAATGTGTGCACTGGGGTGTCAAAGTGTTTCAGACAGAGGATGGCATAAGTCTAAAATTATTGCAGGATTGTTGCACAGAAATCCTGTAACAAGAATTAGAGAATTATGGAGGCATGGCTTCTCATTGTGATTTTATTCATCAATTGAATCAAGTCAATAGAGATACTATTGTCAATCGTCCCAATCCTAACTGGCCCATAGTTCCACCACTGATACTGTACCACAGACCCACAGATACTGTACGAAGTTCCAGCAAACAGACAGGCATCAAGACTGGCTAGTAACAAGTTAAAGAAAGGGAGTAGTATGAAGATATAGTGTGGCGATGACAAACCCCTATGGGCCCGATTCAAACCCAGTTTTACTTTAAGTTTGGATGCAACATGCTGGCATGCTGCCATGCTTGGTTTGTGCCATCTGTGCACTTGTGAGAAAAGTTATGATCTATAGGCTCCTAACCCGTATGAAGCGGGCTTAAGGAAATGGGGAGGGAGACTGTCTCTGGGCTAAGGTATTCCTTGCCAAAAAAGAGCCTAGCCACATAAGCCTTGTGCTTTGTGCTTTTAGGAGACTGATCTGATAGGCCTGCAGACCAAAGAGAATGAGCATTTCATTGATTTTTGCAGCGTTAAGGTTCTGATGTGAGAGGTTGCCAAGAAGCACAATGGAAGAGAGAATTCTAATACAACTGTCTAATAGTTTAAGATGCTTGGCTTAGGGGTGGGCGATATAGTCTAAAATTTATATTGCGATATATTTTGAACCATAGACAGTAGATGATATATATCACGGTATACTTTGGTATGTAACTTACAGCATAACAGTTTCTTAATGGTTACCATAGCATAAAGTCAATATGTACAACAGTTGTTTAGTCATCGTTCGGAGGTGTTTATATTGGACTCTCAAATTCACACAGAAGTAAACTGGTAAGCTGCATTTGAGTCAGGCAGTAGCTGTTCAATTTATAGGCTCTTACACAGTTTCGTTGTAAGAATGAAAAGGTGCTATCAATAAGGTGAAGCTACAGGTCAACATTTTTTCACATGGTTGTGGAGACGCAATGAGCCTATCACGGTATGGCGATATGACCCAAAATCTCTATCATTGGCCAAATTCATATTGCATACGGTATATATCGTCTATATTGCCCACCCCTAGCTTGGCTTCAGACAATCCAGGGATTCAGATATTGTAAAAGAAATCAACATAATTACAGTTTTTTCATCCTGGTGTACTAGAAATCAGACTTCATTTTGGCCTGCTCACTCTGGGCGGAATTCTCCGGGGTGCTTAAGTCAAAAAAAGTGCGTAGCTGCGTGCTTTTCAGCCTGCGCGCATTCTGCTATAGGCTCAAATCAGTCACTTGCGCACCAAAAGCCCAGTTGCGCGTTCTAGGCGGGGCAAAGCTTAAATCGGGGCGTATCTAATGAAAAGGTTCCTTACGCGTATTCTCCTCCTGACTTAAGTCTTTTTACTGTTACGCACCTTTGAGGGCTGTATTAAGGTCAAGCGCCACTACATGGTGAAATAGTATATTGCGTTTGATGTCTGTCATGGCCGAATTTGAACATGCCAATGTTCAAGACATTCTATATTACGTTGTTCATCATTATTTCTAAACTACATTTATCACAACCACAAGACATTATCAGACAAAACCATCAACTCTGATCCTGTTTTTCATAATCCTCGTCTGTCTCCTGTTCTAAATATTGTTCAATTAAAATACGAGAGTAAATGGTAAATGGACTGCATTTATATAGTGCTTTTCTACTCATACGAGCACTCAAAGCGCTTTACAATGTAAGCTTCACTTTCACCCATTCACACACATGCATTCACAAACCAGTGACAGAGGCTGCCATGCAAGGGAGCAATTCAAAGAGTAAAGCCCTATTTCTACAATGTTCTCAAAAATCAAAATCAATGCCAGTCCTGCACTTCCTTGCTTGAGTGTCAACGAGAGGAGCACGCAGAGTCCCGCAAGTGATTTGTGGTCTTACTTTGACTTTGATAGCTTAGCCGATAGGCACAGACGCAATATTGTCATGTGATATGCCAATTCCAATTTAAAGTCATGGTTTGCACTTTCTGTTGACTAAGTGCTAATGCAGGGGTCCTTGTTCCATGTTTTCCTGTTAGCCACCTTGGCACAGAGACTGCCTTCATTTTGGGTTAGTAACGCCCCTATTCCTAAACCCGCCTGGAATTCGAGTTAAGAGCTGTAGGAGGGGCACCTGAAGTGGAGAATACGCGCAGTGCAAATGCGCGTAAATGAAATCGCGTAAAAACAGACTTACACGCTAATTGGTGATTTCCGCCCTCTGTCTTTAGTCATGTGGTGAGAGAACAAGAGCATAGCCTCGGCAGCTGCAGAAACGCCTGTACTGCTTAATAAAGCATATACAGAACCCTTTCTACTATGAAGAGTGATAAGAGTGAGCAATTCCGTTAACTATTACAATACATTACACTTTCACCTACATGCCACTGATTTATCAAAACCCACACAGTCAGACTGTGGTCATAATATACATAACAACAAAAACACTCATGGACAGTTTTTAAAGGTGACCAATTGCATTGCTAAATGGGACGGCACAGATTAAGTCTCTTTTATTGTCAATTCTCTACATATACTGGACATACAGAGGAATCTAAATCACGTTTCTAGCTATCCCACAGTGATGCGCACGGTCAGGAGAGCCAGAGGCCGCTGTGTCTACACACGCCGCCTGCTATGGCATTCACGCAATCACACACCCATTCACACACCAGTGGAGGGGATTACCATGCAAGGCTCCAGCCTGCCACCAGGAGCAATCTGGGGTTCAGTGTCTTGCTCAAGGACACTTCGAAGGGATCAGGTATAGTGGGGCTCGAACCTGCAATCTTGCAGTCACCGAATGGCTCCTCTACCACCTTCGCCACCACCGGCCCTAATGATGTATACTGCTCTTTATTTCCATCCGGAAACCAAATATAAATAATAGGGTTTGTGTAGGCTAGACAAGTTTTGGCCTACCACTCTAGGGTATGTTAGGGTTTTTTTCATAGCTGTTAACCAACTTTGGGGTTTGCCCTGATCTTACTAGAAAGTTACATTTTTTCTCATGGCAAGAAACCACAAAACCCCATCACAACACTGTGGGATTTAGTCTTTTACCCACAGGCATATTACGCCTAGGCCTACAGGTGCTCCTGAGACAATTATAATCTGATTAATCATAGCACAGCACTGCTGCCAACACAGAAAACATGGATTGTTTTATTTCAACACAGCAGAACTGGAGTTTGTAGAGTTCCAGGCCTTGCATCATCTTCAGATAAATGGTAAATATTTACCAACCTGAAACCAGCATACATCATACCAGTAAGAGAGATAATACATCTTACTCAAGACACCTCCACATTGAAATGAACTTTCACACTGGGGTGAAAACTGGCCACCGTGACAGAGCAATAATGACAAAACTGACGGCACTGATTACCCTGAGGCCATGAAACCTAAACACACTTTAGACTCTCCATCCTTCCCATAAACATCAAGTGGGAACTCTTATGGCCTGCTTGAGGGTACAAGTCAGGATGCCTATAGAAAAGGCACAGATTTAGTATCTGCTTGTAGTCCTTCCTGTTCATTTGTGGATGTTCAGTGTTTGTCTTTGTCTCATGTATTTGTGAAAAACCAATAAAAGTGAATTACAAAAAAAAAGAAAAGGCACAGATCACAGTGGCATGCTTGTTTATCTACTGTTTACACTAATCTAAAAAAAAAAAAAAAGTGTCCGGGAGTTCTGTTCTTCTAACAGACAGCTAAACTGGCAAAATATTTTAAGATTTTAGACGTCTACCAAGTGAAAACGGCATTTTACAACCCCTAATCTGCTTGGAGCTTTTCCTCCTTCTGAACAGCCTAAATCCTATTCAGTATTACCATTCAGTTAACACTCTCAGAGGAAAATTCCTGTTAACACTCTCAAGAGGAAAATTCCTCTTTCCTGTGGCAAACAAAATTGCAGTTTGACCATGGGTTTGACGTTACCAATCACAGCTGCTTTTGCTGTGTCTAGCTACAGAAGATTCCCCTCACTTGTCAAAATCCCGTCAAACGCCACATGTACAAAGTTAAGCTTTAACACGTGGGTTCAAATTGAGTTTTTTGGGATAGGGCAAAATGCAAATGGTCCACTAGTGGTTCTGTACACACCTTAATGCATAAACAGTAACTCGGGTGTTCGCTTGAAAATTATGGTCACGTTATAGGTTTTAATTACAATAGCAGGTGCATCGTGACAGCACAGGTGTTTGGTTCTTCTTACCTGCTTCCAGCGCTGCAGTCCCCGTCGTTGCGGCAGATGCACAGGCATTGCTGTAGTTCTGTCTTATCTCCCGAAAGAAAATATTAGTTTCTTTCAAGTTCTTTTTGAGCAGCCCTGCATGTTTGTTGTAATTACTGAATATCTTTGTCAGTTCCCTAGCCAAAGGAGTTACTTTCTGTAAGTTACCCGTGCCACCGCTGCTCTCCATGACTAGGATGATGGCTAGTTCACTCCAATGCCGCAGAGTAACGTTTGATCACCCCGAAAAAGCGAACTAGATCACCTTTAAACAAAGGCTTGCAAAATTTCAACTTCGAAACGCCATGGTAAATTCTTGAGCCAGTGTAACAGTAGGAGTGCCACTTTTAGATCCTCAAAGTCCGTTTTTTATTTGTTGGCGACCGACCTATTTGACGTTATAGTTAACGTTTCAACTTAATGTTGTGTGGACTATAATATCATAACGTCCTTAGTTCAGCTACTTGTCATGAGAGTCTACTGTTGATTCTGTGGCCAACTACGAGAGCACCCGAAGTCATATTTTCACCTACCGTTACATTTTAACTATGCAATTGATTGTAGATTAAAGTAAGTAAAGTTAACTTTGACTGGAAAACACTTCGTACTCTCTTAGCCTAGCTAGCATAGAAAATGTTAGCCAATTGAGCAGCGAATCAACTGTGCAATCAATCTGAGCAAATCAAACCATGTCAAACCAAATCAACATTGCTGGCTAGCCGCCTCCGTATCAGAGATCTAAACCCAACAACTAAAACGTTGTAACGTTGACTTTATTCACCTTCAAAAAAGCATACGTCGCCGCTAATCCCTTGTTATTCAGGATAAACAAAATTCCAGTAAACACTTTCACTTCACAAGCTAGTTAGCTCTAATGCTAATAAACAAGCTGGGTGGGTGGAATTTAACGTTATTAGCCTCCTGCAGAACTAGCGGTCTGTACCTCCAGCGAAAATAGTGACATTTGATATCTTTCTACAGAAAGTATTTTGCCAACCTGTATTCCATTCTTATTACGACCCTACAGTTAGCAAATATGCTTACAAATTGTTATTTGTCTTTGTGGTTTAGTGACAACCTTGCAGTCGCTACCAAGACTGGATAGTTAGCTTGCTAATGTTTATCCAAAAGTCCCAAGGAATGGAAACTTTGGATTTTAGAGCGAATGCTATCTGGCTAACACCCATCAATTTACCAGATACATATCTAACAAAGAGCTATAGCATACTGACATCTAACTTGCAAAGACCCTGCAGCTTGAAGACGGGTCCAAACTTAAAACAAAAGCATCCGGTCTAGTCAAATGCGCTCCAATAAGATCCGTGTTGATGGATGTGGACGAAGTCATGCTCCCCTACTGTTGTGAGAGCTAGCAAATAACAAGCGCACCCTCCAGGAAAAAAAGGGGTGGGGCTGTTACTTTTGTCTGCAAATGCAGTATGGAACGTGTAGTCGAGAGAATACTGTGGTAGGCCTTGCCTTCTTTAACAGAGAACATACAAAGTTTTGATTATTATAGCATATAATTAGGCTAAGTAGGCTATGCCTAAGTAGGCATTAAGAAGGCTATTTTGATTGTATGAAACATGGTGCAGCAAAAAAATCTCCTTGTTTCCCATTTAGTGGATAGCTAATGATCCTAACCCCATTGAATGTGTGGTAGGCTGATATTGTTCTGAATTAAATGGGATTTTAAACATGTAAATTAGTGAGCAAAGAAAGGTTTTTTGCTGAAGTGGGTTAAATATAGCTGCCAGAAATGGCTGATAGTGCTTTATTCTATGTTTCAGCACTTTGCGTCTTATTTATTAGAAAGTTGTCTTTCTGTTGTCTCACTAGGTCATCTGCCTTCTAAAACATATGCCTAATTAGTTAAAAATCAAGAGTTAGTAAGTCCTACAGACAGTGTTGACTTGAGTCATCTCATGTTAACATGTTAAATGTTAGTCCAGAAAGTAGGCTACTATTATTCACTATTTTGCCAACCTGTATTCCATTCTTATCCTACAGTAGCAAATATGCTAACAAATAGCTATTTGTCTTTGTTAACATGTTAAATGTTAGTTCCCAACAAACTTCTGATTTTTTTTTTATTTGAGAAGTCACACACAGTCAGAATGAAAATTGGTTGCAGTCACAGTCAACCACCAAATTTTACCTGATATTTTAATGACAATTAAAAATGTAGTGAAGTAAAAGTATGCAATTAACTCAGGAAAAGTTCACAAAACACTGGGAAGAAATTCTTAATGCAGCCTACATTTTGACTACAGAACAAAGGTGTTTTAAAGGTATTAAAATAACTGGATCTTGAATATTTGGTTAAAACACAGGATTAAAAAATCATGTTGTTATGAAATATAGGAAACATGCCATATACCATTTTAAAAGAAGGTTTGCTCTCTCTCTTAACCTCAACCACTTCATTGTGGTATCACCAGAAAGCCAAAAACTGTCCTCTTCAAATTGTAATATGAAAAAGTTGCACATAGAGGATAGACATCCACAACAACAAAAAGACAACAATTGTCCGCTCTCGGGAGGTAAGGTAGCCTAAATCGTTCATGTTTATCTGTATGTTTCTAACCCTGGAATAAATTAGCAACTTTGAAAGCTTGATGTATGACATCATTATAGTCATTATAGCCTTGTCATGGAACAGTAAGTTCTGTGTTGACTAAATAGTTTGCCACTTGGACTTTCTTAGTTTGTGTCCGCATTCTTCACCAAAAAGTGTCTATAAAGTAGGTAATTATAGGGCTTTTGTTGATATTACTCAACTTACCTTGTGAGGTAAAGTCAGGATGTATAGGCTAATAATCGGGGGGAAACAAAATCCAGATCAACCCTTAAAAAGAAGTCATTCAGATTAATGTCTATATCTATTGCACATTCAAAGTTTTTTGTCCCTGTCATTTTAATACTCGGGTCAGCCCTAGAAATCCAATCATAAATATCCCGCGAACACTGCCCTCTAGTGGCCATAAATATAGGAAATGTAGGCCTATATACGGTAATAATGTCATCATTTTGTTTGCGCAGAAGGAGACGCTTGGCTGTGGTGATATAGGCTAGCTTATATATCGAAAAAGACACACATCTAGCATATACATATTTGCAGTTGCATGCGTGTGTGTGTGTGTGTGTGTGTGTGTGTGTGTAGATATAGCCTATATATTCTTATTGAAAACAAATAGCTAGGGCGCTATGGGAAAGTGGGGATGTAATGTATGAAATGTATGCTACTCAAGCTAACGTTTTATCTTGTAATGTCTAAATAAAACGCACAAACTATTTTGTGATTAATTATGAGGAAACACTAGATTACAGCTCGTGAATAAGGAGTGAAAATAGAGTAACAGAAAGTATGTCAGATTTTTAATTGAAGGTGTTGACATGTGTCTGCAATTCCATGGCTAAATTCCCTATGGCTCAGACCTGGCAACCCGTCTCCCACTGAGCCTCCGCCCACAGCAAAGCAACAGCATTCAGTATTCAAATAGGGAGCCTGCGCGCCGAGTTGTTGACTGCCTTCTGGAGCGTTGGAGAATTCAGCACCTGTTGGATATGCTCTTGGTTACGGCAACAGGAAATGACAACCGTGCAGTGTTTGTGGTTTAAATTTTAGCTTGTTCGTATCAAATAAGAGAAGCCAAACTATGGATGTGAGTAAAGTACCAGGTAGCGGACGTCCTACGACTGTAAACGTTTACTTAGCAGGCTTACCTGTTGAAAACGGGATCTCAGGTGGAGACTCGTTTTTTCAAGCTCCAGTGAAACGGCAGGCGGTGAAGAGGCACCACCACAAACATAACCTTAAACACAGATATGAATTTCACGAGACTCTCGGAAAAGGGACCTATGGGAAAGTCAAAAAGGCAATCGAAAGATCAGGAAGACTGGTAAGTTTTTAACATGTGTTTCTCCTATTACAATAGTCTATGCTCGGTTCTGGTTCAGTTTTCACAGAAATTGCAACTCGACTTGTGTAACGTTAGGCCTAACCCAGTGTTCTTTCTGATATTAGGCCTATTTGTGGCAGAGAGTCTAGGTTTTAAAACGATTGTGTTTTTTTCTGTTTAATGTTAGACAGTGAAATCAAACACGTGAAAAGTCAGATTCCTATTGCTTAACGCAATGGAAGCCCAACTGTCTATTTCATAAAATGACGCGAGTGATTGAATTTGAGAGAGAAACATTAGGCTTTTAAATGCAAACCGGTTTGGGTCGGGTGGCGTGGCATAAACTAGGTTCTCTGTCAACAACCAAGTAATCAAAGCATCCTGGTCGCGATGCCATCAAGTAGGATAGGCTTAAAAATAGGCCTATGTTAATCCTGGACAAACCAGTTTCAAGGGTTGCTACCCTCTATTTTCAAGTGTTTTTACTATTGTTTTACAAACATTAAATTCGAATTACAAGGAGCGCAATCCTTATGGAAGTATTAGATTGACCATGGGGAGTCCTCCAGCATGATAACACAGAGAGGCCACAGAAGTTAGTATTTATTAATTTACACCTTATGTAAAATTGTCAGGTGAAATGGAACCCTACATGGGTGCACAAAAGCATAAGAAATAGAGAATTAGAGCTAATTTAATGTACAATGGGTTAATTCACATATGTGATTGTACAGCCTAAATTTTTTTGTATGTGAAACAACAGCTTTGACACTGTCCCAACTGTCTGTTTTCTCAGTCTAGATAGATACAGTTCAATCCTCTTGGAGAATTTATGTGGAGAGATGATTCACATTAATGGGACAGTACTTTGTACATGGTCCAGGTCCCATAACTAGCCAGTAGGTTAAGATTCACATGCATGAGCAGGCCATTCCAAGATGGGAAATTGTTTTTTCATTAAATATGAAGAACACCATTTAACATTAATAAGCATTACTTGGTAAAACTGGGTCTGTGCAAGGTATGTTATATTGGTGTGGGACGCTTCTCGCTTTGCCACTCCCCATTCATTGTTTAAGAGACAGAATGTACCTATATGTTCAGTGCAGTGTACACCTTTTGAAAGAATTTTTTGTTTTCCCTGTATCTCTATCTCTCATAAGTCCTCTGTCGGGCAGTAGTAATGCAGTATGGTAACTGGTTGGCATTTTGAACTAGGCATGCAGAGTCAGAGGTGTCTGACATCGAAACCAAATTGGAAGTTTGATGTTTGCTGCAGATAAACAAATGACACTTACTAGTACAAATCCCCCCACACACATAGGTCTTTCATGCATAAGGTGCACACAAAGATTGAAACAGATGAACTGAAGTATAGTTCTGCCAGAAAGAGAACAACCACTTCCTTGCGCCAGCCAGCCAGCACACAAAGATTTGGGACTGAGACCAAACCACACATGATGTTCACCAGTCTCTCAACATATTCATTAAGACTTGTCTTTGTGTAATCAAAACCTGTATGCATCCTTTGGCCAAATGGTAACTGTGCAGTTAAGAACACTAGGCCCCAAAACAGTTCTATTAAGGGTTGTCTTCAAGTAAATGTCAAATATAGTCAGGTACATAAATATTAATCTACCCTCCTTACTAAAGTTAATGTATATTAATGTAAGGGAGGTAGAAAAGAACCTTCCCACACGTATTACCCTCCTGTGCTCCTTCGGGGGAAAGGATGTGGGGGTGGTAGCTGGTGGGCAGAAAAAAAGAGTGCAAGAAGAAAGAAGAGAATTTTATCTAGTAACGAGCAATCCCAATTCTGTCAAAATATGAATTCCAAAACCTGTATGGGCAAAATATCCGTTTACCATTACCCTCCTTCAACCAGATCAAAGTCCTCCCCCAAAGGGATTTACCCATGCTTCCAAAACATCCCAGAATAACATGCTTTTGTTGACTATTGTATTTGCGACTCTGCTCATGGGCATCAAAAGTCACTAGACTGGCAACCAATAACAAATAATGCTAAGCCGAAACCAAATGTCAGACTCTTCGTAACCTTGGACGTTGACACTTTATTGATCCTTCCGCCGACCCCTATCCCCTCAAAGCGAGGTGAAAAGCAGACCTGTGGACCCGTCTTTTCCAGGGAACAAGTCATTTGAACTCTTAGATAGCTGGGCTACGAAAGCTGACTGTCATTCCACAAGCAAGGGGTTGGGATCTATTTTGAAAACAACGCTTTGAAAAGGTTTTGTGTGAAGCTGTGACCTTTTGCTGGCAAATGCACCCATTCACCTTTTGCTCTGCAAACAGGTTGACTTATTACTCGAGGAAGGAGGAAGAGCTGGACAAACATGACCAGCTCTTAGCAGACACATTATCTCATTCCAAAGAATCAGACTTTGTGAACTTGGTAATGTTTTCGGAGAAAGTTTTTCAGTTTAGTAAAAGGCTTCAGTTGGTTGCTTATCCGTGGCACACGTGCCAGTGTTTCTAACTTGACCAAGGTATGTTTGCTCGGATGTATGCCAGTGTGCTATTGTCTCTGTGTGTTCATTGTATGTGTGTGTATACTGTATTTCACTACTTCATGAGTGGGTGAAAAGCAAAGTATACATATACTATATAGACTTTCCCCTTCCAGAAGCTTCTTTACTGTGCCAGCTGTAAGAAAATAAGGGAATGTTGATGGGCTGTGGCCCGCATACAGGTGAAAGCGCTGTGAATAACCGTTGACATCATGCTTAACTGAAGGTGAAAGATGACAAAGCCATTTTAGATCAACGCCCATTTTTGTCCTGTGTAGGTCACCATAGTGCGTGGCATTGCTATTGTGCTGTGTGTAGTGTACATATACTGACAATGCCAAACAACAGGAAACCTTATAGCTTTTCTTACACTTTCAAGGTGTCATCTGTTTTCTTAGAAGAAGCATATTTCACAACCTTTTCCTTCTTCCTCGAAGTAACCTAGTGTAATTCCCTAACGTGTGGAGTCCTCATTCATCCAAGTCATGGAAGTAACGACACTAAGTTATAGGCAACTGGGGAAAACATCCAGTAGCCTTTAACTGAATACTTTGATTAACTGCTTAGACAGTTTATGTGACGCACACATGTCTGTCACACACACATGAGTCAAAGAAAGGAGAGGGTTGCTGTCTATGTCTCTGTGTCTATAAAGAATGAGTGTCCCCTCTCTCTCTCTCTCTCTCTCTCTCTCTCTCTCTCTCTCTCTCTCGTCCTCCCCCCCCCCCCCCCCCCCCCCAAAACTAGCAAAAGGCCAGACTCCAATCACATACTGTAGGTGTCCTCTAACAACACAAACACTCACAGGGCAGAGAGGAATCTCAGGCATGTGTAGATTGTTTGCTACCCAAACACTTCTCTCTTATACACACCACAAACGACAGGCTAACAGATCTGAAATCAGACATGCCTGAACACCAACACATGCAGAGGTGAAGACAAACTAGTGAGTATATCCCCACAATGAGTCATCTTTTCATTTGCGAAGAACCAGGCAGGCACGTGAGGTTTTATACAGTAAGCTATTTGTACTGTCACAGGGTTGTGCAGACAAACAAAAGACTGGGCCTACCTGCATCTGTGTGGTATCAAGGATCCTGCCACACTCGACTGCATATTGCACACACAGACAGACACCACATATACACCCCCACCCCTTGTTCCCTTTCTCTCACACCCAAACAAACAGCCATGCATTCAAATTCAAATTTTCCTCAATTCTATAGACCACCTCTGACGTAACAATCAACAATACTGCATTGACTGTGGAATGTACCCATGTCCTGGCATGTCCCTAGGAATCATTAGGACCCTCCCACACACACAGTCAGCTTTTGCTAGCACTAAAACTAAGAGGTGAGGAAGACTTATTATGAGATGAAAATTTATTATTTTTGTGAGAGAAATATGTTGTTTTTAGATTGGAGAGGTGAGGAATGTTTTGGCCTTTTATGGTAAACCTTGCTTTGTGGTGTCCAATTGTTTGTGGTGTCCAATTGTTTGTGTGTGTGTGTGTGTGTGTGTCTGTGTGTATGTTCAGCTGTGTTTTGTTCTCATAATCTCCTATGTGCGTCACATGATAAGTTCTTCCTGGAAGCACAAGTGAAGATGCAAACGCAGACCAACCCATGGCAAAGCATGTCCTACACAATAGATTTGTAAGCTTGACCTGAACAATTACCAAGGTTTGAGTAGGTTCTAGTGTTGTCACGATACCAAAATTATTGTTTCGATACCAATACCAAGTCAAGAATTGAGATTTTGAAACTTTTTCTTTCCTGAAAATGGAGAAACACTCTCAAATATCATTGATGTGCTTTATTTTAAAACTGGGGCAACATTCTAATCATAACACACTAATAAATGAACATATGAACATATTAAATGTTTAAGCTTTGACCTATTGATTAATATAGGCTAATGTTTCCTGTAGAAGAGTCCTCACTCTTGAGTTTCCCCTTGGGGATCAATAAAGTATATATCTATCTACTTCAATGTATGATTTTTTTGATGATTAATTTTATATTTGAGTCCATAATTTCTTACAAGGCGTTTCACATAGGCCCACACTTCCTTTACTTACAGAAGGTCTGTGCTCTTTGAATGCTGTAATAACCTAGGCTAAATAAATCACTGACAAACATGCACATGCTCTGATTCTTATAGCCTACAGATAATTTTAGCTGATTAAAGTTGCGTTTTCAGAGATGTTGAATTAGCGGTAGGCAGGGTTGGGTCAGATTACTTTGAAATGTAATTTATTACTGATTACAAATTACCTGCCATTTTTTGTAATTTGTAACGTAATCAGTTGGATTACCAAAAACATGTAACGTAATCTGATTACTTTTGGATTACTTTTAGATTCTGCCACAGCATTGATCAAAGAATTTTTTATTTTATTTTTCACTTAATGATTTCATTACATCTATTTTTTTTTAGCTCTCAGTTTGTGAATCAACTACACATTTTATTAAATAACCAGTTCATAAAGAAAACTCGGGGGACGCTATAATTAGATGACGCGGACCAATAAAGTCTGCTCACAAATCCCGTGCTTGTTTAATTTACTATGGCGGCAGAGACGCTGTCCAAGCACAGTTGACTGCTGACTTATTTTTTGATTGCTGGATTATTGTTGTGATACAGCAGCCAGAGATCCAAGACCCCACTGCTTAAAGGATTTATCCCCGGAGTAAAATACACTTTAGATCAATTTAAGGATGATTGGGAGTACATACGTTGAGTTGACATCAAAATCATGTAATTTGGATGTGTTTTGAGAGTTATATTTTACTGTTTTGAGCCAAAGTTCGTTAGCCTGGAAGTGACCCGGGCATATCATTTCCACCGCTATAAAACGCTATTTTATACCTCTTCTACGGCAGTAAACAAAGGTCGCATGTTAAACGTCAGAATTGTCTTATGATTTTGCCGCATATTGTGATGTTTGAAAACGCAAACCTCTTGTTAACTCTGTCTACACACAAACGCACAAACGGAGTTTTCAGAAAAATCCACTTTGCCTGGAGTTTTTTTTAAATATTCGTTTTTGATGCGTTTTTGTGTGGATGACGGGTGAAAACGAAGAAAAATACCGGTTTTGCAGATACCCGGCTACATGTGGACGCCTAAATCCCCCCCGATAGTTAGACTGTCATAAAAAGTTGCATTGTTTGCAAGATGAGAAGTAATCAGGTAATCCCCAACAATGTAACTGTAATTTGATTACACATTTTTGCATTGTAATCCTGGCTGATTACAGATACTTGATTTTTGTAATCTGATTACGTAATCCAGATTACATGTAATCTATTACTACCCAACCCTGGCGGTAGGCCATGAGGATAATGCCCATCGTTAGCCTGCTATTTCTGTAGATAGCCTTGTGGTGCAAAATAGTGACTTGTCACTCAAAATAAACTATAGCCATCTCATTTCCCTTATTTTAAGGGAATGAACGTGATCATGTTATCTTTCACATAACCTGTCGGTCTTTAAACTCCTTACAACTCGCGTCGGCCAAGTGTTTGCCAAGTTCGGGGTTGCCTCCCTTAGTTTGGAATTGTTTGTAACACTGCCGACAAACAGGACTCGACTTATCGGTAGTTTTGCCCTCACTGTCAGCAAGGTATTACTCCTCACGTCATCTGTGTCAACCAGTCGTGGACCGGCGGCCACTGTATCACTCGCACATGTAGCCATCCCTGTAGTGTTTGTCTGACAGCTGCAGCAGCAGCTTGCTGCATGCTTGAAGAGAAAAACACAGACGTCCATAGGGAGGCGGGAAGCGTGCGTTGCACAGACCAACATGAAATACGTCTCTTAAAAATATGGAACACGGAAACTTTCAATACTAATAGATTTAGGAATCGTGACATTTTTCATTTCCAAGAATCGCGATGCTTTTGAAGTATCGGTGCACCGTGCAATAGTAGGTTCATCTACTTTGTTAAATTATTAGTTGAATTACACTTGCACACAGTGGGTTTGCCCATTGTAACCTTGCCATGCTCAGTGGACCATGTCCAAAATGTGAAACCTAATCAGAGCCAGACCATTATCCTTGACGCACACTGCGAATGCATGCATTTGAAATGCACGTCAGTAGCTATTCTCAACAAAGCTGTGATTTGTAACATCTCATTGTGATTTCTTTTGAAAGGTGGCCATCAAGTCCATCAGGAAGGACAAGATCAAGGATGAGCAGGACTTGGTTCACATTCGCAGAGAGATTGAGATCATGTCCTCTCTTAGTCACCCCCACATCATCACCATCTACGAAGGTACCGTTTATTCACAATCAATTTCAATTGTCAAGTTTCATCAAGATGTAGTGAAATATTTTACGAACATGTATTGTATTATTAACCACAGGCACCATCAGGGGAAGAAAGGTGAATTCACTGCTTGGAAGGGCCAAAAATTATATTCTTTTAAAGGGCTTAAAATTTCTAGGGACATCCGTTTTGTTAACTGTTCATTTCTTTATCAACCGAGTCATTTTGAATTTTGGCTCCTCAGATGTAACGGTGTAGTTATTTGTAGTTATATACAAACCATTCATATGAGTCAGTTGGTTTTTTTTGTTTGTTTTTTGTTATGTGTGCAAAAACGTCCATAATGAATCCTGGCCTGACCCCTCGCTGTGTTGGTCGGGTGTTATTGTTGAGCCTCTGAAGTGACTCACTTCTCCAGAAGGGGTGTCTGCTGGCCCCGCTTGTCACGCAAGGCTCAATTGTTTCTCCAATTGTCTGTGTCCTACTCAGGGTTATGTAAGCGGCATCACCCCAAGGCCCCCACTCCCTTCCTTTTACAGTCAGCTCAGTGGGCACCCCTTAAGCCCTTCTGTGGTTTTAATGTGTGTGTGTGTGTGTGTGTGTGTGTGTGTGT
>JAGFZM010000602.1:82477-178361 GCA_017657215.1 Limnothrissa miodon
TGTCACCCACAGTATTTGAAAACAAGGACAAGATTGTGATCGTGATGGAGTATGCCAGCCGGGGCGACCTTTACGACTACCTTTGCCAGAGACAGCGGATAAGTGAGACTGAGGCCAGGCACCTCTTCAGGCAGATTGTGTCTGCGGTGCAATACTGTCACAGGGTGAGCTTCCCAATAATCAAGATGTCTATTTTCAATGTTGAGTAATTAGAACTGGAGCCATCACACTCCAGGCATCTTTTTATTTATTTATTTATTTATTTTTCTCTCCTCCTCTTATACTTAATTTTCTCTCTCATTCTGCATGCTCTCTCTCTCTCTCTCGCGCGCGCGTGCGCGCGCTCTCTCTCTCTCTCTCTCTCTCTCGTCTACTCCCCTCCCTCGCTCCCCCTCTCTTCTGCTCACACACTTCCAATGCTTGGGCCATCACTTACATAACCCCCAATTTGGTGGGTGCTGGAAACAAGGTGTAATGAGGCGTTGGGCCTGTAAAGCGCCAGCGTCAAGGTCAGAGGCCAGCAGTCTGACCGCGCTCTCCATCTCTTTCTCTCTTTTACTCATTCTTTCTCTCCCTCTCTCTGTCCCTCAAACACACCCGCTAATGAGCGAACAGGAACGAGCAGACACTGAATGTCCTGGCTGTGTCCTCACAGCCATCCTCTTTGTGCCAGAGTGCTGACTATGGACAGGCTGGCCATTGTCCTATGCAAGCTATATAGCCTGCAACAGTAAACTGTCTCGATCTGTGACGATCTTACTACTTAAAGTAGAGGCCATCCCGACAGCTGCCCCTACACACACACACACACACACACACACACACACACACTACCCCTTAGTGTTATTTTAGTACACTAGGCAGAGTGAATGTCATTTGGTTGGCACTAACCTGGGTCAAGGCCATCTAAAAAGACCTCTGTCCTCTGACAGGATAGTGTTATGAACTCATGCAGGGGGATTTTAGGCCAACACACACAAACATGCACATGCTGACTCTCATGCAAATGCAAAACCTTTAACATAAACACACTTATTTATTTTTATTTTTATTTTTTTAATTACTGGAAGACAAGTGGCCTGTATTTGTTTTAACTGTGCTAAATTAGATCCATAGCCATTTATGTGGCTGTCCAACATGAGGTATGCTCTCCTACAGGGTGGAGGACAATGGAACATAGCTTGCATTCCAGAACAATCCTTTTTGAGGTGGCCCGCTCAGTTGTTTTGAATTCCCATCTTTAGCAAGAGAGAGAGAGGGGAGAAGAAAAGCTCCAAGGCCTGTCTAGTGTAATAAGATAATTCCTTGTGAAATGGAAGAGGAAGGCCTTTATTTTCACAGGCTGGTGAATCTGGCTAAAACAAACTAATTTGGAACAAACAAAGCTGAAACGCCTAAAGAAAAACATTTCAAATGAGAGGAGACACATGGGCCTGGTCCTTAAGTAACTGACAGTGTCTTAAGTGCTAATCCATTGGTCATACCGGCATTCCTGGTGGCATTTAAGCATGTTTTAAGTCAGACGGGATTTAGAAACTCTCAGCTGAAGTTTCATATTGATTTTTTTTTCCTCCTTCACCAGAATGGGATAGTTCACCGTGACCTGAAGCTTGAGAACATTCTCTTAGATGGTGACTGCAACATTAAGGTAAGAAAAAGGTTCACACCTTACTAATTCTGACATTACTTGTGAACACACTTCCCTCCCAACAGCTCTGCAAACACAATGTGTTGTCTGGTTAAATTTTTGGGATATAACTGACCATTTATGACTTTGTGTTTGTGTCTTTACTCTTGGTTACAGTTCTGTTTCACTTTATCACTAACCTTTTCCATAAACCACCAATAAAATCCTGTATTCTCAGACATGACTTCAGTTATTTATCTTACAGGAATGAATAGCTATTGTAAAATAAGCTGAAGGAATTTTTAGTGCTCTCACTTTCTCTCGCCGCTCATAGATAGAGAGCTATAATTCCTTCTTATCAGATTGCAGATTTTGGTTTGTCTAACCTGTACCATGGAGACGAGTACCTGCAGACGTTCTGTGGCAGCCCTTTGTATGCCTCTCCAGAGATTGTCAATGGCCGACCATACAAAGGCCCAGAGGTGGACAGCTGGTCCCTGGGTGTCCTCCTCTACACTCTAGTCCATGGGGCTATGCCATTTGATGGGCAGGATCACCGCAACCTGGTTCGACAAATCAGCACCGGGGATTACCGCAAGCCCACCAAGCCATCTGGTGAGTGACCCATCCCATTCATCCTTGTGTTTTTTGTGTTTAGACTGAATTTGGATTCTGAATTACTAACAGGCCACTGCTAAATAGGCAATTTTACTTAAAATGTGAGACATGCATTATGTAATGATGGTGCCATTCAGTATGTTATGATGGAGAGGAATGTATTCAGTAAACCTGAGTCAATAGCCCCCCTGGGAATTGGGCTAAGAGTTTAGGGCAGAGACTCCTGAAGACAATAAAAAGGGGTCTAGATCTCCTATTGTCAAAAGTGCTATTGTACTGTAAGTCTGAATTGAGTGGAATTGTATTACAGTCCTTTTGACTGCTGACGTGAAGTCTCTGTGTGTTCAGATGCTTGTGGTCTGATCCGCTGGATGCTGATGGTGAACCCAGAGCGCAGGGCCACGCTGGAGGAAATTGCTCGCCACTGGTGGGTCAATTGGGGCTACCAGCGCCCCCTTCTGGCCAAGAGCGTGATCTCCATCAACAGCTGCACCACCGGCTCCACCAGTACAAGCTTGAATGGCGGGGCTCCTACTAATGCTGCATCGGCAGCACAGACTCAAGCAGTGGGTCCCACTCGGATTGCCGATTGGCTGCGGCGCACCTCACGGCCCTTGCTGGAAAGCAGCTCCAAGGTGCGGTGTCTGCTGCGCTCCCATGGTGGAGGAGGCAGTGGGGGGGAAATGGTTCGCCAGCGGTCCATACGCCGATCTCGCA
This sequence comes from Limnothrissa miodon, assembly GCA_017657215.1. Classification (NCBI taxonomy): domain Eukaryota; kingdom Metazoa; phylum Chordata; class Actinopteri; order Clupeiformes; family Clupeidae; genus Limnothrissa; species Limnothrissa miodon. The sequence continues at coordinate 85,440 of JAGFZM010000602.1, forward strand.
AGGAGAACAATGTGTCCCAGAGCATGCAGGACAGTTCGACGCACAAGGGAATCTTGAAAAAACGGGGCAGTCTGAAGCAGAAGCCTCAGAGCGACGCCCAGCCCCCCGCCTTGGAGGAGCATCCGGCTCCCATGGCCCCCACCACCCCTTTCAGCTGCTCCACCTCCAACGCTCTCTCAGCACCCCTTGCACCCACGAAAGAAATGTTTCCACGGAAGGGCATCCTGAAGAAACCCGTAGAGAGGGAATCGGGCTATTACTCCTCTTCCTCTTCCTCACCCGAGAGCAGCGATTCGGCGCAGACCCCTCAACCCCCGCTCTGCCCCTCTGTCCCGCCGCGCCGCAAGGGCATCTTGAAGCGCAACGGCAAGTTCTCCTCAGGCGGCTTGCAGGAGTTCGGATCACTGGACCAGCTAGCGGCCTCCCTGCCACAAGGAGTCGCCAGAGTGTGGCCAAAAGGCGCTGTGAGTGAGGACAGCATCCTCTCCTCTGAATCCTTCGACAGGCTGGACTTGCCTGACCGCGAGACACCCGCCGCACCGATGGAAAAGCCGGCACTATCTTCAGGCAACATGAGGGGCTGCGTGTCTGCAGACAACCTGCTGGACCTCCGTGAGGACTGTGGCATTAAATGCCAGGGCCATAGGCGGATGCACAGCCCTTTGGACATGGCCTGCTACCAGATGCCTGGCATGGCCGACAGCGCCTTTTCCATCTCAGACTGTCAGAATGTGACTGAAGCCTACCGTCAGGCTGTAGTCCCCACCACTGCAGCTAGCTGAGGCGAACCAGTCAGCCACTGTTCTACTTGAGCTTGCATTTCAGTGGGTGCATGAAAAGCTGGCCATTACTGAACTGCTAAGAGGCATTTCTTGTTTTAAGGGACTTGTTAAAGAGTGGTTAGTGCTGGTCAGTGTTCACATGAATGCATGAGACTGATGTGACTGAAGACTATTGCATGTCACTGAAATGACACTGGCCAGTTCATCGTAAAGAGTGTGGTTTTTATCATTATTTTTATTTTTTAAACTAACCAAAATGAAAACCTACACAAGTGTTCTAAATATGTCAGGGAAAAAGAGACTTTTGGGATAAACTAGTTTTTATGCACATTTTACTGATACTGGAAAAAACAAACGGCATACTGTGCTGGAAGAGAAGTCAGGGAAAATTTAAGATTTCAGTCCTTGGGGAAAAAAAAGAACATTGTGTACTAGTTTTATTTTACAGATAATCTTAGCTTTTAAAATTGCATATCGCTACCAAAGATTACATTTGTTTAAAAACCAGAATCTCTGTGTTTGTGTGGCCTTGCTAATTCAGGAAAAACTGTTCCAGAGAAAGGAGATGGCTCCAATGGCATCCTTAATGACTGAGTCAATAGATCAGCATTTAGAATGAATAAAGGGTGGGTGATCTCTGGCACACCAGAGGGTGAGCAGCTTCTCGCCTGTTTGTCTGTTTGCTGCATGTTAATATTTCACTTTTACTGCCAGCTCTTAAAGATTACAGACTGATCATGTTTTCAACTGGAATTTACCTTGCGTTGTGGTGAAGGGCAATTTTTGTGTGTGTGTGTGATGGCAGATGGACAGCAAGGGATTTTATAAGCAGCCCCTGAGCACAAGAATAATAATCAAGTAGTGATGGTTCAGCTGCTGTTTTACTTGAGATGTTTTTCATTTTAACTTGGTGTGCACAGGGCAACTTGACACTTTACAACTGAAGTGCAATTCCATGTTGGTTGCTTAAAGGTATATTTTAGGATTAATACTCTAAATTGTGAGTTGAAGAAAGATAATATCCTATTAGGCCACACCAATAAAATTAGTTGGTTCTCGGATTCGCCGCTTGAAAAAAATGCAAAATGAAATAAAAATAAAATTGAATTCGAACTCACACGAACATAAAAAAAAACACCGTGGCTGATTGCTATAATACTGGAAAAAAAAGCATGCTGCGTTCACGTGACGTCGGAAACCAATCAACTTCGCCTTTCACTTCAGAGCGCAAGAGACAAGAGACATGATATGAGGAAAGATGCCGGTGGAACGGGATTCTGCTAGGCCAGTGTTTACAATTATTAGAATATTTGATCAGAAGAGAAAAACATTTGACAAGTGCATTGAAATTAAAGAGGATGAGAACTCAACACAACACAAGTCTGCTTGTGCAACTCTGTGGAGGTGAGTTTGATATTTCATTGATTGAGAGGCGCAAAAAAACCATTCAAAGTGTTTCGCCATCAAAATCAGTCAATCAATAAATGAATAGCATGTGCCTACACACTCACATCCTCGCGCGCGTGCACACACACGCTTCTCTTTCTCATGCAAAAAAATAGTCTCTTTTCTAGATTCACCTGACTGCACGTTGATGAATATTCATCTCTGTTGCGCTGATCACGAAGTTTTAGTCACTATCTAATTGTTGGTGAATCAATGCGATTTTGACGTTCTAATGCCCTGTGATGAACTGTGACTAAATGAGCAGTGTTGGGGAGTAACTAGTTACATGTAACAAAATTACGTAATTTAATTACAAAATAAAAGTAACAGTAATCAGTTACAGTTACATTGAAAAACTGTGTAATTAAATTATAGTTACATTAAGGAAATATTCAGGATTACATTTCAAGTTACATATCTTCTGCAGTGAAACATTTGTCGTCATGTTTGAATTGGCAACTCCACCCACTTTACTAAGCAGTCTGCTCTTGCGATGATGACTGCAATGTCAGATAGAAACTCGGTGTTGGCCTAGCCCAGGGTTGGTCAACCAGTCAGAGACCAAGAGCCACATTTTTACTGTGTTATCGCAAGGGCCACATCATACCTGGGCACACATTAATATCACCCACCCCCCCTTTCTCTCACCCACACCCACCCACCATGTAAGGCAGAATGATTTCCCATTACATTCAACAAAAAACTATAAACTCCCCCATTTCAAACGTCCTGTGTTTATCTTCATATTTTGCTGTGCATTTACTGTATTCCCTGCCATTTTGAGAGCGAAATTAACAAATTGTTTACTTAAATGATCTTGCCCCCTGCCAGAAAACTTGACTGTATTTTCATCTCACACACATGCACATTTGTGAAGCGAACACACACACACACAAACAAAAACTTCAATATGAATGCAAGAGCCACATGAGACCAAGCAAAGAGCCACATGCTGTCCAGGACCGCGGGTTGGCCATCGGTCTAGCCCATTGCAGAAAGTAGAAATGAGCTAGCAATCACACAAAATAGACAACTTCTAGTTAATGCACTGAAGTCTAAGGAGTTTGTAGGGATCTTTACAGCAGTCAGTGTTGATTACTACTTAAAGGGTAATCCATGGTTTTAAAAACTGGAAATGATTGAAAGCTGACAAAATTCATTCAAAATGTGGGAAAGTAATTAAAAAGTAATCAAATGTAATTAGTTACATTACTTTGTTAAAGTAATTGAAATAGTTACACTACTATTACATTTTAGATAGAGTAACTTGTAACTGTAACACATTACAATTCCAAAGTAACTTTCCCAACACTGTAAATGAGTTCGAACGTAGGCTACAGCAGCCTAGACGTAATCTACATTATATGTCATACCTCAATTCCACAGCCAGCTTGCTTGGTGCTTAGATTCACAAACTCTTAAATAAATGACAAGCCGTCAAACCTTTACATAACATAGAATGACAGAATTATGAATTTGTAGGCCTACATTGCCTGACAAAAAGTGTGCTGTGAGGTGTGAAAATTAAGTTTATAAATTAGGCCACATTTAGTTTTTCCTTAAGACGTGAGTAAATGTCTTTAATGAACATTAACTGTGAATGTGCTAATTTACCTTCAGAACATTTTTTTATTTTTATTTTTATTTCGCTCGCTCGCTCCATATTTTTCCTGAAAAAAATCCGAGAACCAACTAATTTTATTGGTGTGGCCTTAGATTAAAACATTATTACATGCGAAACCCGTTTAGAGGAAAACATTTTTTTTCCATGTCCAAAGCAAAAGCGGTGACACGATTTAAAGAAAAACAAAAAAAAAACATATGAAATTTGATTAATTTAAATGTTCCTACACGCCTTTATTTTCAAATGTATTTATTTGAAGGAAAAAACACAATACTTAATTCCTGTGTGGTAGAGTCTGCATTTGGCTGTAAATTGTTAATGTGCCTTTTTGTACAAAAGTAACTTCTACAGTGCTAATATAATTGAGTCATTAGTTAAGATAATAGATCATGTTTGGAAATACTTTTCATTTTGTTCCCCAAAGGATTTAAGTTATATTTTGTACCATGTGCCATTAGTGGTTTAAATGCAATAATAAACATTGTTCAACGGAGGTTTGTTTTTCATGTCCTAGTTTCAAGTGTTAATGACTGTCCTCTCAAACAACACTCATTTGGCTTTCATATAACAACTGGAACAAACCTTATCTTTTCCTTGGTAACCTGCCATATTCTCAAATGTAGGCCGTACACCACATTACTTGTGTGACTGTTTTCTGTAATATGTAGTAATCTTGAGAAATCATCTTATTTTGTATAGATCTGTACTGTATAAATAAGCATGCACATGCATGTTTGAGAGACAAGTACCAGTATTGTGGTTTTATGTTGTCAAATTCCATTTTTCATCTTGCACATGAAGTGCTAATGTAGCTCCTGTTTAAGATGTTATTACTTCTGTTTCAGGTCTCTTGTTCAAATCACATACAATTTTCTTGTTAAAAATGGGAAAACTCATCTTTACCAAAATAAGCAATTCAACTGAAGAATTCATTTGAATATATTTTAATATACACATATAATGACAGACCAAACACAGAAAAGCAGCATGTCAGAGAGAATTCATGTATTTTTGAAAGATCAAGTGTTTACCAAGAGCACAGGCTGAAATGCAATACAAATATTTGCTTCAGTAAGAACATGTTCCCATGGACACCTCCCATATATGTTTTTTCATAGGCACACCGTAAAGTACATCCATTGGGGAACTACTGTCTAATGTTAAGCTTTAATGTAGTGAACTAGCACACATTAAAAAATAAAACCTATATTAAAACCAAAATCACAACCATGTTTAAAATTATTTAATGGAACAGGAAATCAACTTATCCATTTTTCTTTCCTTCATTGATTATCGTGTTACTTTCGATTTTTTCCATAAATACCTCAGTTATTATTAGTCCCTCCATCGAATGCATCCTGACTAATTATGGCTGACAAACACGTCAATTCAAGTACATCAGAGACCCAAAGATGTGTTCATCAAAGCTCTCCATGATGACATTTCAGATCTAACCCAGTGGAGACAGCTTAATATCCTGGATGTCTGTGGGCGTGCCGCTGACCTCCGCATTGGGAGAGTTGGATCGAGACTTCACTGCAGATGTGGGTGGTAAACTGATGTCCAAAATGACTTCCAGCTGATTAAAACAGCTGTAGAGTGAATTCTGAATAAAAGAAGAACAAAGTGGATTGCCTGATGGATTGAAGCAATAGATGCACAGAAATAAAAATTCAATAACAAAGTTCATTCTGTAAAAATGATTTTGTCTTGGTCTTTCTTTAAACCCACTATGTGTAAGTTTTTTTTTTTTCGTATGAGAATTTCTCCCATCTATCGGCGAAGTGGGTTACTGCACACGTTTGAATAAAATGTATTAGCCCTCCCCACGGTCCTCATTTTGAAAATGGCGACGCAAAATGGATATTCTCATTTGGTACCCAACCACATCTACATATAAATGGAAATTACCAAGTTTACGGGAACACTACAATTTATTAATGGAGGTAATTACCATCGTTTTACATTATATTTTTAAAATAAAAAATATATTTTTAATAAAAGACGAAGATAAATAGAAGATAAATCCTACACATAGTGGCTTTAAAAAAAAAAAGAAAAAAAAAGAAAAAAAAAACCCCTGCCCTACCAGATCTGTGTCTAAGGTGTTGGCTTGCAGCTGCAGGAGAGTGTCACAAGACAGGCCACCACTCAAGAGGTTCAACCTCCGTATGGCTGCTGCGACACAGGCACATGCGATGACAGAGGGCAAGAAGACCGAAAACCTCAACTCTAAGAAGAGAAGATACAAGGGTGGTGACACTCACAAGGTCTAAAAGCCTGTGACCAAGACACCCAGTTTAACATTATTATGTTCTGGGATCAAGAGTAGAGTACAACAGAACAACGGTGTTACTACGAGGTAATTAACCAGATCGGAAAGGTTGCTGAACACCAGGGAGAGGGAAATCTTAGTGTCTATTCACCCCCTCTAGAACACCTGAATAGCTCTAGCTTTTCACAGTTCAGAGACCCACTCCCTGCCTTAAGGCTAAGTGAAAGGAACACTTTCAGACAAAAGAGCCAGGCAGAGACGGCCAAATGGAATGTGATAGCACATGGGCTAATACTTATGTGGCTAGAGCCCTGTTACCAGCACAGCCTCCAGCTAACTGCACTTGTAGAGCCTTTTATGGTGGACAATGCAGGATTACCATGACCCAACATCAAAAGGAATGCGCTGACATCTCACAATATGGTTGCCACATGCCCATTATTCTTTTTCTGACAGGGCAGGGAACATCATTACACCCCTTTGTAAAGCAATATTGTCACTATGCCCAAGTTCACAGACATTAGAGCTTGACAAATATAACATTCACAGATTTTATCTGGAAATAAAGTTTAAGACATATTTTCATGCTACCATTAGAGATGTAACAGAATGCTAAGGAAGGCAGACAAGATAAAATAGGGTGTCTGCACTGCATGTTACATATGTAAATGGTATACAGTAAATGTACACCTTTCATGAATATATTACAATGACGCACATTACAATATCAAGGGATTTCTGTGATGTGATGTCCAACTACAACTCTGTTATAAGAAGGTGCTGTCCCCTACTGGACAAAAAGTGTTGATAAATATTAATGGTTGCACTGAGTACAGACTATATCCTAATGCCAGCCCTTGCTTACTCATAAAACCTAAACCCTAAAAGTATTACCTGAAATTTGTCATGATTGAGTGATTCATGCCAATCTCATATTTGAGGGGTTAAGGGTTAAAGATTTGGAGGGCATTTGAATTCAGGCAACCATTAAAGGCCCACTAAGCAACATTTTTCAGTTAATTAATCCGTTTTATACTGTTTAGGATGCTAACATGAGTCATTACACTGCGAACGATGTAGAATGCGCCACTGTGGCCTACAAAGGTAGATACAACATTTACAATGTTCAACAGCAGGGTGCACTAAGATTCAGCCATAATGATACCCTACCTGTTGCAGCCAGTGCAATGTAAGAGTGAGTATGCTTGCGTAGGACATGGAGATCGTGTGGAATGATGGGTAAACCTGCCAGGATAGGCTCCATAAAGTCAGAGGGCAAAACTACTGCAAGGTTCCAGTCAAGCCTGGATACCAATGTCATCTCCCAGTGCTATAGAAAGAAAGTAAAATTCAATTTACCACCTAGACACAGCTATTATGGGGAAAATGAAAAATTCGACCTTTGTGTTTCAGCTTTCGACTAACTACTGCCTACCAGTAGTTGGGGCACTGACACAGAATTGTCAGTATAGATGCAAAGCTTGGATGCACTAAGAGGAACAGTCTCTCGGAGTTTAGAGGCCACAAACATACAGACGGTTCCGAGTAGTTGTAGATTGCCTCTGTCAACGGCATAGCGCATCAAATAGCGATCTAGATAGTTGATTGCCAGTGGGAACACTTCCTCTTCACATTTCTGCTCTTCACAAACCTGTGTTGAGCGTGACGTGAGTCCGCAAAAAAGAGGAAAACAAAATCTTAACTTCTTATGGAACAACTTATTGCCCTGACATCCCAGTGATTTCTTCTAAATGTCCATCTACCAAAATAATAAAAACAGCAAATAAATGGAAAGTCAAGAAATTTCTACTGTTTCAGCTAGGCTAACGTATTTATACACAAGGCTGTAACCGATGCTCATTAGCAGATTATTTAGTCATACCTGCAGCATCCACACTGCTAATATTCGTCGCATGTAAGGTTGGATATCCGCTTGTACAGAGCCAAAAAAGTTATTTGAAGTCTGGCTAAGCTTTTCTAAGATAGCAAGATTCTTCCAAATCCGGCGATCCTTTGTCAAAACAGGGTCGCAAAGGCCCCGTATGTGGAGGTTGTTTGGATCTGATGCGGTGGCAGAGGTCGATTCAAGTCCTCCATTTTCATAGCACATTAACTCCATAAGACACTTCAATTCTTAATCCTACACAAAGAAAGCACATGTTGATTTACATCAGAAACTCCTTTTACCAGTTATGGTTGTACACCAGTATTTTCAAAGTAGGCTAGTGAACCTTGAAGACTGCTAATCACTTGCTAGCCGATGGTGACCTAACTTGCCTTTATCTGGAATGATCTTCACTGGAATATTCGTCGAGGGTTTATTAAAACACAACTGTCTTTTTACAGTTGGGTTGAAACCGTCAGGTCCTTGGCACCCACATCACATGTATTGAAATATCTTCAAACCACCAGTCACGGTAGAATTTTGGTGGCCTCGTGCCCTTCACTAACAGGCGCGTGCAAACGTTCCAAAGACTTTCGCTATGTCCCATCGTATTAAAATCAGACATACGTTTTCGTTAAACAACACTTTCAACTTTTCATTTAAAGGTCAGGATGTGATTTATTCTTAAATCTAGCTCAAATGCATATGCTTCGGTAGGGTACAAAGGGAAGAGCACAGAAATAGCAAGCCCTACCCAAACTTATTGACCAGACACTTGTCTTTGTTTTAAAGTGATGCAAAGGCAACCCTTTCATTTCTCTTCAGATGTCTTATCCATAGTGTAGAAATGACACTGCAAAAGGCAAACTCATCCAAATATAGGTTTTGACTGGTATTAAGTGTGCATTATAAGGGGTATCATGCACACTTAATACCAGTCAAAACCTATATTTGTGGATAGCAGGTACCCATAAGTGTATTAGCATACACATTCATTTGCAATAATAAGTCTTAACATATTTCTCCAAATACTTTTCTGCTTTCCCAACAGGTTGAGCTGAACAAAACTCAGATAGGTCATTTACAGAAAAACACAAAAACATGTTCAGTCCATGGCCATGACAGGCATGGCAATCTCCAAGTCCCGTGACTCTGAGTTTTGGAGCTCTCGTCGGATCTCAGTTGATATCTGTGGATGTGTCTGCACCTTCAACAGTTCCAGCAGAGCAGCCTTCTGCTCCGAAGCCAGGTCGGCCTTATAGCGCTGGGCCAGTGTGAGCAAGCTCTGATGCCACAGTACTGGTAGCTCCCTCTTATCAGTACGGAAGGACAAGAAGTGGGCCACCAGGGCGTCCAGTACACGGAAGGGCAGCGCATACTTCTTATCCAGCATCAGACGCAGGAAGATGCTGTTGGCACCATTGTATTCCATCTCAGCCAGCTTAAGCATAGCAGCACTTCAAGAAGGAAAGAGTGAGTCAATGTATAAATGCGACGCATGTATTTTATGCATTTCTTGATTAATTTCCTTTTAAAGAAAAAAGCTTTGCTTTTCTACTGTGTGATTTACTATAGCAACCCTTAGTCAAAAAAGACAATTATCAAAGTGATCACATAGTAATTCCCAAATGTAAAATGTATTGTAAAAAACTGAACACTTCATTTTTTTTTTCTTCAATTAGGCCACACCAATAAAATTAGTTGGTTCTCGGATTTTTTCAGGAAAAATATGGAGCGAGCGAGCGAAATAAAAATAAAAATTAAAATAAAAAAAAAATGTTCTGAAGGTAAATTAGCACATTCACAGTTAATGTTCATTAAAGACATTTACTCATGTGTTAAGGAAAAACTAAATGTGGCCTAATTTATAAACTTAACTTTCACACCTCACAGCACACTTTTTGTCAGGCAATGTACAAATTCATAATTCTGTCATTCTATGTTATGTAAAGGTTTGACGGTTTGTCATTTATTTAAGAGTTTGGGAATCTAAGCACCAAGCAAGCTGGCTGTGGAATTGAGGTTTGACATATAATGTAGATTACGTCTAGGCTGCGGTAGCCTACGTTCAAACTCATTTTGTCACAGTTCATCACAGGGCATTAGAACGTCAAAATCGCATTGATTCACCAACAATTAGATAGTGACTAAAACTTCGTGATCAGCGCAACAGAGATGAATATTCATCAATGTGCAGTCAGGTGAATCTAGAAAAGAGACTATTTTTTTGCATGAGAAAGAGAAGCGTGTGTGTGTGTGTGTGTGTGTGCACGCGAGGATGTGAGTGTGTAGACACATGCTATTCATTTATTGATTGACTGATTTTGATGGCGAAACACTTTGGATGGGTTTTTTTTCGCCTCTCAATCAATGAAATATCAAACTCACCTCCACCGTGAGTACATCTGCGCGAAGTTCTCATCCTCTTTAATTTCAATGCACTTGTCAAATGTTTTTCTCTTCTGATCAAATATTCTAATAATTGTAAACACTGGCCTAGCAGGATCCACCGGCATCTTTCCTCATATCATGTCTCTTGTCTCTTGCGCTCTGAAGTGAAAGGCGCGATTTGATTGGTTTCCGACGTCACGTGACCGCAGCATGCTTTTTTTCAGTATTATAGCAATCAGCCACAGTGTTTTTTTTATGTTTGTGTGAGTTTGAATTCAATTTTATTTTTATTTCATTTTGCATTTTTTTCAAGCGGCGAATCCGAGAACCAACTAATTTTATTGGTGTGGCCTTATTTAACCACAAAAATTTTGGTACCTGGTGTACAAGACTGGGATGGAGCATTTGGTGATGATACTGCCAATGATGATAGCCTCTCTTAATGTGCAGGTTCCAGATTCACACAGTGGGATTAATATACCTGAGGACAGATTAAAAAAAAAAAAAAAAAAAAAAAACCTTTGACACTCATACAGCACTGAAATGTTAAAGCAATACTGAAACTCTGTGGTTCATATTGTACTCAATCGGCTTGATTTGAAATCCAAAGCAGTCCAACATAAATTAAATGGTTTCTTTGTATCTGTATAACCACTCACCCTTAAACCATGCTCCAGGTTTAAAGAGGGCCTTCTTAAGGGCACTGTAAAGGTGGAAGTTCAGTCGTTTGTATTCAGCAATGTCATCTCGTACTCGAGGCAACAACACCAAGTTGTAAAAACGCTGAGCCATTCGTTCCTTCAGATTGGAGGAAAATATCCTGCAGAAGATAAATATTAATATTAATAAATTTTAAAATGTATGCAAGAATTTGGAGACTAGGAGATCAACCTATTAATTAATCTCTAAGATTATGTCTTACAAAGCTTAGTCCGATCAAGGTTCATGAAAAAAACACATCATACATCCATAACTTTCTTTACCAAGTAGCTGAGCTTTTTTAAAGTCCACATAAGCAAGCAGTGTTTATAACTAGGATGTCTTATACACAAATACCTGGTAGCCTGATACATTGCAGCTGCAGTCCAGGACTCAGGTTCTGTAAGGTAGAGAACTTGTTCCCAGTTGGATAATGCTGGGATGATCTTGAAAGCTTTGGGAAGCTTCCCACTGCGGTACTTGCATAAAACCTAGGAAACATAAAACATTTCAACTATTCAAAAGTATGCAAATGCACTTTTACTTTACCCTGCTGGGAAGGGCTTGATTCTTGATCCTGTTTTTGTATATGTGTATGTGATTGTATGTGTGTGGTTTTTTAGGCTGCTGTAACAACAGAATTTCCCTTTGGTATGATTAAACATATCTATCTATCTATCTATCTTCAAATAATAAAATGAATACTTTCATAGACCATTCGAAAAAAATAGCAATTTAATGATTATGTATAAATGTATGTAAAATGTATGGATGCAAAACAGCCTCTATGCTATTCTTTAGCTTTCCCAATTACATCTATCAAAATCCACAGGATGAAATCACAAACATCTTGATTTTGGTGTTTCACACATTTTGACATATATGAACTTGTAGCATGATAATGCTGAAAAACTAGCCTTCTGGTTGATACCAATGTCATATCCAATGATATATCAGCTGTTGGAATCTCTCAACATTAATGATGCATTGGTGAATAAAAGCTCTATGGTCACCTAATGTGACAATGTGCATTAGTAAAAACATAATGTCATTTTCTAACATTCTCCTTCAATCACAAGTTGTATGACATTTCAGCTGGTGTGTATTTACAGAACTGGCTTACACAAATCTGCTGATCAGGGCTGTCTTCTCTTCACTTCGTGCTATTTTTCCTTTTACTTTCTGTTTAATTAGATACATATGGGTGTGTACACTTGACTAATGGAGTAATAATGGGGTAATGAGGCTGTTGGTGTAAAAATGAAAAAGAACCTGATGAGAACAAGAAACCTACCTTATGTACACCTCTATAAACCTCAATCACTCTTGGATCAAGCTGTGGCACAGGTCGTCCTGACAACTCTGACATAACTGTTTCAACCTCAGTCTGTTTCTCTGTGATCTTTTCCATGATGATGTCAGCCAGTGTCCGCCTACAGAGAAAAACACACAAATATGTTGTATTATTAAATAATGTATTATTATTAGTAGTGGTATTGTATTATACATCTGTGTCTATGCTAAATTGTTCTTTTTAATAATTTTTCTACACATGTACAAAAGGCATCTTATCAAAAACTACTAATTATAGTAGTTGAATGAAATGAAATTATGCAAAAGCTTTATGCAAAATATATAATAATAATATATAAATAATAACGCAAGCAATTTCTGACCAACCTGACAGGGGGATTTTTGCTCATGAACATCTGAATTGCTTTTTCATCTTCTGGGTCCACCTCCACCACACCACCCCCTGAATGCTCATCATCGGCTGCTGCTGCTCCAAGAGCTGGCCATTCTTCATCAGAATCTCCATCCTGGCTGGTTGGACCTGAAGAATACATGTATATGCACAATAAGGTTTACTGTAAGCACTAAGAATATAAGTACTGCCTACATCAAATAAAGGTTCAAAAATAATGTATAGCTAAGTTGCATGGGCAAACTGGTCAGACTCCTGTTACAAAGTAAGTAACAAAGTAATGCCAAGTTTATCCATATAAAACACATGATGAAAGAATGCATACGTGAAAATCAAATAAAAGTTAAATGTCCCCTTTATACTGACACCATCTTCTTACCTCAGAGCCTAAACAAGACCAAACCAAATATTGTCTGTTTGCAAAACTTAGCAAGGTTAACGTTAGCGTAAAAACACACCCAAAACTGTGGATGGTTTCTTCTTCTCCGGTGCCAATCCAAACTCAGTCTGAAGTTCCTCCTGCTGTATGCGAGCTTGTTCCAATATTTTCCGAGACAAACGCTCATCAACATACTCGTCACTCTCTTCTCTAATAGTGATCTGATCCCTTTTCTTTACTCGGCCGTGAGGTCGCACCATGTCTGATTGTAGAATTTGTTCAGCCAGACCCATAATTTCTTCAGCACCCCCTCCCCCACCTTTCGATTTCTTTACCTTGGGCATTTTACTATCTTTACTCCATTAAATACGAATCTTTACGAAAATCAGACACTAGGAGGCTAAAAATAATCTGTTCCAATAATAACCACGCAGCCGTCTGCTGCAACACACGTGTCCGAGTCGCACTTTGTTGACGTAGTTGATAAGCGTCACAGCCAGCATTCTTCTTCTTTAGGTTTTCATGGTGGTTGGCAACAAACTAAGCCATGTTAAAAGCTACATCGCCATCGACTGGGCTGAAATAAGTTGGAATAAAAAAGGCATGTTTAATAGGTAAATGGGCTCTGGTAATATAATCTGAGACAGGGCTCTGATTATATCGCCTGGGACTTCCAGTTGCCCATAACTGACACTTTTTTCCCCTTTTTTGGTCTATGGTCACACAACTTAAGGCATCTGGGTCTTTCAGCACCGTTCTTGCCCAGCCAAAAGTCGAGAAACTATTTTTTGTATCGTACATCACTTCCTTTTCAATCCGGAAGCGTGTTTGGTTGAAAGAAGCGCCACCGTCTTTTGTGTGTTTCAGGACTGCTGTCAAGAAGATGGGGGTAACATGGTACGTTTTTCATCATTTACTTGATACACACTGTGTTTGTCTACCATCAGCGACAGTTTGTTAGGTGTTAGAAAGTAAGTAATTGTCCTTTACTGTTATTGTACAGTACACGCCATTTGAAATAGCTTAAAGATATTGGGTTAACGTTAGTTACCAGTTGTAAGATGGGCAGGAATACGAACTTAAACCTTGCATAGTTAACGTTGATGTTCTGGTGCAATTGTATAAACAAACCCAGATCGTTTCTTTTTGACGTTATCCTACATGAAGTAATTTTTCCAACATTACAGTAACTTAGCCTAGGAAGATTCAGATATTCCGGTTGATGTGTTATGCACAAGGGAAAATTCCATAGACACGTTTTGCAGTGCAGTATGAGGTCTCGACAGGTGTCAGTGGTCTGTCTTTCCGTTAGTGTGTGCCAAGTTCCAGTGGCAGAGGGGAAGAGTGTGCAACAGACAGTGGACATGCTGCACAAGAAACTGGAGCAGCTTGGTGCAGTGAAGCAGGGCAGCTTCTGGGTGGACTGTGAGACATATCATGCAACTGCTAACGCCAGCGGTATGAGTGAATGGACACTGCACTGACACACACTCACGGACATGTACAGTATATTTTAGCAGAAATCATACATACACACAGATATTGTATCACATGACATTTACTCCAGGTCAGTCTTCCAGCTTATACACGTAATGCACACATTACATTTACAGTTCAGGATCTGGATCTCTCAGGTAACATACATAGTCTTGTGAGCTTGTGAGCAGTGACATTACTTTAGATAGCCCAGCTGACACCAAAGTGCTAAATTAGTATTTAACTTAATTCATTCAAGTGGCTTGATAATGATGGCACCATTAACTTTTAGTGATTGTACTAAGCTGGTATAGGCACTGAGACCAAACACACCTAGAAAGGATTGGTTTGAGTTTTCCTGAATAATACTGCATAATGCAAAGGCGTATATATATATATATAAAAAAGTGGTGTGTGTCCTAAATATTTGTTCTATTCAGGCACGAACAACAGCTCTGTGGGTTTGACTCCAGACTATTGTCTAGTGAATACAACTGTGACAAAGTTGTATTTCATTCTGAACTCTGTGGGTAGGCTAATGTTTCATGCCATCTGTTGGCTTCACTATTCTCAGGCCAGTCTTCCAAGTTGCTGTATGTCATGCACAACTCTGAGACCCCACTGAGCTGCATGGCCCTTTTTGAAGGCGGGCCCTACCTCACTGCAGATGTCAACTTTGATGTGCTCATGCTGAAACTCAAGAGTCATTTCCAGAATGCCAAGGGCCACAAAGTGGAGAGCCGCGGCTCCCGCTACCGCTACTGTGACTTCCTAGTAAAGGTGGGGACGGTCACCATGAGCTCCAGTGGCAGGGGGATCTCTGTGGAGGTGTGTAATTGGATACTCACAAACACAGACATCTTTATCTGTGCCCAGTAATGTAATGCTGACATACTCACTGCCAGTAATTGCAGGAAAATAAGTCCACACAGGGTAAACAGAACTCTCACATGAAGTGGAGTTAATTTTTGTTAGCATTTGTTTAAAATTAGCTTTTGTTGAAGCAACTAACTGGGGCTTTACCTAACTTTTGCACTAGCAATGATGTAGTTTTGGACAGTTACTCAAAAAAAAAAGACAAAACATTGTTTTTGTGCTATTACCATTAACGCATTCGATTTTTCTCCACAAATCTGAACCAAATACAGAAATGTCATAGTGAAATACACATATTTCAGATGTAAAGCCAAACCTGGCCCTTAGCATATTTGAAGACATAATTGTGTGCGGATGACTAATCACTCTGTAAATGCTCTTGACTACTTAAGGTGGAGTACTGCGCGTGTGTGGTCCCAGGAGACTGCTGGAATCTTATGAAGGAATTCATGCAAAGCTTTTTGGGGGGCAATGTTCCAGAACTGCCTTCTGTCTTCGCTACCAAACCTGAAGGACTGTACGCCCCTTCAGACTGCATGGATACCATGACCCAGTACCTGGAGCTTTTCAGCAAGGTTCGAAAACAACAAGTACTCCCAGGAGCAAGTGTACGCTAAGAGCATCATCTCTATGGGATATAAAAATACCAACAAAAAGGACTTCAAAAGCTGCACAAGCTGGTACACTTAGAGAACTGGTTTTATGTGTTATCAAGAATGACTTTTACACAGACATTTCCTTTGACTGATGAGATGTAAATGTGTGAGCAAGAATAGATAATGTATTGTTTCAAATGTACAGTATATTTGTGATAAATCCTGCATTCTGACATGGACAGGGTTTATTTTTCTTAATCAAGGACAATTAAATGATGGGTCATTTTGGAGCAGCACAGTCTTGGTATCAGTGTTGTATGGAATCCACAAGTAAATGCAAAGTAATAGTGTTCAGTTATAGGCAACTGGACTTCTTTTCGGAGTTTGAATGCATTTCACTTTCTATCCAGAAAGCTTCATCAGTTCTAACTGGATATTAGGAGTTTTATATCGCCTGGCCCGTGGGAGTGGGCCTATGTAGCAGACAGATGATGGAGCAGCCCCCCTCTTCTGTTCAGAGTTGGTTGGTCAAGATGGGTGTTGAAGGCCTCCTTTACTCCTCTCATACCATCTGATGTGTACATTCTTGTCTTCAAAAGAGTGGCCTTTCTCTTTCAGGTGTAGATGCACTGATGAATGCTGACCTGATAATGTGGGTCTCATGTGTTGGGCCATGCGTTTGTGGAGTGGTTGTTTAGTTTCTCCAATGTACAGATCTGGGCATTTCTCATTGTGTTGTACGGCATAGATCACACTGTTGGGGTTGTGCCTGGGAGACTTGTCCTTACTGTGGACAAGTCTCTGTCTTGGGGTGTTCCATGGTTTAGAGTAGACTGGGATGTTGTGCTTACTGAAGATTGTCTTTATCAGATAATCCAGATAATTTGGGGGCCATCATGTTTTCTTTTGTCACCTTTCTTGTTTCTACTCCCATTTCTCTTACCTGTCTTGATGAAGGCCCAGTTGGGATATCCACTGGTTTTCAGTGCTTCATTGATGTATGAGTGCTTCTTTTCTTGCCCCTTTGTTTTTGATGGAATGTTTTCTGCTCTGTGTTGTCAGGTCCTGATGACCTTACAACAGTTTGTGTTACTCAGTTCCAAAGGGTAGTGAGAGTCAAAGAGTAGATACTTGTCAGTGTGTGTGAATTTCCTGTATGCCTTTGTGACAAGACTTCCATCTCTCTCTAGCAGTACATTACAGTCCAGAAAAGGTTGTTTTTCATCCTTAGTGCCTTCCCTAGTAAACTTGATGTAGCCGTGAGTTGATGTGTTCAGTTAGGACCTCTACTTCTTTGCTTTTAATTTTGCACCGAGTATCTAAACCAATGATGGGGACTGGCTATGTTCTCTTGAAGGAGGCAAAAGCCTGGCTCTCCACCTCCTCCATATAGAGGTTGGCCACAAGAGGTGACACTGGTAAGCCCATCGATCAGCATACCTGCCAACCTGTACGCATTTTGCGTAGCTACTATGCATTTTGACATTCAAATACGCTGAAACACATTGCCATTTGAAAGTATGCAAATCCAGTACTCCAGTGCTGCTACACAGTGCTGTTGCCCTCTGGTACAAAGACAAATATAAAGCATCAGGCGAGAACAATAAAAGTACAGTGGCAGCAGCAGGGCTGACCTCTCGAGTCCCTGACTCTCTGCTTGCCTTCCTCATAGCAGGTTATGAGCTGCTTTGCAAAAGTAAATAGTCTTGGAAATATATTGCGATTATAAATGACATTAAATTAGTTTTAATGTTAGCCTTACATTAATTTTGCAGAGTTTTTAATTTGGTAAATGTATTACATTATAAGTAAAAGTAGAAAATAAAGAAAAAAAAAAACATACGCAGCCTTTTCAGTCTGTCAAGTCAGTTATGATTAGTTATGACCAAAGATTCAGTCTTTGGTTAGGACTGAATTGTCAGAATAGAATTGTGGTGTTTATGTGATCCACTGTAAATGGTTTTGTAAGCTAATGTTTGCCAAATTGTAAAATGTTAGTTATGAAGTTAGTTATTTGTAAAATAAATTAGTTTATTAAAAACTCTGATTATATTAGTGATTTTGAAATATCTGACCCCTCACATCAGGTTGGTTTGTCTGGATCTAGCTTCAGTTCTCTAATCTTGTTTGTGAAGTCTATAATATTCTGGATGTGGTGAAGGTTGTTGCTTACCAGGGGTGACATCATTGTAGCAAAGAGTTTGACATTGTTGTTAATAACATGGTTGTGGCTTCGCACTTGTAAGCACTGCTGACACCAGATCTGACTATGTTAACTAATTGCTGTATGTCAATGACTGCTTTATGTGAACCTTTGGTCACACGATGAGGGGTGTTGTCTACAGTTCACACTCACAGGCCAGGAGATATTGTAAAATTCCTGATATTCCCATCTCCAGTTAGAACTGATTAAGCTTTCTGGGTAGAAAGTGAAACGTCTTCAAGCTCCAAATAAGAAGTCCAGTTGTCTACACTGACACTACCACTAACTGGATGAATAAGAATCTTCATAGATAAGCAGATGCATACATTTTGAAAGATTTTTAGTATACCATATATATTTGTATAATTTTGTGAGGAAGAGTATGAGAGATTAAGCATGCACATGGATATGGCCGGTAGGCCTACATAAGTATTGGAGCCATTTTTAGATTTTTTTTTTTTTTTTTGAAGAGGTTGAGCAAAAGATAAAATCCTAAGCCTTTCGAAAGTTGTAGGCTATTTGTAAAACAAATAGCAAACTGGCGAATTATGACTTTAGAAAGTCACAAATTTTCAGAGCACACAACTCGAACGAGAAATGGCCAACAACCTCCTTGCTCAATACACTTCGTTCAATCCGCAGAATCAGAGACGTGTTCTAAAAGATCTTTGGTAGAACCAACCGAGGGCATTGTGTGTACGATTGTATCAACAACGTGAGCCTTCAAGATAAATGTCCGGTCCTTTCCCCATTTTGGCTAGAGGCTTTGTTTGTGTGAATGGTGATGGTTGCTTATCGACAGGGCTAACCCCAAAACCGTAAGCATATCACAGCAGCGTTCATAGTAGGCTACCAAGCCAATTTGCCTATTTTGTGCGTTTAGTTAGTATTGTTGCAAATGTGCCATATTTTGCACAACTATGCAACTTTTTCCTGTACGACTTTTTGCATAAATTCTCGAGATGTTTTTTTTTCTCAGAATACCTCCTCAAAATATTTCTAAACTTAAACCTAATACATTTCCGTACATGGGTCTACTGATAGAAACATTCCAACAAGAATCCAATTTTAAGATTTTGTAAACTGTACTGGATCACTGAAATTGGTCAGTGCTTTTGGAGCCCTTTTACAATCTGACCGGTCGGAGTCATGCAATAGATGTGTGTAGAGTAATTGGTTGGCGGAAGACTGATCACTTTCTATCCAATCAGAAAGAGCGAAGGCTAAAGTAAAATAGTTTGGTTGACTCGAGATCTGTGACAGCTCGCGCGTGCAGATGATGGCGGTAAATAAAAGCCGTATACAAAATAAAAACCACGAAAACCTCTATTGTGGGACAGTTACACTACTGTGAAAGAAGGAACAGTTAAATCCCGGTAAGTGTCAATTACTTTAATTGCAATTTTTGACGTGGTTAAAAGTTGAGAGCTTTTATTTCTCAGTGTTTTGCACAGAAAATGACTTTATTCTTGCTTGGCTGGCCTCGGTGTTTTTATTAAAATATTAACTCTGAAGTTGATTTTCAATCAAAACCTGACTATGAATCATCTGTTAAATCAGGACAAAGGAACTGTGCTGCCCGTTGTTATCAACACCACCCAGAAGTTGTAGAGATTTCGCTGAAGGGAGAGGGTCTAGCAGAGTGGTCTTTGTTCTGGTAAGTACATCAGTATAGCTTGCCTGCTTTGGCGAGCTAGCTAGTATAACGCTAGCTATTGATTGCCTGCATTGTCTTATATTTTAAACAATACCGGCAAACTGGTGCAGTGGTTTATATAGCAGGTAATAACGTTACCTATGTGAATACATTAACACGTAACCGACAAACAAAGGACATGGCTAACCAAATAGCGTCATGGAAAATCTGTTGATGGCAGAGCAAAGTAGGCTTGTCAAAGCCACGTACTTTGGGCTAGCATTAAGCGCATTGGCAGTAAGCATAAGCTAGCCAGCTAGCCAACCAACTAACCTGCTAGTGTTTGATAGCTACAAGTCGCTTACCTTGCCAGCTAGCTAACTAACACTTGAAGAGGCGATGGTCTGAGTTAGTTTATACAATACTACCATACACACCTAAAGTATGTTTGTTCTTCCCAATGCATGAAATTCTTTCATGAAATTCTGGCTAGCATATTAGACACTGATGATGAAGCTCTCCAATTAGCCCGTTAACATCAGGGGTGCATAGACCATTTAGCTACATTTTACAGCGGTGGTTTGAAATGGTGTGTCCCAACATCACTAAAGCTGAGCTATTTTTGAGACAGCTAGCTGACTAGCATGCAACCGAACAATACCAGAAGCTCTGTCTCAGCCTCGTGAATGTGGGTATAGATGACTGCTTAACTTTCACATTGCCAGAATGTTATTTATGCTTAAATGGTTATCTGCTGGTCTTAATTTGCTGACCCCGTTTGAGTCGAATACTTAAGTTCCCAGCTTTTATATCTGTTTACAACTTGTCTGACGTTAATAGCTGAAATATATATTTGCCTATTATAATAAATAATTAGTCTCACTTAACGCTTGAGGACAAGTTGATGTCTAGATAACGGTATACTTGGTCGTTACCTTTTTGACAACCTTGAGCGTAAAGATCTTACATTAACGTTTGATAGCTGCATGTTTTGTAAGATAAGCCTAGCTTTGCTTTGTATTGGACCCCTTTAGGACAATGGTATCCAAACCAAATATTTACCCCTTTAACACAGGCGTAGC
Source organism: Limnothrissa miodon (assembly GCA_017657215.1). Taxonomy (NCBI): domain Eukaryota; kingdom Metazoa; phylum Chordata; class Actinopteri; order Clupeiformes; family Clupeidae; genus Limnothrissa; species Limnothrissa miodon. The sequence goes on from JAGFZM010000602.1 coordinate 106,495, forward strand.
CGAACTTGGTGGCTAATTGAGAATGTCTTGATACCTATTGGATGTAACAGGCACAATAGTAAAATCCCCCAAATTAACTGTTTGCTATCCTTGCTATGTATTGATTTCGTAGTATTTGTACATCTTTTTTTATTTTTTGCGATTTGGTATACCACAATATTTAAATATAGTGAAGTGCTTTTGTCTTTGACATGCATGTTCTAGGCCTGGGTTATGAAGTATTCTATGCTGTACCATTTCTCTAAATCTCTTCCATTTTGTTTTTCCACATATCCTGGTTTTCTCTTGCAGTGTTCCAATGTGTGCCTGTGGTCTGGACGTGGTTGTCTGAAAGCTTCAGCAAAACTTTTATAATTGTAATGGTGACTGTGCCTTTACCATCACCAGAAAACTTTTATTGCAGACCTTTTACTGTAAGTAAAGTTTATGTGGTTTAATAATGAGTCTCAGAACACAAGATATTTTCAGATATACTCCTATATATTTGAAATGTTGGTCGGTGGCAGAACACCCCCTCTGTAGGCCTGAGCAGACACAGCAGGAGGGGAGTTGCACAAAGAACCCACAAGAGGCATGGGAGCCCATTCACTCCAGTAGCCATTAGACAAGAAGCCTGGCCTCTCAGTCTTTTAAACAGAGAATAGTTTTTCCCCCTTATCTGATTAATTATCCAATTGCGTTGTGCTGCTTTTCAAGTGTGTGTGTGGTCTCTCCATTTATTCATTTTTTTCCCCTCATGTGGGTTAAACTAAAAGTGAGGCAAAAATGTTTTTTAAAAAGAGCCTCTAGGTTTCGAGGTTTGGGGGAGCTCTCTATATACCTGTGTTTTCCTTTTCCCAGGATGTGTTCTCCGTGGGCGTGGTGGCCAGTGTACCCGTGACTGCGTGAGCACATGGTTTTTCAGGGGTTGCTATGGACCGCTGCAAGCACGTGGGCCGCCTGCGCTTGGGACAGGACCATTCAACGCTGAACCCACAGAAGTGGCTCTGTGCAGACTGTGGCACCTCCGAGTCTGTGTGGGCATGCCTCAAGTGCTCCCACGTAGCATGCGGCCGAGACCTCCATGACCATGCACTCGGACACTTCCAGACCTCACGGCACCCGCTGGCCATGGAGGTGCGTGAGCTGGACGTCTTCTGCTTTGTTTGCGGTGACTATGTGCTCAATGACAATGCTGAGGGGGATCTAAAGTTGCTGCGTGGAGCACTCTCTACCATCCGGAGCCCCAATCGGCGCTCACTGCGCTCCTCGGCAGCGGCAGCAAGTGGTGAGGGCGGTACCTGGATGGAGGCGGAGGGAATGCTACGGCCACCCTCACAGGTGGCACTCTGGCACTGGAGAAAAGTGCTGCTGGGCCGGGTGCTGCGACAGTGGCAGCAGCGTCGTCAGGACGAGGAGCGCAAGCGCAGCCGCAAGCTGGAGGAGGACCGTCAGGAACAGCGGGAGCGCCGCGAGGTAAAGCGAAGGCTTATGGGAGAGCTGGCGGGCAACAACAGCGGGCCGCCCAGAAAAAGTGCCCGCTTGCTCACGCAGGCGCCGAGGCCCACGCTTGCCCTTGTGCCTGTCAAGTTTCGGGACCCACCTGAGCGCCTGCCGCAGGCCTCTCCACCACCACCGACGTCAGCTACAGCCCCTGTGCGGAGACCTTCAGCACTATCAGTCAGGAACGCCAACACCCAGTCACCCAAGCCACGACGGTACCATGCCTCCTTGACCACGCGGCGCCGGAGGCTGGCGCCAGGTGTGACAGGCCTGCGTAACCTGGGCAACACGTGCTATATGAACTCCATCCTGCAGGTGCTGAGCCACCTGCAGAAGTTCCGCGAGTGCTTCCTCACACTGGACCTGTGCGAGACCGAGGAGCTGCTGGCCAAAACCAAAACCTCGCAAGGTGTCAAGGGCGTCATGGTGGGCAGTGCGGGCGCACTGGGATACACCCTGGCCCAGGGTGCAGGTGGTCGAGACACCGGTGGTGGAGGTGCAGGAGGTGGGACTGGTGGAGTGCAGGGTGAGGCTAGGGGTCCTGCTGCAGGCAGCAAAAAAGAGTCCTCACGCTCATCTTCACGCCAGCGCATGTCGCTGTGCCACGAGCTTCACACGCTCTTCAGGGTCATGTGGTCGGGCCGCTGGTCGCTGGTGTCGCCCTTTGCCATGCTGCACTCAGTGTGGAACCTGATCCCGGCGTTCCGCGGCTACGACCAACAGGACGCTCAGGAGTTCCTCTGCGAGCTGCTGGACAAGGTTCAGCAGGAGCTGGAGTCTAACGGCAGCAAGAGGCGCATCCTCATGCCCATCACCCAGCGCAAGCTGTCTAAGCAGGTGCTAAAGGTGCTCAACACCATCTTCCATGGCCAGCTTCTCAGCCAGGTGAGTTCAAGAACCCCCACCCCCGTATCTCTTTCATGTTACTGTTTGTACTTCATTTAGGCCAGTTGTGTGGCCTGCCTTATGGCTGTGTTGCCGCTCTTCATTTCAGCATCCATTTTTACTGTTAAAGTCTTCAGCTTGCTTGTAGTGTGAGACGTATCTCGTACTGTGAAACATGCGTATTTAGGTTTGTCTCAACCCACACTGCGTCTGTGAACTGGGCCGAGAACAAATGTGGCAGCCATTTTTCACACAGGAGGCCAGTGTGTCAGAAACGCCAAAATGCTTCAAAAAAAAAGATACACTTAATATGGTAGTTCAAATTCATATCAGGATTTTGACAAAATGGCACTGGAGAAGGAACACTCACACCATGCATCAGGTATTAATAAGGTGTTTGTAGTGTACCGTGTTCTGCTTTTGTGGAATGCTGTCATATCAAGTGCCTGTTTTTAGTTTAGCAAATATTTAACCTACGAATTGGAATGAAAGATTTCAAATCACTAAATTGCCAGGTTTTTTTGTGTGTGTGAAAACATGCAACTTTCAACTATAGGTACAAACCATGATGATTCTGATAAGAATGCTCTAATGGCTGTGGAACTCATTAAGTTCTTTGGTTTGAAATTATCCAGCCCAGGACGCATTTGGACTCCACTAGGATGAAAAGAGGAGCTCGGAGGGCTTTACCATATGTGCAGAGATAATGAGCACAGCCATTTAAGAGCAAACCAAACAGACGTGCATGCTCATGAGTAATCAGGTGATTAAGGTGGCTCATAGAACGGGAGAAATGATTCCTACCAATGATCCAGCAAGATGATCCTGCCAAGCTATGTTAGAGGGGTATTTAATAAGCACTGAATCTGCTCTTTTGTGGGCTCAAGGGCTTTTGCTACTTTAAGTAAACCACGCGGGCCTATGGAATTAAAAGTCTTGAATTCTGAAGAAAATTGTCAAAAGAGTGTTTGTTTATGCCATGTACTGTGAATAGGAGGAGAGCTTTATTGTTTGGTTTCATTTTTGTGTTCTTATTGTGTGTTTTGCTTTTGTCAGTGTAAATGAATTTGTAATTCGATACAGATTTACTTTGCTTCCAAGCATACTCCAAAGATGAACAGCACTGCAAAGCTGGTTTCCACATCAGCATGGCTGTCCTGGACAGATATGGCGTCAGTTTTTATTTGTTTGCAAAATAGATTATTGTGGATAATTTGTGAAGCAACTAGTCTGTTCATATTTGAGGGAACCGTTAGGGATTAGTTCGTTTCCTGTGCATAAATCCTAAGATCTTGTGCTTTTGTAAATAGTGCATGTTGTTCGTCATACAGACTTAATCGATGGGAGGGAAACCACAGACTCATCTGTCATCACTGACATGACTGCAATCTAATAATGAAGTAATTGGACTCCATTGCCTGTAACTCTGTCTTGCCTTTTAATAAAATGAATCAATTAATCACTCTTAGCAACCCTTCAGTGGTTGACCTTGAGAAACTCACATTGGACGTGTCTATGGTGGAAGGGAAAGGATTATCTGAGACAGAAACCCCGCCCTGCGTTTCTGTATTACTGTAGTTCCTTGACATTCGGTATGCAGCTTGTAATCAAGGGGTCCCCATTTCAACCCAGCTTCTTTAGGCTTTTAGTGGAAGGCCTCGAGGTGTTCTCTGTAGCTGACTTTACTGTACTATTCAAAGCACTATGCTATGCCGTGAGCCTGCTATGTAGAATATTTAAACCCATTATCAATGCAGGCCCCTTTCTCTTAAACACAGCATTTGTGGGCCAGCAGAGTGCTTTTGGAAGAGCCACTTATGAAACACTCTTTGTTTCTATTCATATTCTGCTGCTCAGCAGGGAATATTAATTTTGTACGTCTGATTATAATTTTGAGACTCCTACATTACTCTCCTCCTCCTTTCCCTCTTGTGCCTTCTTTTGTTTTTTACTGGACCTCTCTCTTTTATGTTCATATTTCTTCTGCACTCTTTTCCTTCACTCTTCCTCTCTGACTTTGAAAAAAAAATCTACCCTTTATACTTGTCCTTTAGGTAACATGTCTTTCTTGCAAGCACAAGTCAAACACAGTGGAGCCATTTTGGGACCTGTCATTGGAGTTCCCGGAGCGCTACCACAGCGGGCAGAAGGCCTCTGGCACTCTTGGCCTTAAGAGCTGCTCCCTCACTGAGATGTTGGCCAAGTTCACTGAGACGGAGGCACTGGAGGGACGCATCTACGCCTGCAACCACTGCAACAGTCAGTGACCTTAGTGCACACATGTCATATTCTTATGCAGTCAGTCAATATTCATTGTCACCATAGGTATGGCCTCAAACGCTTTTAAACAAGTATAATAAAAAAAATCAGCGGTTGAATAGCCCATTTTCCATTTTCAAATTGACAGGCTTCAAAACCACTTGTTGCAACAATAAACAAACACGCCTCGTCTTGATGCATCCCACATCTTATGCAGCATTTATGGTGGTATGCATTTTTGTAGTGCTGTTTTTCAGTCATGCCAAATATGTTTACTCAAAAACATTCCTGTTTCAATACTCTGTGAACAGAGGCTGGTAGATACTGGAGTTATGCCATCTTGGACACCAGTTGACTCCTTGTGTGTAATGATGTTGTGACTGTTCTTTTTGACTTTTACCAATTTGTATTTGAAGTCAATGTTGGGCATGACCTAAATGAATGGGATGGTTTGGTCTTTTCTTTGTGTGACAGAGAAGCGACGAAAGACATCTCACAAGCCTCTGATTCTCACAGAGGCCTGCAAGCAGCTTTTGATCTACCGCTTGCCTCAGGTGCTACGGTTACACCTCAAACGCTTCCGGTAAATGCTTTCTATTCCCACTTGTCAGCTTTTATTGCCCACCATAGCCATCATTTATTATTAGGTTTTTAAGCCATTTCTTATTAACTGTGTGTCGGCGTACTAGGAAACCACATTGAGGTGCTACTAATAAAACTTTTACAAAGCAACCCCTGATCAAACAACAAGGTAATCAAGAGCAGAGTAGCCAGTTAATGTATTAAAGTTTGCATCACTCATTTCACTTTATGGAGATGTTTTTTTTTTTTTTTTTACATTTAACGCCCATTAATCAACATCCATTTTCTGAAGTAAAGGTTGAGATCAGGATATTGTGTAATACTGCTTAGCCATAGCCCATGTCAGGGTTTGCACTATATTCGTTAAAAATGCTTTGATTTACCCTGTAGACTATGCAATGCATTGAGTCAGTCCATGAGTGAAGGGCCACATGTACTACTAATAAAGGCCTAGCAGACTTCAAAGAACTTGCACAATAACACTGACAGCTACTGCTGCTTAAGGTTCTATTCCAGTTCAACACGTTGGGTAGGGGCACATACAAGCTGGCAGAGATCTGACAAAATTGGCCAAGCAATGCATACAATTCCGGCCAGACACGAATCAAAAACAAATCAAACAGCAGGGGTAGCAACTTTTTTGGAATAAAAAAAAGTATGGAATTTTGAAATGTTGTTGTTGTTGTAGAAGCGATGTGTACTGTTGCTGTTCTAAATATCCAGTATGGTCCAGTAACTACACATCAGTTTTGCAAGAAATCCGTGCTGAATCACTTCACTATGTGGAAAATTTGCAGGCCAGTGAAGGCATGTGGGTGATTTGCCGCTGATTTAGGATTAGTTTTTTTGTTGTGTCATTGTTTAGGGATTATTGCCTATGGTTAATTTCAAAATTGCTAAACTTTGCTTGCCTGCTGTTTATGGTGATTGATATAGGCAGGCTACTATTCAAAGGCACACTGATATGGAACAGTAATCAAGCTTTTATGAATGATTTCTCAGTTGCTCAAAACCCTGACACAGTCTTGTCTGTCAAAGGGTTTAACACGGATCAATCTACAGTGTAACATTTCTCAGTAGCTACTGTACCTAAAATAAAGACAAAATCTGTTCAAATTTTCCACTCTGGTTTTACTTTATCCTGACCACAAGATCCTACTTTGTTAAACATCCATTTCAACGGTAGTCTCAGCACAGCTGTGCTTAAACTGCCTTGCTATTTTTCCCTTTGCTGCATCATAGGTGGTCGGGAAGAAACCACCGGGAGAAGATCGGTGTGCATGTGGCATTCGACCAGGTTCTGAACATTCAGCCCTACTGCTGCAGAGACTCCGCCTCTGGCGTCCACCGAGAGGGCTTCACCTATGACCTCTCTGCTGTAGTGATGCACCATGGGAAGGGCTTTGGCTCAGGACACTATACAGCATATTGCTACAACACTGAGGGGGGTGAGTATAGGCACAGTATATGCAGCTCTTAAATGATTCATTTTATCTAAGTTATGAAGCCTATTAAGGTGACACAGGGCTGCGGAGTTTCTATTAGGTTTTCAGAAACTTTCCTTAGAACTTTTGTTTCAGGAATTTTGAACATGTTTCAGAATGGAAACTTTTTCTTTTGGGAATTAATGGAAAAAACTGTGATTTATGGGAGTTATTGAGAATTGACTAGAAATCTATTTAAAGAAACTGTCATGCCTACAAAATATTTTTTTATTGGAACAATCAAGGATTTATTTGAACAACGACAATCCAAATGACAAAAAAAAGTCTGGATAGTCAGGAGTCAGTCAACCAATGTTGTTCAATGCTGTAGGTAGGAATAACACTGAGATGTAGAAAAAGATGCATCAAATCTGAATCTGATTGTTGATACGATCTCCATTTCCATCCACCCACCATTAAGTTTCATTAATTATTATCTTTTTTTTTTTTTTAGTAATTTTGCTACACTAAAGGCAAATGTCCTCTTCTAAGGCGTGTGTGTGTGTGTGTGTGTGTTCATTTGAGCAGGTTTTTGGGTTCACTGTAATGACTCGGTGATGAACGTGTGCACTGTGGAGGAGGTGTGCAACACTCAGGCCTACATCCTGTTCTACACCCAGCGCTCAGTGTGAGAGGGGGAGGGGATCCGTCAGCCGCCTGCCTCTCTGTCCTTTTGTCAACAACCACCAGCCAATCCTGCCTCTGCACCAGAGCAGAGTGACAGCTAGCCAGAGACGGATGGGAACCTGCTGCCTGTATATGTACAGACACACTTCGAGGCATGTGCGCGCACACACACACACACACACACACACACACATGCACACACACACGCACACACAAACTCCAACTCCCACTCGAAGACACACTCTTTCCCAGGGCATTTTTAAACTTGGGACCAAGCTCTGCGTTCTGCACTGGTGTGAGCATGGGGGTGAGCAGGAGCACTGCTGAGGGGGCCCGTTAGGAGCCTCCCACACCCCCACTGTGACGGACGTTATTGCAGCAGCAGCCGCTGCAGTGGAGCGTGAGGGGCTGGTGTACATGGAGATGTTGCACAAGACATGAGGGTGTTGTGGAGTCTTTGTTAGGCTCTCTTCACATTGACAGAAGGAAAGGGAGGGCATTGACCGACTTGATTGATTGATTAATTGGTCAGTTGAATAATTGATTGAATGATTGTTCATAGTTGAGAGGAGAGTGATGGAGAGGAGTGGCTTGTCTCCTTCCAGAACGAGAGCAGAGCAATATAAAAACCGACGTCACGACAGGAAAACAAGCAAAAATCAGGAAAAATGTTTTGACTTTGTAATACAATTTTTTTTAAACTACTCTGCTGTTTCTATTTGGGTTGTGGCTGTTGTTAAACCTCTGTGGCCAGGTAATCAGGAAATATCACTGCTGTCCTATCAATCATGAATGGAAGTACATTTTTAAGAAGACAAGAAAAAAAACTAAACAAAACAAAGGGTTGTGACAATGGGTAATGATGAACCTGTAATGAAACAATCTAATGACAATGAATGTCTTGCTCTTTTTTTCTTTATTTTTGTTTTGTTTGGGGTTGGGTTGGGGGTTGTAGTTTTTTGACTCCATCGGGAGGGTGGAGATGTAGACCAGTGGTCAGCTCTAGCTGTGGTCAGCAGCTCTGACCTTTTAGTCCTGTGTTGTGAAGGCACCTGTGATTTACTGTAATGATCAAACAGATGGCCAATGGCGGTGGTGATGATTAAAAAGACTAAAATACGCATGTCTTGTGTCTGAGAATTTTACTTTTATTTGTGTGCACCTCCTGGTTGAAATGGGTTTAGTGCCTTCTGTGGGTAATGTAATATCTTACCATTGTTTCTCCACTCACAGGAACACCAATTTTATTGTTTTGGAAATATGCCAGCAGCCATTATACAAGCCCAAGTTGTTAATCTTTCGTCTGTGTGAAAATGTCAAGCTCATTATCCATTACCAGTCAAGTTAATAGAAATGATGTAATTGAATTCAACTGAAATATTAATGGCTTATGAAATGTAGGATGACCTCTGTTTTAACATGAAATTTATATGTGAGGTTTAGCCATTTTTATTGTTTAAAAATTAGTTCTTGCTTTTGTTGTGTAAATCTGTTTTGGATAATGCTAAATTACTTTAGCTTTAGCTAAATTACCCGCTTCTAAACACACAGGCCTACTGTGTATGATTGGGAGCTTGTGTCCCATTTTGTAAATGGTCTTTTTGCACCTTAACAAATGGCTTATCCCTCTTTATCCATTGCCTGGCAGATCTATGCAAATGGATTGCCCCTGAGTCAGTGCCTTTATCAGATGGCTAGGATTAGGAATAGTCTTTACTAAAACTTGGGCAAACATGCCCTACATTTTGTCCTGTGCAAGAATTTCATTTTCTGTGTAGAAGGTGTTTTCCATTTGTTATTTTTGCCATTTGTGGAAAAAGAGAATGTTGTCAGTAGATCTTCATAGTGAATTTGTGTACATTTTGTGTAAGCATCAAACACAAATATGTACACAAATAGGTTGTGTGTTACAGTGAGGGGTATGTGGAATTTGGGTAGATGTACAGGAGCAGGTGATCAAGTGAACTTAACGGCTCTATACAGCATGTCAAAACAACAGAAAAAGGCATTGCAGTCACAGTTGCTTTTGTCTTTTTGGCCATTCTTGGAAAGCAGAGCTTTTGTCATCACTGCCTTTAGTCACCCTTTATTCACATATCTACCCTTATTCATTGATTTTTATGTTTGGTCATCTGGGGTTACAAGAGTGGCCTCCAGTGGAATTAAGAAATACTGCACTGAAGATGTTTTGTGTGAAATACACAATTGATCAAACAAATACTTGAAGATATGAATCAAGCAAGACCTGGCGCCAATTGCACAAAACTAGGATAAGGGATTAAGATGGGATATCTTTGTTATCCTAGTTAAATTAACCAATCATTTATCAGTATAACCAAGATATCTCGGCTTAATCCCTTATTGTAATTCTGTGCAATAGGCCCCTGATGTTGAAGCTAAACAACTGAAGCTTTGTACAGTTCTTTACTGCGAGCATGTCATGTCATTGTTTAATCAAACGTCATGAACGGCATCAGTGCTGACCTCTGTACAATACTCTACCAGGTTAATTAGAGGTCACCTGTGTGCTGCAGCCTGCTTAACAGAAGCGGGCTCTCACTAAAACATGACTCACAGAATTGTATCAGGCTTGTAGAGTGCTGGCACTGTTATGAGTTTGCTTATAAAAAAAAAAAACCTTAAGATGTCTAAATGTTTTTATGTCCTCTGAGCTATGTAACACAAGGGCGAGTGCTTGCAAATCTAAACTACCCATAGGTGCAGTGGATGCTTATGCATACTGGATACATATTAACTCCTACTCATACTCCCACAAATCTACAGTACGACCATAACATGTCATGTTGTGGTTTAAGGTCACACTGTTAAGGGAAATTAGACTGTTCAAGGGATCTTTGCACATTTGCAGGGAGATCGGAGGTCCACCGGATTTAATGTTTGGTTTATCCCTCTTAAGTAGATGAAACTGTTTCAGGACCCTTGCCAAATGCTATCAGGGAAAATAAACACACCACAAATCAACAATTTTTTTTTTCTCCCTCACTGAAACTTCATGGCCCATACAAACCAATTCATCTGTTCCCTCAAGTGAAAAGGGCTTTTAATACTGTGGAATGATCAACTTCGCGCAGAAGTTTTGTGGTGCATTTGTTTCACTCCAGCACCATTTCAAGCTATTCAAGCATGAACGCCTTTCACCCATCAGTCACACACGAGGATTAGAGAAGATGTGAGAGCAGTTCAGCAAACTGTGAGCAATGGTTTAATCCAGGCGATTAGGGAGTGAACATCTAGTGGAGCTGAAGCAAAATCTCACTGGCCCTGTAGATTCGGCAGAAAACTCCCAGCATTATAATGTGTCTAAGCAGCCATAATTCTTCCTCATTCTTTGCCCATTAAAATCTAGATTACTGGAATAAACAACAGAAACTAGTTAAACTGTTCGCAGTTTATAGCCTGTATTTTTGTATGACTGTAATTGACTTTTAGAACATTGTTTGCACTGCCATAGGTTGCTTTAACAGACAGAACATGCCCTCCCTGAAATAAACAGTGACCAAAGGTTAAGTTATTCTTGCTGACTGTGTGTGTGAGTGAGTGTGGCAGAGCAAGAAAAAGAGAGTAGAGCATTGTATCTTTGATATTTAGTTATTTAACACTCTTCAGTGAAGATCTGTCTGTCTCTCTCCTTCTCTACCTACTTGTATAGAAATGTCACTACTGTATGTGTCTACGTTTTTAAGACATTCAAAAGCACAGCTTTGGCCAGCAGGTGTCACCAAGTTCCATGTTCAATATGGCAAACCACACACCTTCCAGGCCACAACACACAGTTGTGAAAGTGAGAGAGGCACATCCGTTCTATCTCAAGTCTTTTATTAAGAATCCAAGAGCTGTGATGGACCTATGATAGCAAACTGGATAGAAAGGAGCGCTGATGAAACATGCCTGTGATTCTTGATATCATATAGCTTCTATGATGCACTACCACTGTGGCTATAAAGACGTATTGATGGTCTGGCTGCATTATGGACTTAATGGATAATTGCTGTAAAGATAAATTTCAGCTGTTCTTTCATGTGTCTACTAACATTGACATTTCATTTCATCATTAATGTCAATAGAAAACACACCTCCTTCCAGCCTTACAAAGCAAAAACAAATCCTGGAGCAGTATGTAAAAAGGCCAGAAACGGACACAAAAAGCATGATATGAAAACATTCAAAGACAATAGAATTTCATTCATATAAATTCAACAGGAGAACAAAATGTCATTTCAGTGAGCCCCTAGCATGTCTGAAAACTTTGGAATGTTTTTACCACTCATGACATAGCAAGTTATGGCCACATCTCTTTGCAAAATACATGGATGCCAGTGCGCAGGCATGCATAAGCACATTCTTGTATATTCAGCACATAAGCTGATCATTTTTATATCACATAATGCTGTCACCTCATCCTCTACCTCTTGATTATCATTCACTCTGTAAGGGCTAGTCTGAAACAGAATTGTGGGGGGGGGGGGGGGTTAGAAATTGACTGAACTCAGAGACTGAAGACACACAATAATGGATGAAGGAAAATAAATTAAAATCAAATTTAGAAGGCTATAAAGTCACATTTTGGCCATGATGTTTCACTGCCAGCTGTAAAAGTCTATATCAAGATGACAGAAGGGGATAGAAAGATGACCCAACCAGGGTTGTGTCTTAACATTTCCCTTTACTCTCTCTCTCTATCTCTCTTTCTTTTCCTCCCTGTCTGCAGAAGACCTCTTCTATTCTTATTGGTCGTGCCTGAGCCATCACCGGCTATTTGTTCTCATTAGTCAGCTTTCACATGCAAGTCAAGCAGTTCACAGCCTTGCTCGCGAAGCTTGTTGGCGTCACAGTCCAAATCCCCCTCACGCTTTTTTTTGTCAACAGGATAATGTGCATCACCAAAAAAAAAAAAAGAACTAAAAATGGCGTCCTTGTGCAGAGGAAAAGTGCAAATTGTTCTTTAGAAAAAAAACACACAACTTCTATCTTCTGCTGTAGTAACGGTGCAGCAGATTTAGTCATGTCTCAAGTAGATCTGTGCTTCATTGTCAGATCTGTTTCTCCCTCAGAGCCAGTTAACAGGGAGGTGAGGCAGCGCTGGGTGATGGAATCAAGAGGGACAAAAAGAGGGAGGGCAGGAAGGGACGAACAAATGGGTGAATGAAATAAGGAGGTGAGCTGGAAAAAAAGAGGAGGGGTGGGGAGGTGGGGGAGGAAAAACAAGCTCAGCTGGGGAGCAACCACACCTCCAGGAAGTCCCAGTGCTTCCACAGGGTGAAAAGGAAGAGGGCCAGGAAGACAGTGGAGGCCACACGGGCACGGGTCTTCATGAGCGGCGTGATGAAGTTGGCCATGGTGGAGACAAAGACCAGCAGCACGGCCATCAGGGCCAGGATGACGTTGATCAGCTTGCCCAGGAGGGCGCGGGCATTGGCATTCTCCACACCCTCCAACTGGACCACCTGCTGCTGCTGCTGCTGCAACTCCAGCTTGGTGATGCGTGTCAGGCATGACTCCACTGCCTCCTGCACAGATCCACACATGCACGCCACGCACACATTTACAATGTAAACAAACATGAACATGTAAATGTAGACTCAGAAGAATACATAAGTAACCTAGTAATTCATGCATGTGGATAGTGCGGAGCAGTTGTTAGGATAGTTGCTTTAGATATGTAAATAGTTATATTATTTAAAATGTAAGAATAACTCTTTTCATTTAAATAGCTTTTTGTTACCCTTTTTTTACATTTGGAATTAATTTTCTGTCAACATTTTTCAGTTTTAAAACCTGGCAGGATTAACCTTACAGCATTACTAAACACTGGGAAAATCTGTCAAAAGCTGTGCAAATCCTTTTAAACTCCCTAAACACAACCACAGCATTGTCAGACATCTGAATATGCCTTCTATGTCTGGCCGTTTTAAATTAAAGGTTTGGTGAACATCACTAAATAAGCAGTTGTCTATGTGTGTGGGACTAATTGTGCCCGTTTACTGCAAAGGGCTAGCCTTACACTGTAGTTTTCTATCTGCCATTGTAGGCAACTGAAGCTAAGACTGCATGTAGAAATTGCAGTCCTGAAAATTTCCTTTTACTTTTACTTTTTTATATTTCCTTTTACTTTTGTTGTGTAATTAAGTCCTCACTCCCCAACACTGCTGAGCACACATACACACATACATTACCATACAATGTGCACTTAGTATATATAGTGTATAGTACATATAGTGTATAGTGTGTCATGTAATAGTGTTCGGTGATAAATATGACAGAATACAACCATTGTAAAAGAACCATTGTAAGTGACTAATCTTTCATGCCATTAAAATACATGATCTGCATGATCTTGAGTGGTAAGGTTGAGTGAGAGTTAGTATATGAGTATATAGAAGTAGTAGTATTAGTTGTGACTAAAGACTAGCTATGTCATGACTGAATTAACATTTAGCTGTTGGTCTTAGCGGGTTATTAACTTTCTAACAAATAAAGGGAATTTACTGCAAATTCCTGTTTTCTATGTCATTGTAGCTAGCTAACATTGTTCCTGCTTAAACAGGGAAACGCATAAAAGTGTAACTTTTCCCTTGGGTTGTGGTATAAAAAGTCATATGCCTATGTTAGCTAGCCTGTAGAAGAATTTACAGAATGTATGCATCATGATAGTATCGTCAATCAGCCCAAACCTAGTACTGGCACACATTCAGGTTTGCCAACAGTCACGCGTGTATGGTAAATGAGAATGAAATAGAAAATAACAGAATGAAAGAGAGAATGGTACTCTGTTTACAGACTTTTACAACCTACACAGCAGCATCTCTAATAACAACACAGATTATCCCATTTAACAGATCTAATGCAAATATATTGTGTATAAGCCTTACTATAGCTTCCCACTACATATGTCACACACATAAAATAAGTTGAACATGCTGACCTGGATGTCTCTGGCTCTCTCATAGGACTGGTAGGCCACTTTCTCCTCCATGCTGACCAACTCTTGCTTCAGATTGGTCATTTCATTCTGGTGGAGTTCAGTCAGGTCGTTCAGCTGTTCCTCTAGCCGCTCATACCTACGCACACACATATCCATCAGAACTGTCTCTTTCTCTGTCTCAAGGGTGTATCTTTGTACAGTATATTTAAAACACACACACACACACATCCATCAGTGCTCTTTCTCAATCTCAGACTGTATCCTTGTGGATCTAACACACACACACACACACACACACACACATCCATCAGTGCTCGTATCAGACTATATCCCTGTGTATCTAAAACACACACTCACATACACATTCATCAGTGCTCTCCCTATCCCAGACTGTATCTTTGCATATTTGCATACACACACACACACACACATACACACACACACACACACACACATATCACACACACACTGCTCTCTCTTTCTCTATCTGTAATCTGTGCGTATTTAACATGTTTTGTATGTACTGTATATCACTTTATACCTTGTGTAATTCATTTCTTTATCATTACCATTTGTCTTCCTGGGATAATAAGAAATACCCAATAACAAAACAAATGTGGTCATCTATTATCTATGAATGCAACAGCATGTGCTCATAGTGGAGATTATGTTAGTTTGAAAGAATGAGCCTTTCCAATATTTTTATTTATTTGCTGTGGAGAACAGTTATAATCCGCTCCAGTGTTCACTGTCAACCACAAGGTTTTATTATAGAGCAAAGGTTTGTGAATCAGAGTAATCAAATAGAATGATACCAATCAAACTAGTAAATCTTCGAGTGCCGTGGTTGGCTGGAGTAAACACAAGGGTCATTACAGTAAGACGCCATCCTGTTATTTATCATCCACCCATCTGGTCCCATCTGTAAGCATTTCTCTCTGTCTCTCAGAGTATATCAAACTATACAATAATGCTACTTCTGTACAGTATTTACTGTTCAACTACATGCCTTTCATCATTTGTTTCTGTGTCTATATAACCTCGCAGAGGTTATACATTATGTGTCTCTGTCTTCTACACCATGTCTATCCATCGAAACCTTATCATCCAATTGGTCATCTGTTTGCCTGTTTCCCTAGGTACATCTGCCTAACTGCTTTTCTGAATATATAAACTCCCTGTATGTCTGTTTCTTTCTCTCTGTAACTTTTACATGTACAGTGTCATTGTGTACATCAACTGTCCATTCCCTGTGTGTATGTTTTTCGATACTGTATATCCCCCTATGACTCCCTTTGTCTACCCTACAACTCAACTACTGCAAGATGTGTGTTTATAGTGAATAGTTACCACATTTTTTTTTTACTGGCTCACGCACTGTGTACACGGTGAGTTAATGTTCTAAACACAGGGACTGTCTTCTTTTTTATTCTCTAGTTTTACCATTGTGTTTGCCTACCCTTGTCACTTCCTAATCCTTTGTGTGTATTATCCTCCTACCTGTCACACTGTACCTTTTGTCTGTCTGCTTTAACATCTCCCTACCCAATCTATTTCAACCTGTATCTGTGAGTGTGTTGTGTTTGTGGTTGGCTGCGTGTGTGTGTGTGTGTGTGTGTGTGTGTGTGTGTGTGCATGTCTGTTTGAGTCTATGTGTGTATGGCTGTACCTGTATCTCTCCTCCTGCAGGCACTGGGTCATGTAAGAGTAGTCGCTCTGCAGCTGCCCCTTCATGTCCTCTATGGCATCCTCCATGTGGGCCTGGCTGGCCTTGATCTCTTGGAGTCCCTCCAGCAAGGCGTCCCACGAGCTGTGCACATGATGGTGGTGATGATGGTGTCCGTCTAGGCGGGGGCTTCCCAAAATGCCTGCCCCACCGCTACCAGCGCCACCTCCACCTCCACCCCCCCCAGAGTTGCTGCCGGCACCTGAGCCAGAGGTGGCGCTGGAACACTCGTCGTCACTGCCGTACTTGGGGCTGGAGACGAGTGTAGCGCTGCCGCTGAGTGCTCGTGGCGTCTCCTGCCCGTGGCCATCCTCCAGCGGATCCTTGAGCTGGGCGATGTTGTCGGCACTGCCGAATTTGTTGCGGATGAGGCTGGCGAACTCCCGCGGCTTAGAGACCACGGCTGTGTGCGTGAGCGCCGACACACCACCCTTTACACCCTCCACTACGCCCCCACCGAAGCCACTGATGCCAGCGCGCATGTTGGCGCCCACGTCCTTTAGGCCCTGCTGCATGTCCCGCAACACATCCTTGGGCTGACGGGCAGGACCATTCTACAGAATGGAAGAGAGCACAAGAAAGTGAAAGCAAAATTGGGAAGAGACAGAGAGGGAGAGAGGGAAAGACAGAACAGAAAAAGAGAAATGGCAAAAATGAAGTGTGTGGAAAAGCAGTGAGACCGGGTCTAGTGCTAAAATAGAGTATGGGTGAATGGAAGAGCAGCATAATAAATGGCTCAGGTGCTATGATGATGTTCCACATCATCCAAAAGCAGTAAAGTAGTTTGTGTTTGCCCCTCTGGGGTCTGTTTAGTGTTTGTCTAACTCATGGAACAATAACTGCCTAACTTTCCAATTACAAAAGACCAACAAACCACAACCTGTAAAATGTCCAGTTAAAAGGAATGACATTAAAATCGAATATTTCTGTAATGTGTTTATGCATATATATATATATGTTTATATCTCTGCATTTTACACACACACACGCACACACACACACACACATACCTGTTCAATCTCTTTGAGCTTCTTGTGGTAGTGTTCCAGCTTCTTGTGCAAGTGTGCAATGGTCTGGGCCGACTTCTGATTCTTCTTCTCAAACACCTGCTTGATGCGGGCTCCTTGCTGTTTATCAGCATTGTGTGCCAGTTTCAAGTACTCCGCCACGTTCTCATCACGAGCCTCCTGTTCCACACGGATCTGCTCTGTGATCTTGAGGATCTTCTGCTGCAGGTGGTCCAGGGCGGCGCGTGTCCGTTGCACCTCTCCAGCCTCTGAGCCTGCCACTGTCGCCGCGTCCACGCTGATGTTGCCATCGGAGCCTCCATGGCTGGTGGAGGGCGGCAGGCCCAGCGTGGACACCTCACTCTTATCCAGCTGTACAGAGAGGTAGGGTAGAAGCAGTGGGAGTGAGAGGAAAAGAAAAGACACAGTGAACAACGACAAAAAGTGAGCTAGAAAATGTATCACAGAAAGAAAAAAGAAATTGGGAACAACAATAGTAAGAAAGACAAAAAAATGATGTGTGATTTCAGTCCCTTTTAATATCTTCAGGATCAAATACTTCCAATGATGAAAGTAGAAGAGGGTAGTGGATGAGAGAAGTTTGTAAAGCATGAGGAGTCAAAAAGATGTGTGTGTTTACAAACAGCGCTATCAGTACACTCAATTGTGCACATGCACATAAACACACCCATCTTTGCTTGTCTGAATTGGCCTTCAATTTTCTTTGTGTGTGAGAGACTGCAGGGCTGAACTAGCCATTGTAAGCTGCAGCATTTTAGCAGAGAAATAAATAAATAAGAAAATCTGGACTAAATAAATAAAGAATTCCACTGCCCTGTAAGCAAAATATGCAACATCTGTCCATGCAAATCTCTTGCAAATGCCCTTAATAATGGCACGCATTTCAAATTATTACTTTAACCTAATAATGGAGAAACTGAAAATGTATTCCATAAATGATTTTACAAATACCATATTTTTAATGTTCCATGATACTTTGATATGTATATCACAGATCAGTCATATTGCCAGTCACTTTAACACTGTTTGAGCATGCTTTCCACTGTGAATCAGCAAGGAGAAAATTACACGGGAGCTCAGCAAGGTTAATAATAGTCTGCACGCGGTGGGTTGTGCCAGTTTTGAGTTTTATATTTGCTCCCCACTGAATAGAAGGGGGACTCATGGCGGGGTTAATGACTGTGCCCTTTTGCTGTGGCCAGTCACGGTCCTTTCTCATCTCATCATTCAGACAGGGGGGAAAGGGGAAAATTTGAAAATAAGTCTACAAGAAATGTAGGGTTACTAGGGACACTATCTAACGTCGACATATCGAACACGTGCCCTAATTCACTTGGCAGTGAGCCGGCGTGTTTCTGACGGCGATTTTTTTCATTTTTCAAAGAGATACACGGGCTTCATGAGAGCTGTTCATGTCTGGTGCTCTCCGCAATGATCTCAACAGCCGGTCACCCGATGACATTTTTAGAAAGTAGGTTACGCCAGAAAGCCACACGGCAAATGAGTGGATTTAACAGCAAAAAGCAGTGGAAAAAATCCATGTCAAAGAGTATCACCGCCAGGGTACTTGCATCCATTCGATATCCCTAGAACACTTACGGATTTTATACAGATACCGGGCTAAGATGGGGAGATTAAACGAGCAGAAGGAATATACACTGCATAGAGTCTTTGCGTAAACATAGCCTCGCTCAATCACATAGATTCACACGCTCACATAAACAAACCGTGGCAACCATGGTTGGGTTTAAACCCAGGGTGAGAGAAGAATGGCTTCTAGTCTTTCCAAATTACACGACAGGCTCCCGAAGGCTTAACATAACATGACTGATGACTGAACACAGATGTGGCGCTGACTTGTATATGAAGACATGCACTGCAGCATGGCAGAAATCTGGATGATGATGTAGGCTATGATGGAGCAATGAATGGTTACAAAATGACGAAAAAATAGAGATGGACAATGAAGGCAAACAGTTTAACCAAAACGTATGGCGATTATAAAATTAATTTGGGAACATTACCATACTGTTTAATCCAGGACTGCCAGTGCCACTGCAGCTCTGTATAGGAGGCCCATCCTTCTCTGTTACCTTCCCCACCCCACCCCCTCCTTCTCTCAGTCACAACAGACTCACTACCCTCTCCAAAACCCCCTCTGTTTCCCTCTCGCTCTGTCTCCCCGCTGTCTGACTACAGCTTTATCCGTGCCTCGTGTGCCATTGTGTTGCACTCTCCTCTCTCCCGCAGCAACCCATCTCAGTTATTTTTCTGCCACCCTACGTATCCTTCCTGCTACAGTCTCGTTTTTGTCTACCCTTGTGTCCTGAGCTCTGGTTTCATCTAGCTGGGGGACCACTATAGCTAGCGGTCCTGCTCAGTAACGGCACTAGCTGCTGCTGAGGCACATATAAAAGGAAAGAAGGAGCGAGGGGTTAGATGATGGGAGGGTGAGTTTAGCGCACGCGTGCAGGTGCCCCTCTGAGCTCAAGCTGGATAAACACAGGCAGAGGGAGGGGAGAGGGGGATGGGGAGGGGAGTCAGGGAGAGCAGCAGGGCATGCGTCAGTGCCATTATGGTCCACTCGTCCGCTCTACAACTCTGGCCCCTCGCTTTCACGCCTCACACCCCTTTTTGGAAAGCCTGAAAGGCTCGTCTTTTGCCGCGTGCACAAAAGAGTGGCAAGGAAAACAAGGACAAGTGGCGCAAGAGAAAGCGTTAGAATCTCTGACAGTCTGCTTTAGAGCTGCACGTTATTTGCAGCTGGAAGAAGTAGATCTGAGCGTCCCTTTTAAAAATGTACCAGACTTGTAACCGCAAGAGAATGTAAAGGAAAGATAACGCCCCTTCCCCTTTAATGGTGAGCATCACAGTCGCACACACAGTCACAAACGCGCGCACACGCACACACTTGTTCGAATTCAGTCTGTTGGATTTCCCAGGCAGTTCTATTGAAATTGATTTATGGATGCGGGCGCGGGGTTTATGATGTCAGAGCAGGGTAAATTCATTTTAAATCTGTGATTAATTAGACAAGGGTCATCTTATATAGGCTAATACTAATAAAATTCTCTGACGGTGGTAATTCTTTATTTAAAAAATACATGACGGTCAGAACTGCTGTGGATTGTGTCAGTTCCATTTGACTACACTCCAACCGGTAACTTGGCCAGATTCCTGTTGGCAAAGGTTTCCCCACACTAATGAGTAGTACTAGTGAAGGGGTGGGGTGATTGCAACAACTAATTTTAAGGTCTATTCTCGGGAGACCCAGAGGGAGACAGAAGGTGAGCAAATGAATGTGTATGTAAGGATGTAAACAAGAAAATTGCTGATGGTGGTGGCAGTAGTGGGGGGTGTGGGGATAAAAAAATACTGTCGTCATCTTCCTAGCAACCTGCTTGACAACAAGTAGGTCACAGAGCCTTGTAGAGAGCTGGCACCTGAACAGACTTCAAACACTAATGTGGATTTTTATTCTTTGCATACTAGTTATTAATGAAAGCTAGAAAAGGCATAGCAAGTTTTCATCACTATGGACATTTTTTTTCTTTAGAAATGTTGGTCTGCAGCAACATAATATGTAATTGAGTCTCACACAAACCATAAAGAACTACAAATGAATACACCACAAATAAAAATACCAATCGAGTCAGTAGATATACAGTACATATACTTTTATTTCTATCTAATAAAAGTAAAGGCATATCCACAACATGTGACTTTTCCCCCATAAATATGTAGATTTATATATATATATATATACATAAACATTAATTTGGCTAGCTTTAGACAAAGAAGAAGATAAAGCCCTGTGCACTCAAAGAAACAAGTGCAATTTCTTGGGTACTGCAAACTGATGCTGAACAAGGCATTTTCATTCAGGTACTGTAGTGCGTATTACTCAAAGCCAAATTTCCAGGTTTATGTGTGAATGTCATTGAGCCTTGATGCTGCCTGTCTACCCATTGTGTTGCCCATAGCAGCAAGAGAAAAAAGTAATAAATTATAATTCTGAATGTTTTTTTCTTTCATTCAGAAAGAGCTTGAAGAAAAAATCAATTGCACTTTGAATTAAATAAAATGCGCATTAGTGTGTGGAATTAGCTTACATACCGTAATATATGAAGGCCAAGTATGTCTTCACATTACACTATAGCACTTAACATTAGCAACAACATATGCCTGCAGTACAACAGAAGCCACGCTTAAGCTTTGTGTGGTCAGGAGGGGAAAAAAAGTAAAAGAAAAAAGAATAACAGACAATGTTTAGAGTTATACAGTTTTTTCCACTTTTATCAACTCCTATGCTCTATACCTTTGCATATTATTTGAGGCTAACAGCAACTGTGTCATGATAGCAGATGGTTATTAATGTGGACAAACAGTTTTCCACTGAATTAGCCTTCCTTATAGTTTCTTACTTTCGCTTTAGCTTGTGAACCTGACATGATTTATTTTCCTATATAACAACAATATAAAAAAACAGAGTATTTACATGGAAAACTGTGCACCTTTACCGTTTATAATACTTCAGTGTTGTGAATTCACCCCATCTATTTGCTGAGACTCCTAGTGTGTGTCTTGCCTCTGCTCTTCTATGATAGGATATGGGTACCTATGCAATATCTGTACAGTAAACAAAGGCACTTTAATTGGTCATACTCTTATGATGATCCCACTCAGTCTGAATTGTAACACTGTGACACAATTCAGACTGTTTAAATAAAGCACAAACAAGTAGGAATGTTCATGTTGGTCCACATTCAGACATGTTTGTGGACCACTCTACCATTAAGAGGCTTGACTGATTTTACAAGACCACACCCCAACAGTGACAGCAACACCCTGCTGTGAGGTTCTCAAAACCAGGTCTAAGTTCTTTTGAGTCTGACAGACATTATTTTCGCAGAGGAGCTAGCAAATACTTTTGAGATGTTTTCTATGTACAAGTCTTTAGGTAGGTTTTCAAAAGTGTGTGCAGTGCTTATGATGGTTTTTGCATCCTGAGAGAAGTATGCGGCTGGTTGGTCCATCCATCCATTTACTGGCCTGTTTTTCTTGGTGTGGCTACTACCCTTCTCTTTGCCTGATAGAAATCTGAAATCATGCCAGAAAAAGACAAGGAATAGTAAGCACATAAGTATGTTTTAACATAATGAGCCTACTGAATATTTGACATGGGAAGAAATAGCTTAAACATATTCAACACTAGCATTAAGTCGCACACTACCACACACACACACACCTGTAATATTGGATTGTTTCCGCTTCAGCGTGTTGCTACTGGCATTGTTTTTTACTGGGGTTTTCTCTAGGTTATGAGGGTTGTTTGTGTGTCTCTCTGGTGTCCCTGAGACATTTTCTTTCCCCGTCTGTGACATATTAGGTGTGGCCTCTACTGACACCAACTCTGTCTCCATGGAAACGCTGGCCTCCAGGGATGTGGACACTCCTGCAGAGTAAGTGTTCTTGTTGAGGGTGAAGGAGCGGTACATCAGGGGAACTCTTGCCCCAGAAACACCTTCCCATTGGAAGTCCCCATCGTTCAGTGGTTTTCCAGTGAAGAAATTGAAACCCCAGCGCCGGGATGCCTCTTCCAGATCCAGCTCAAGTGCCGTGCGGTAGTCTTGCTGCAGCTGCTCACGATCCACTGGCCCAAACAGGTTCCGTCTAGCTGGTCCATTACCGAGAGACCTTAGGACGCGTTTGTGGAAAGACATGTTTCTACACTGTAAAAAAAACAAAAAAAAAAACACTAGATTTTACATATTTTAAATGAAAACGTGTTCTCCCAGACAATAAAATTCTTGAATTATGGTTCTACTAATCTGCTATTACTACTGTTAAAAGACACTAAAAACTGTACATGATTAGGATGTTCTGATAACACCATGACATTTTAACCTTCACTTTGAAATCTTTTTTTTGTGTTCTTTTTCATACCAAAAACACCAAACACCCTGCGTCAATTTGATTATCTCTTAATCAACTGATCTTACCATGACCGCAACTGTCTTTTTCCTTGGGTGCTACCTTGACTGCTGGTAAGGTGAGACTCTGTTGAAACTAAAGCTAGTACTTATGGCACAATGCTTTTTAAACTCTGATCAGTCACTAATGACTCATGAAGGTCCACCCTTCCATGGGCTGGTCTAGTCTAGTACATGCCTGGACAAAACTCCTAGACATGCAAGGGCAAGTCTAACCAGACATTGTAACCAACTACAACCTCTAGAGGGTGATAAAAGCACATAATTGAGATGAAATGGTGTAGAGAGGGGACTTGAGAGTTGCGTCTCTGCTGTCCCATTCAAAGGAGCCTTTCATAGCAGAAAGTTTCCTACAATAGGCTACAACTTCCTCTTTGTTGGATCTACTACTGAAATTGCGATTTTATATGACTCATCAGAAATCCCCTATGCAAATGGACTTAATGGCACCCATAAGCTGTGTTTTTTTACAGCGAGAAGCTTTCTGAAAAAGCCATGAATCAAATAAATTATTTTTATGCCTATAATTAAATTTTATCCAAATGCACTTAGAGCACTCGTGACCACGAACAACAAAAATGGTGAACAGAAAAAAATATACTGACGTCAAAAAGGTGGGGGGAAAATCAAATATCATGGCGGGAGGAGGATGTGTTGTCTGATTGGTTTCAGCCATATTTGACACACCTCAGACCGCTGCCTACTATTTTACTCCACGTGAATCTGCAACTCGTGCGACCGGTGAAGTTCACTTCGAAGTTGACATGAGAGTTTTTTTCCTCTCTCTAGAACGACTATTTTAGCTACACGACGCCCCACGACCAAAGTTCTAGATAGATAGATAGATAGATAGATAGATAGATAGGCCTACTTTATTGATCCCCAAGGGGAAATTCAAGTTATTCAAAAACACAAGTTAGTCTAATTTATGACCTATATATTTATGACCTACGCTTTACCTATAAGTAAACTGGTTGGTTTGTTACGGACCATTAGAAGCCAAAATTTTATTTATATATCTTGTACAATAAAGGTTGCATATTTACCAAATATAGCTTGCTACATGCTCTTTCTATGTGGCGGGTTGATGCTACGCTCAGTTCTTAATTGAAAAGTTATACCAAGCCAACTTGGAAAAACATTGGACCCGGAGAAAGAAAATGAATATCACTTACAAATCAGGGTTGATCCTGATGATCCTCAACTTGGAATTAGACGGTAGCAAACGTCAGACTATTTTCTTCTAGTTTAGCCTTAGGTGCTCAGTTGAGAAAACTGAAACTAAGTTCAAAAGTCATAAATATCCTCGTTCAAAGCCAAAATTGCGAATACAAAATCGTCATTAGTCATGCGAGGCAATCCGTATCTTTTCAGTATAGGCTACTCCAGACAGCTATTTTGCGTCTGTCAGGCTAAGCAACAGGTCAAACTGTAGGCTACCCCACAACGAAGGAAAATAAATTTTATCGACTTTGGTGGGCGTGTGACTTCTCTCGTGGACGGGCGGAGCAAGCTGGCAAAAACACGTGCATTTTTCACGACAAACACTTAGGGACACGTGAATGTATTACCCTCTTCTATTTTTTTCAGTATGGAGGAAAAAGCTCGCTGTCCACTTCCACAGACTCCTTGTGGAGCTCATTATTCAGCTCACTATATTAAGGCATTCCAGTGTATCACACCCACGCAAAGACAACCAGTAGACTATTTCCAGAAACCTTGAACATATTGTTTAGGCAAGGTTGGAAAAGTAGAACAGTAGTGTAAATACTTCAAAAAATCTAGATTACTTTAAACATTTTGACCTTTGGCCCCGAATCGCCTAGGCCTAATTCATCCTGAATTGCCTCCTCTAGTTTTCACCCTAACGCTTAGTGCATCCTCCATATTTGGGCAAGAGAAGCAGAAAGGACCAAATTAATAGACCTGAATAATTAAAATGTTGTCTTAGGCTTATAATAATGTAACTGTCTAGACCTAATAATTGGACTGTCTGGAATGTTTGACAGCTAGACAGCATAGGCCTATAGGCTATTTCAACATAAGTTTTAAAATAGCCTACTTTTTATTAGCCTTGGTCGATGTTTGATTCGACACAAACAAGAGCGCTTACACCTGACCAAATAAAGACCCGAACCTAAAACAGGGCAGGTGTAAACCGCAGAATTGATGTCAAAAAAGGCAGGTCGATTTTGCTGGGACACCCGGACTCCGCCTGGAAATATCGAGATCCGCGCCGAAATTTGAGCACTATCTCCGCCTACGCCACGTGTTTCTGAAGTCAGGTTTGTTTATGTCAGCCAAAACTTCTCTCTCAGTTATTGCTGAAAATAGGCCACGCCCCTTTCCCTTGGCTGTATTCCGAGTTCCCAGC
Organism: Limnothrissa miodon; assembly: GCA_017657215.1. Lineage (NCBI taxonomy): Eukaryota > Metazoa > Chordata > Actinopteri > Clupeiformes > Clupeidae > Limnothrissa > Limnothrissa miodon. The sequence continues at coordinate 131,878 of JAGFZM010000602.1, forward strand.
GCATTGAACGACCTGGAACTCCTCTCTCTGAAGAAGTTGTAGGCCAACAATGTCTCTAACAGCAGAGCTTAATGACCGGTACCAAAGTGTAGCCTACAATGACTCTTTTGTGTAATGATTCAGAAGGGTAACAACCTCCGTTCTGATCACTGCTGAATGACCCTATTCTTCCTTGGTTAGAAAACAACTGCAGGTCTTCTGTGAGCATCCCAACTACAAAATTTATTTATTTTTTCTTTTTAAAAAAGCAACAGTATGCAGTATACAGTAATTAAGGCATTTGTTGCACATCAATTCCAAACTTAACGCCAGCCTATGGAAGAGTCAATGATTAAAAGACTTTTTCCTCATACATTCATCTGTTTAATCTCTGTTCGGTTGTGATCAGACTATCAAATCTGTGACAGTCTGTTCTCACTTGATTTTTGCAAAATTAGCCTAGTTTTGAGGAGGGGGGGCCCCATCCATCCCCCTGTTTGCTGCTTGAACAAGAATCTGCCTGAAGTGACCTAACTGTATCACTGTCTGGACGTTAAACACTATCCATGTTTTTTCACTCACTCACTCACAGTTTTCAGTTCAGTGTTTCGGTGGACATTAGTACCCTAGGCCATTTGAGGCATTTACTATGTGACATGTACTAATTCTTGTATTAGAATTATGCACATGCATGGACATATAACACATTAAAATTAGCATATTTTTCACTTGTAAAGTGTGTGATTTGTATGAAATCTGAGTTTTGCCATAAGAGACATAACCAAAAAGCTCCAAAATAACTGATTCTGTGTAGAGATTAGACAGATAAAATTGCAGGGCGCCAACTGTTACTATAGCCCGCAATCAATTCAGATTATATATGGTGGAGTTGCCCATTAGACACAGGTTGTCTCTATGTGAAACAATATCCGATCACCAGAAAGACAACCATCAAGTCAGTCCTTCATCATTGTTAGCTATGCAAGTTTTTTTTTTTTTTTTTTTTTTTTTGTATTTCAGATCTGTATTTTGTTGTCATCCTGTGTTACTGAGTGTAGTTGGAAAAAATGGAATGACTCAAGGACATGGCTGCAATGCAAGGGTGAAAGGATAGGGTGTAAATACTTTCCATATTATGCACTGTATTTCTCATACTCAAACTGTCACCAATAAGACTTACTTTGGGTTTGTAATATCTCCTTTCTTCTCATATGATATAGTTTCTTTCTTCTAATTTGATTGGAAAAAATCCTGAGGATTACAGAATAGTTCATATGTTATGTCATATTTCAGACAAAACTAAATGGAATAATGGCAAACTTTTTTTCATATGAATATAAAACCATGAACGAACAACCTCTTTTCCTAGGTGTGTACTGTGTACCCATTTGTTTTTGTTGAAAAAGCACCTGAATAAAATAGATGAAAAGAGAATATGCAAAAACTCAGCAAAATGCTGTCAGTTTGACAAACGCCTGACATGTATTATTCAAAAGTATAAGATTCTGTGAGAGCTTTGGGCTGTACACATTCTTATTAGCAACCTGTTTTTGTGTCAAATTTCAACAACCAGATCTGTATCAGTAATGTTAAGGGTAAGGGTACTGTGTCATAATTGTGAAAATACATCATCAGAATTATAGCTTGCTGATTTTTTCAAATGGTTGTAGTCTGACTCGGCTTGCTAAAGGTTAATTTTGTTTTGCTAGAAAGAGGAAAGTCCCAGCTGGGTGGCAGTTTATCTTCAAAATGCTTTTTAAAAAGCATTAACTATTCAAAATGGTATAAACCACATGTCAAAACCCTGAACATTCATTACATTAATGTAGGCCTACTCATTTTACTGCATGTATGGGCCTACACTGTTAAAAAAGGCAGTTTCAAGTATGAAATACTCTCTGGTAGCTTACTGAAACATAAAATACTAGTGGTAATTTCACTGCTGTTTAATGTCCACATCCTTTAGAACAGACAACAAATGCCTATAGCTTTTCACTGTAGTACTCAGCACTGTGCAGTGTTTGCATACTGTGCTGTACACACTAAAACGAATGGGCGGTAACATCCGTCACATGCAGGTCTACTGATTACATCTCCTTTGCATGATCTATGATCATCTAAAAATGAGCATGGTTGTAAAAGCTGTGCATTGTAGTGTTTTCTAAACCCAGTAAGCTGAGTGTCCTCCAATCTTCCAATTGTCTTGCACTTGCATTGGAGAGTTAAGTTTAGCTGTTTCCTTACATTGTGCCACTCTGAAAAGTTTGAAGAGAAGCATCAACTAGCCTACTGCAAATAGCCTGGCTTCCGCGACAAATAAGCTCGTAGGAGCTTAGTCTAGCGAACCTACCATAATACCCGCTGTAACTGCCAAATAGCAGTTAAACGTTTGTGTTTTCATTTGTATTTTGTTTTCATATGTTTAAATAAATGTTTGTTTGGAATTTTTTTGGTTTTATTTTTTATTAGTGTATGTCTGTACCTACGCTGGCTTAAATAATGTTAGATGACGTCAGTGCGGCATCTCGCGCTGTAATTATTAGAGGCTTCAGGTGTTTCACTTGATCAGCCTACGCCAGTATCACTGAGTTTGGTGATGCCGCAAGCCTTCTCATTCCTTCAATGGTAATATGCAGCCAGCGAGGTACGTTTGATTTCTTTGTATTTTGTTTATTTTCCTTATATTGATTCGACGTGTCTTGACTTTATTGTTTGGTTAAATTGCAGTTTGACGGTGGATAAAGTGCCAAAAGAAATAAATCCATCAGTATTTGCGAACTTCTGCCTCGCGTGATTCCTGAAGGAGTGAAAGTCAAACTCGTCTGCGAGTCTCCTACAAGCAAGCGCCGTCTGCAAGCAAATTGTGTATTCTCGTCATTCTTCTCCGGAGCGCGTCCTCAAGGCCTGCAGTGAACTTTGTTGCTGTAGTCGAGGTAGTCAACACAAAGTAAGTCGTTCTCGGTGGAAGTCAGTGGAAGACCGCCGAGCTTGAAAACAGACTGGATCACTGGGAGAGGTATGGGTTCGTGCCTGGACTAAGGCTATAAAAGATGAAGTTGACGAACTAAAGTTGAGTTGAACTTGAACTTGAATGTAAGCTACACCAGGCGGCGTGTGGGAGTTTGTGAAGATAGTACTGATAAGGCGTATTGGAATTTAATGCAAATTGAGTAAAGCTATGTTTTAAATCATGACATGTTGAATTTGTGTGTGTGTGTAGTTTAAAGGGTATTTTATAACAATCACCGTTATTTAGATAATGAATAAAAAATTTTATACATTGAAAGTGGATGTCTAATTGCAGTAATTGACTCTCACATTGAAGATCGATGCCTAATTTGCACAGTGAAAGCAAGTTTGCACATGTTAAAGTGATTTTGCACATTGAAAGATATTGCACTTTAAAGGCCATGCTCACGAAAGGTGTGGTCTGTGAACGGTTTTGCTTCAGTGTTTTTTACTATTTGAAAGTGAGGCATTAAGCCTATGTGTTTCTTAAATATTTAGTTTTTATTTTAGTTTATTTTCTAATTCTTTAAACCTGGAAATTTTGTAGGCTATGTTTTGAAGTGTTTCACTGATCTCTTGGGTCTCTAAAGCCACTTTGTAATCTGTAAAAATGAGTGAACCAAGTAAGGAAATTCAACCAGCCTTAGAGCAGGCTGTAGAGTCACAACAAGAAAATGAGGGTAGGCCTACTTTACAGCAAGTTGTACATACTGAAGAGACTCGTAGTAGGAGTGACAGAGCCCGCACATTGAGAGAAAAGGGTAGAACATTGCAGAGTGATAAACTAAAAATGTTGCTACTTCGCTTTGATGATGTTTATGACTGTTGGAAGGTTTTGACTAAAATAGTAAAGTCTTGATGAGAGAAGATCCTAGTGACCTCTTACAAGATCATGTCGGTCGTATGCAGAATGAATTAAATGAGTTGATGATGATGATTCGTATAGAAGTATTGACACTCCACCTCATGCCATGCGTACTAAGCTGGATAAGAGTACATCAATTACAGAATGTAATACAGAATGCTGAGTGTAATACAGAATGCTGAGATTGAAATTCAAAGAAAATCTGAAGAAATTGTGTGGCCTGAAACTGGTTCTGTATTTGCGTCATCCATTTCCAGTGTCTCTCTTCCCGCTTGTAATGGCTGTGAGGCCAAATCAGTTATTTCCCAAGCATCAGTAAAACAACAAGAAGTTGCTGCTGAATATGTACATACACGAGCAGTACTAAAGATTATGGCTGAGCAAGAGTGTCGCGAGAAAGAGCTGCAAGCACTTGAAGCGGTGGATAAAGTGCCAAAAGAAATAAATCCATCAGTATTTGCGAACTTCTGCCTCGCTTGATTCCTGAAGGAGTGAAACCCGCCTTCTGAGAGGCTTAACCTGTATCTATCAGATGCCTCACTGGAGCTGGGGGGGAAAGCTCGTTTCTCATTGGTTCCCACTTTTTTAGGAACGGAAATGCTCTAAAACGGCAGCTTCGCCCAGACTGACTAGTTCGCGAAATTCAATGTAGCCTCAACGGGCGTGTCCAGGCTATCATCTAAAGGAAAGTTTATGTAAAAGTAGTAACAACTGAATTACAATAACGAAAAATCAACAAATCCAGAAATGCATGACATTGCAACAGTCTGAGATGGTGAATTCTTCTCAACACCTCACGATAGGCTACTGTTATTGTGGCATATGTCATTAAGTATTACTCAAATATATAATTTGGGTATAAGCTGTCTGTGGTGTATGAGGATGGCAAGACATTGGTGGCAAGTTGAGACTCACTGTCATTACAAAGAATGTAAGAATTCAATTTAGAATTAAGTAAATAAAAAATTGAAACAGAAAAACATCAGAATGTGGAATTTAGGCTACTGTCTGACAGAATAACTAGGCTACATCATGATCCTTTCAAATTTATCTACTTCTGAGAATAAACAGGGTGTGTTCAGGGTCTGAGACCCTCTGGGGTCTTAGCAAAAATAAAGGCAATCCCATGGATTAAATAGGTTAACTGTTCCCAAAACCTTCTTTTTTTATTTCATTCATTCTAAGTCATTGTCCAGAGCGTGCCCAGTGTCCAAAGTTTTAAGCATTGCCCAGAGTGTAGCTATTAATCTCAAGGTCCACAGGGGTTGAGTAAAAGCAGTCATTTTAACTAAAGTAGTAAAATGGAGGGAGGAGGGGACATTCCTCTGACAATAAATGTTCAGATGAACTTGTACAGTACAGGCTAAGTAAAGGTTGTGGCCAGCGGACATAACAATGAGAATGAACATTAGATGTCAAATAGTAGCCTATAGTACCAGTTTCCATGTAATTAGTTGGCTAAATCTTAATAGCCCAGTTTGATCCAAATAAGACTTTTTTTTACTTATAGCCTGGGAAGGTTTTTACATGATTGAAGGCTATCTAGCATACATAGCCTACAGCATCAGGCTACATAAGAGATCCACCACATCTCTTTCAATAAAGTCAGGAGCATCTGTTGGTCTGAGTGAATATGCTGGCCACTCCTCGCGTTTTGGCGGTAGAAATTACGCGCAATCAACCTTAATAGGCATTCCGTCTTCACGCTTTGACACTGTCCCTAGACAGTTACATAACTTCGTGGATCTACAACTTCTCGAGTGGATAGTGGCGGGACCGCTTCTTTGCCTGAGGGTAGAGACCATGAGTCATATGGCCCTGACGTAATGTAGCCTTGAGTAATACGAGCAAAAGCGCGCGGGTTTTTGAGTCGAAGACCGGCTTGGATGTACAGAGCGTGCCGGTTCACGTGGACTGAGTGCGTGTAGTGGGAGCTGTGGACTGTTAGGGGTGGGACCGAAAACACGCAATTGGACAATGCGGGTTAAACTGGCGATCCAGAGGTGGGGTTCAAGAAGTGACAGCGCCTAGAGCAGGAACTACAAGGACCATTCATGGCAACTAGTTTGATTTTGAAGAAAGTTGTGCTGTTTTTAAGGTTATACAGGTTGACTGAATTATAACATTGCCAGAGACACCTTCTAACCTTGCCTTTTATTTTAAAAAGCCTTTGAATAGGCCTACATGTAGCCTATTAACTTTTAGGCGTCTGAGTAACTTATAAGGTGTATCAAAAGCGTAGGCCTATATTATTGAGGTATGACTTAGACTTATAGGTTTAGAATTTATTCTAGTTTAAACTTTCATCAAACAAGACAATAAACTTTTATTTTTACAGAGATAGATATCAGAAATTGAATACACACATCTTGACAATAAAAGCCAACATTTAGAAAACAGAACCTTGACATGTTGTCCCTGTCTTATAGGTGCCGGTTAGCTACTCTTTAGCTAATGCTCTGCCTTATACATAGGCCCATTACTAAATGTAACTGTAATGTCCTTGTAGCCTAATAATTAATTCAAAGAAAGCTGATGCTATAGTGCCTATGGTGTAAGGATCAGGCTCACCAGTCCTCTGATCTGTGTCATCTAGACATCGCTAGTGCCTCAATTAATTACTAAAAAACAAACTATAGCAAATTGGTGCCTTGATTGTGACTGATTGGTTTCTTACTGAAAGGGTTAACTTCCCACTCCACTCAGCTCTGGGGTTGCATAACAGAAGCAGACACTAGGAGAACTCTCCCCTACCTAGAAAAATGGTGGGAATTTTGTGGAGGACTTTGAATAGCCACTGCCCTTAAGTTGTTTAGTTATGCAACTGTTTGTCCTGTGACCTGTTTGATTAACTTTCAAAATGTGTAATTATTCTGGAAACCAAATCTCCACTCTCAAAGAAGAACCTTTTGCTGAAGAACATTTGTACAATACATGGCTGAGACTTATCACATAAATCTTATATAGCAATATAGCACATCCCTACTTATTCCTTATATTATCATTCAATATTTAAGGCTATCAGACTTAAAGGGCAGATATATAGCAACATCTCAGTGTACACTTATTCAAACCCTAATTCAAAATTAAAAGCAAATAAACATTCGACAATCTACGGCTAAACATTTGACAACCTACTAAACATTCACATACAGACTGCTGAAAATATTAGTAATAGGTTCTATGGGTTTACAAATGTAATACATTATCATATAAAACCAATCCACATGTTCTATGGGCTTACAAATGTAATACATTATCATATAAAACCAATCCACATGTTGGAAAGTGTATGATAAACACTTTTGGTCTGACAAGTCATTTGTCCACAAGGATGTAAATTCTATCGAGAGGATATTCCTTGAGCCTCTTGCGATTACATAGTTTGATTTCACTTTGTTCAAAGCATCAGGATCCTGTCCATTGGGATATGTTTGCTTTCTTGTGGACAGGTACTTTCTGGTTAAATGACTGGAACGCACTCTTTAGGTTCAATGTTGATTAGTGTGCTAGGCACAGAGCCAGTGGAACCAAAGATAGGACCCTGACATGTGGTGAATCTAAATAGCAGGTCCTGCGCAGGTTGGTCTTACACATTAACTGCACCTGCTGCTTGGCTCCTCTGGTGGTCGTTTAGGCTCAGGCACCTGCAGTTAGGAGGGCCAAGTTGTAGCCTGTAGGCAGGCACTCATGTAAGGAGGTTAGTCACTTGAGACAGTATGGACAATGTCCACGTTTTTCTGTACTTTTCCCCTAGCCCAAGACTCTTTATTGTCAGATTTGAATCAACATTAGCAGACACCTGGCATCATTCCTCATCATTTGGCAAAAGTGAGCTGTTTTTGCTTTTTTTTGTATGTCACTGTATCTACACTGTATTTTATCTTGGCTGTACAAGTTCAATATTTTACAAATAGTTAAGGACAATAATGAAAATCCTGGATACTGTTCTTTATCTCGCTCGCTCTGAGGTGAACAGGTCATTCAGTTCAAGGTCCTGCCCTTCTGCCCTCAAATGAGGATCATGATTGCCCCCTGCTGTTCATATAGGCTATATTTTGACAGCCATAGCACATAACAGCAGGGTGGCCGCGGATCCTTAAAAAGTCTTAAAAAGTCTTAAATTCCGTTATCCTAAAATAAGGCCTTAAAATGTCTTAATTTGTCTTAAATTTAAATTCAAGGGTCTTAATTTTAATCTTAATTTCAGAGGAGAGTTTCTGCATGATTAAAAGTTTTTTTTTACACTTCGAAAAGGAAAAGTTTATCGTTTTGGAAGAGTCTCCCACGCAGATTCTAAATCTGCTCTGTTGCTAGACACGCGCTTGCTTGACAACGGTCAGTGTTGCAAGATTTGGTGGGTTTCCGCCCAATTGGGCTTTTGGGTTTGGGCGGGATTTACGTCGTGTTTGGGCTGGAACCTGTCAGTCAGATCTGGCAACCCTGACCCCAGCGCTTGATTTCTCTGGGTTATTTGTTAGCAGAGACGTTTTAATAGGACTTTGCTGTTAGTCAACATAGTGTCGAGACAAGACAAGGAAATATGGGTAAGTTTAGTGACAAATTCGAGTTTTTCGTGGTGGCTGAAAGCTGTGCCCAATGATGACAGCGAGGTTTACTGTGCGGTTTGCTGTAAATGTTTTACAACAATGGAGATCAAAGCGCTGGAGTCTCATTATGCAGAGTGGGAAACACGATTGTTCCTGACCCACCAAATGGTTTAACGTTACCAGCTGCAACACCATAAATCAAAGCCTTGATTAACTAGTGAGGGTACTAGTTAGACTATACAAGTTTTCTCGTGCAATATAGGGTGGCTAGCAAAGTGACAGTTCAAGTTCAAGCACTGACAGAAAGGAACGTGAGTAGGTAGCTTTGGGGACGTCTATAACGTTACACTTCAATGGCAACGATAAACATTTAGCATACACCACAAACCCTCCCAGAAAATGTAACCTAGATCGCTTCTTACCTTCTTTTGAAATCCATGGAAAACATAATCTATCAGAAGGCAATCCATTGTTTAAATCCATCACGAGTTTTTTGCAAGCCCATTTGCAATATAGCCTAAATGTGCAGGTTAGCCTCATTTATCAAAGTGCAATGTGATCAACGTCGGAAGGTTGTCATTTAGTTTTTAGTAGCCTATCACTGTGGGTAGACTGTGTTGGGCAAGCTACTCAGAAAAGTTAACTAAGCTACCTGTTACTCCACCTGAAGACCAAATGTTGCAAGCTTAGTTGTAAATTAATGAGATAAATAGTTTAACTATGCAAGCTACCTTTTTATGTGCAAATGATCCAACCTTCTCCTAAGATTCTATTATTGATTAGACTAACAGCTCTCTAAATAGCTACAGTAACCGACTGATATGACCATACATTGTGGACATTTTTTTTGTAAATGTCATAAAAAAATAAATAGTGATAAAAGTCCAAATAGTCAATAAGTTAAGGTGTTTTGCTTTGTATGACCCATTATTGTTTTGCAGAAAATGCAACTGCAGAATACATTAACTTCCGAATAAGGGTCAAAGGTCAAGTTTGGGGTTAATATTTTTATGGAGATAAATGTATTCCTTATGACAACTACTTGGCAAATGTTCAGTATCCTATCTATCATACAATTGGCTGGACAACAGAAAAACTTTAATTTTTCTCAGTTTCACACTCTGATTAGTTAAAGGGATAATCCGGAGTGAATCAACCCGTAGCTCTGTTGACTGAGGCTGTTGAATGGTGTCTATAGGCATCAGAATGACAGCAGTAGGCACAATGTAGACCGAATTCACGAACTGGCCGCTAACGTTAAGTATATAGGGCATATGAAAACGAAACGGACATGCCCTAATCAGTTAGCGCTGGCTGCCGTTTCGTTACTCGGTCTACTGTGCATGAAAATCTGTCGGTCTTATACCTATCGATAGCACATAGCAATGTGAATCAACAGAGCTACGTGTTGTTTCACTCCGGATAATTCCTTTAAGGCCTTTGTAGGGGAGTATTGTATTGTGTGTGAGTGAGAAAGTAAGTGTATTGTGTAGTAATGTGCAGTGAGTAAGAATATTGTATTGTGTGTGTGTGTGTGAGAGAGAAAGTTGTACGTGTGTGAGAGAGTATTGTGTGGGTGTATGTATGAGTGAGAGTATTGTCAAGTGCTTCAAGCAGCATAAGTGAGCTTATATTTCAAGAGTTTAACTGATGTTTTCATTTAATAGTAATTATTTTCTTCTCTGGAATAGTTGTTCTCGGGAATATTCAACAGAAAACATCAGTTAAATAAAATAATAATTTAAAATATCCTCATAGTTTTGTGCTTGACTTTTGCGGGATTTTCAATTTGGTCTTAAATTTAGTTTGAAAATGGTATTAAAAAGTCTTAAAAAGTCTTAAATTTAACTTGGTCAAACCTGTAGACACCATGAACAGTTAAATCATACTAAATATTAAATTCTAAATTCATATTTAATTCTAAATTCATATTAAATATTAAATTCTGATCACATTATTGTGTCTGATAGTAACAGCTAAGACCATCCATGAATGTTTTTGTGAAGCTTCTGAAATTCTGGCAAACCTTTAGTTTCCTATATTCGTGGCTTGTCATGAGTGTAAAGAGAAACCAGAGGGGTTGCAAAACTATTAAATCTTTTTGTGACTTTCCATCTTTTGAATAAAAGCAAACAGCAAAAATAGGTCTCCAGTAGGGTTGATTTCTTCAATGGTCTTTTCACAGGTCTTCCTAAAAATAAAAACATCTTCAACTGGTCCAAAATGCAGTTTCTGGGATTCTACAAGTACAAAAAATTCAACCACATTACTCCAATTCTAAAGTCCTTGTATTGGCTATACCCGTAAGTTACAGAATTGACTTTGAAGCCTAATTGCAGAAACACAAGAGAACCAGCTTCTCTGAAGCCATGTTTACACCCCAAAAATAAGTAGATGCAGAGGCTGGGCATAGTTTTAAAAGTAAAATGTAAATAAAACTGGGTACACACTGGGTAGGACACCTACACAGACAGCAGAACAAAAGAGGGAACCACGTTCAGATCAAGGTCCTGAGTGACTTCGACATTGGTCTACACAGTGTTACACAGTTTTCTGCTTGTTTAAAACACTAAATGGATACGACCTTACATACTTATCTGACATGTTTCAGAAACACATACCGCAGGTCTCTCACAACACAAGAAGACAAATTGCTTGTAAAACCTGTGATCAAAACAAAGTGTGGTGGAGCAGTTTTCAGCAACAGTTCAGATTTGAAACAAACTTCCTTCCTCCTTTGAATAATAACAAAAACTTCTGACACTAAAAAAGTTCTCATTTTTTTTTCAATCAACTGTTGTCCAATCTGAAGTTGTATTTACTGTATTTTACGAAAATAAAATGGCAGCCGGTAGCCCCCCCCCCAAGCTCATACGGATTTGAATAGCAAGAATAACAATTTACTTGTGTGACAAACAGAGCTTGTTTAGGAAATTTGCACCCCGTACAGACTGGACAATCAGGTTTACTTTGACACAACACAAAAGCCCTTTGGCCAAAAGTATGGAACGGATGTACCTGTTCTTTATAAGGTAGAACAGGGTTCTAACACATTTTTAAACAATTCAGACTTTTCCTTCACATAATTTTGAAGACATCAGCATACTCAGGTAAATCGGACTACATGCCAGCAGACCAATTGGAGGCATACAAACCTGCTTTGTCCCTGCTTGAAGGCAAACAAACCTACTTCTATACTATGTATAGTAGAGTAGTTCTTAGAAATAATTGTTTATCAAGCCTGCAGCAACCCCTCAAAACTCTCAAAAGAGCAAAGAGCAAATTAAAAGTTTGACAGGCGCATGTGAATAGCCTACTCTGCATTTGCAATGTTCATTCGCTTAACTTCAGCTCGTCTCAACTTGGAAGTTTTTACAATGCAAATGATTCTAATGATTGTTTAATTCATATTTTAAACAAATATTTTTTAGAATCATAGTCCCATTTAGTCTGTGGAATGTGTTGTGTTGCCATTTAGTCTGTGGAAAGTGTTGCGAAGCGACGATTGCCTTGAGATTTTGCCGTGTCCTGCCTTCAGCCTGACACATTTTTATGGCTGAAGGTGATAGGATGGCAGATACGGTCATATGGCGATCCACAGACAGACAGAAGGATTCTGTCATGCGGTTCTCTAACTATATTAAAAAAAAAATGTACGGGTATATCAAGTATAATCTTTGTAAATGTTTTTTGTAATCAGACTGCTACGGTTTGCCACCTAAGGTCTCCAGTTGAATGTGAAATAAGTTGTTCTGTGACTTACTCATCTGTGCCTGCCCTAGAACCTTCTTTGAATCTTAATTTTTTTTTTGTTTAATCAGAATTATGTCTTTATGAGGAAAAAAACTCACAGAACACCACTCATCTTATGGATATATAGTTTTTCCTCAAAGGTTTTTTTTTTTTTTTTAAATAGACTACACACACACACGTGTATATATATATATATATACACACACACACACACACATAAAAAGATAACTTTTGGATATGTATTATGACGACCCATAATGTTATAAATGAAAAATGTCTAAGGAACGTCTAAACCTTTCCTTGAGTCAATGCTTTTCCTCCTCTGTAATTCTTTTAAAACCTGTCTAACTGGGGGCCTCCTAACAGAGACCAACCATGCTGCATCCCAAATTCTCAGGTAAATTTTCAGCAAATAAATTTAGCAAAACTTTCACATTCTGTCCACAGAAAGTTAAGACTATTACAATGGGGTGGCAAATATTTCTCAATTTCCCCGTACCTGGCCAAAAAACAAAATATCCTACACTCAAATTCCACATTTGTAAGAAGCCTGGTAACAAGTATAAAATGTTGGTCAATAGCCCTAGTGTACAAGGTCACCGATTGGTCTGCAGGAACACAAATAATTAAGTGGAACACCACACCGATAACTTAAACTGAATGGGGCACTGGAAATTAAAATGGATAGCAAGTTACTGTGCCCCCCTCAATGTTAGTCGTTTCCTACCTTCAACCAAAATTCTGTTCAGCAACTCTTTAATTTTACCCAGCAATTAATTGCCCAATTACTTTCAGCAAGTGTTTCATTTCACCGAGAGGAAGGAAAACTGCAGCAGAGCAAGGATGAAACATCTATGTGTAACCAGTTTTTAATTCTGATAACATTATAAACGGTACAAATATGAGGAAAACTTTCATGGGTTTTAAAAAAAGAAGCCATTTCGTTGTCATTCAGTTCATCCATCCATTGTCCTTGTGAAGCCCTAGCATACAATCTTTTAAGAAGCAGAGCCTTCTACATGAAATGGCAGGTAAGTTATATAAAAAAAATTCTACATCATGAAGTTTGGGACCAGACATTTCTACATGAATAGTTGGACAAGAAACAAAAATCACGTTTGGAAAACAGACTACAGTTATAATTTGTGATCTTTACATTCGTCCCACCAATATAAAGAGTCCATTATGAGACAGAAGCAATGGAATGCTGCCAAATAGAATAGTGGACTAACAGTAAAGCATGACACCTGAATACAACAACTATTTACAAAAAAAAAAAAAAAAAACCTGAAGATATCAGGTACCTTACAAATCACAGTGGGGTGGGAATGCACACAGAAAAAAAGCTAAACAAGATAAAAGATAAAATTGAGTCATTTAAAAAAAAAAAAGAAAGAGAGAGACTCTGGGGCAGAAATATCCGTTGATGGGCGACCGTTTTGATTTTCCACATTGCCTTAACTCTGACCGGCGAAATGTTCTTCTTTAACCATATACAGAATGGGCTTCACTTTCTGTCATTAGACCTGGAGCGGCTGTTAAGAAAATAATGAGCAAAAACCAGATTGTAAATGCACCAAATATTTGGCATGGGTGTGTCAATATACGCCAACGAACAGTGACGGTGGAAAAAAGAAAAAAAGAAAAAGAACACTTTGTTACAAGCAACAGTGCTTGAGGTTGCTTACCTGCGTGATCTAGAGAAAGATCTAGATGGTTTGTGGTTCCTGTCCCGTGACAGAGACCTCTCCCTCCTGCGATCTCTGGAGAGTGACCTACAAAGAACAAAATGGGACATGGGATTATTCAAGCACGTTTCAATCCATCGTTCTTATCAGTCTTTGAATTCTGTCTACCCATGACTAGTGCCACTTTCCCAGTAGTACCTACTCTCAGACTGGCTTGGCCCGTTTCCACTAATACCAGGTACAACTTTTGGTCCCTGCTTCTGCCCGGTTCCATCGAGGCCGAGTAGGGACTGAACGTGACTGCTAATCACTGAATGTCATGGGGAGTGTGGACACACGCGCGACCTAGCTTCTCTTGGTGGTGATGGCAAGTTATGTCATCTCCCTACTTTTAGAAAACTTTCTTACTTTGGATACCAACCCTTAACTGCAAGTTAGAAAAGGGCATACTTTAGTAATCCTTAAACATATGCTTAGCTTCAGCAACCACTTCTGCCTCTACCACAGCTAACTCATGTTAACGTTAACCATGACCCACGTTGCTAAGCAAGTGGAGCATTTTATACTAGAACCACAAACTAAACGGCAAATATTACGTATGAATGTATTATGATGTGGTTTTAATGAGCTTTAAGGCTAGTTCTGAGGTAAACACGTTTCAAATTTGAGCTTCGAGTGTTGCAAAGAACCAACCAGATGTAAAGTTGACCACTTTATCCAGATGCATCGCCATGCTATCTATTGTTCAAAGCTGGATACATTATCATTTGTTTCAGATGTTTTCGAAGTTATGCACGTCTGAAGGTGTCTAGGATTAAAATAAGCCTTGCGCAGACTGTCTGAAAAGACTTTAATCAACGTCACGGTATTCACCACACCCACTTCACATGGTACCAGGTAGTAGTAGAAAAGCGACACCACAGACTCGAGTAGAGAGATATAGAGCTGAGTCGAGCAGAGCTGGGCTGAGTAGATACTAGTGGAAAAGCGGCATAGGTCTATTCAGCTCCTCAGAGGTGACCTTCCATAGCTATGACGGCACTGCCCAATACTGTTGCTCAACATTGCATTTAGAGTATATAAAAACATAAATACGAGGAACCTTACCTGCTACGACTCCTGCTAAAACTCCTTCTACGAGGGGATCTGGGAAAGCAGGGGTGGGAAGAAATACAAGAGAAAAAAGTTAAGTGCATACACAGTAGCATGGAGACATGCTCCTCACACCCCATTACGCACTTCAATCCCGTTCCTACTGTCTGTACTACACAGGTATGGGGACCTTCACTCCTGCTTAAGTGGTGTGGTGGAGGAGGGGGAGGTTTAAGAGGGGAAAGAGGTGTCTAGAAGTCTGAGTGAATCACCAACTCTGATTCACCCATGGGTTTGGATAGGCATTTTTTGCAGCATTCTGAGAAAACTGAAACACCACATTTGTACAACAATCCCATAAGCCCATTTTATTGTTGGACCACACCCAGTAACTGGAAAGGGCCCTGAATGTGCCGTGAAAGTCGGAGTTTCCCAAGAAGTGGTCACATGAACAAACCACAGCACTCTCTCTCGCGCTCGCTCACACACACACACACACACACACACACACACACACACACACAGTAAAAAGCCCAGCCAAATATAAAAGATAAGCTCTCATCAGGGCTGCTTCTCATAGGGGTCAAATGCTTTTGCTTCAGCAGGCCAAAGGCCTTATTTTAACACCTTCCATTGGAGGCATCAGATTATTGTGTCAAGAGCTAACTTGTTCAAACTGATATCTCGGGGGGGGAAAACAAAACAAATAAAAAAATTATAAAAAGAAAAAACCAATTTGCCATGACAAGAAAAAGGGAGCACCTCTCTCTTCACTTTAAAAATGTTATCAGCAGTAAACCGTATGAAGCAGGAAGAACTTACTAGTCTTTTGGTTTTCAACAAGCTAGAAATGACGAAGGGGAGGCAGACTGTCGGCTGGGTAGGCAGAATTGGCTGAATAGGACTGGCCAGATGCTGCGAGGTGATTAGTTGTCTGGCGGATGGGGGCTGGATGTGGATTTTTCCTGCTTTTATTGGTTAGCCGAGGGCTGCAGCTGGCAGGTTGTAGTGTAGACATTTGGGAACGCAAAACGCTGATTGGTCGGATATGTGAAGTGGGCCGCTGCCGATTGGGTTAAGGTTGGAGGAGAAGGAGGTTGGAGGAGGCTGAGAACGGCATGCTCAGGAACCAATGGGCTGATGCGACCTGAAGGTTGGCCATGCCTGGGTCATGTGACAACACCAGCCAAGCTGATTGGGGCACGCTGATCAGCGGTCACATGATGCTGAAAGAGGACTAGTTGAATGAGTCACGGGTTGGTGAGAAGAGGCATGGTGGTGACTCTGCAACGGGGTTCATTTTTTCAATTAATATAGATAATAAATAAATAAAAACAACCTTGAAGTAAACAAAAGCTAGCATTGAAACTAACTCCATAATCATACAAACCCTTTCCAAAATGCAGGAGAACAATTTTAGACTAAGAGCTGGGCTGCCAGCAAATGATTTGGAAAAATGTTTAAGAGTGCTTTTTGTTTTTTGAAACTAATAAGCATGTTCTAACAGCCCAGTCACTAAATTTTTTTTTTTTTTATTAAAAATTCACCCTAAAGGCTGTGTCTGGGATCTGAATAATCTGAATTATGTTCAATGATTATAAATAGCAATGAGGATAACTGTCCTTAAAAAGACACACTCAGTATGGTTGCATGACACCATAAACACGGCCTGTCTGGCTAAAAGCAGCGGTAAAAGGCAGAGCTGCAACATGAAGAGAGCAGGGGAAAATAAAGGAGAGGTTAAACTGAAGGTGGGACAAAAAAAAAAAAAAAAAAAAAAAAAAAAAAGGTTAGTCATAACCCAGAGACCAGCAATTGCAGTCAAGCGAGGCGGGGGATGGGACATGGTTACCTGCGGCGAGGTGGCGGGCTACGCCGGCGGTAGTCATCGCGTGGGCGGCGACTCCAAGATGGTGGGGGGCCCCTGGTGCGTGAGCGCTTCTCTCCATTGGACAGCTCTACCCGTACCCGACAGCCACACAATGTCCTACAGATACATCATATATGAATAAGATTTAAGTTACTGTTGTAATAACCTAGTCAAGAATATTAAGGATTAATTTCCATCTTAAAATCTTTAAGAACACTGTACAGGACATCATGCAACACTTTGTGAGAGATCAGAAAGGCAAACAACTTACATCAATAGAAAATTCATACAGGTTTTTACCTTCCATCAAGTTCTCTTACAGCATCCGTTGCATCCCTGGGGTCTTCAAATTCTACAAAAGCAAAGCCTGGGGGGTTCCTTGCTACCCAGACACTGCGGAGGGGGCCATAGTAGCCAAACGCCCTTTCCAGCTCCGTCTTGTTGCCATTGTTCCCCAGGTTCCCAACGTACACCTTGCAGTCGAGCGGGCAATCTCTATGCATGTTGGGCTCTGACAACACAAACAAGTATGAGCCGACTGCACAGAATTCCACTCTAATATCCCTCACAGTCCTGCCCCATTTAGTTATTTATCTTCAAGAATAAAGAACTCAAATGAATTGGGGTAGGGCCAAAAGCCCTTAAACACGCCATTCTGGTTTGGTCTTAAACATAAAAGAAAAGCATATTTAAAACGTTTTAGTTTTTGATGGTGGAAGAACAAGTTTTATCGCCAAAGGGAATGACACAATGGAGAAAATTTCAACAGTGGCATTTTAGGCGCCAATCACTCAAAATCAAGATGACTGTGTTGAAACTCTTGACAGGCACCAAAAGCAAACCAAGCCCTAGGAAATAGTTTGAAAGCAGTTCTAAGACAGACAAAACACATCTACAGAATAAAACCAGGGGGGCACGCCATTATATGACTGTCTTTGACTGAGGAAGACTGACAGCGTCAAAACAAAATGTTAGTCTTTGTTTTATGCACCACAAAAAATAAAAAAAGAATCATACGGTCATCCCTGGGTGTAGTCGTTCAGAAGCAGCACAGTTCATTTTTAATTTTATATTTCCCTGACCACGTCACTGCTTAATAGTGGGCAAGAGACGCTGTGTCAGTTCAACTCCCAATGTGTGCGTGAATAAAATAATAATAAAATACTCCCCTCACGGTCCAATTATTGAACTGACTACAGACAATTAAACGATGTTGATCGTTTAAATGTTGATAGGTCAAGCATAGGTCA
The DNA here is from genome assembly GCA_017657215.1 of Limnothrissa miodon. NCBI lineage: Eukaryota > Metazoa > Chordata > Actinopteri > Clupeiformes > Clupeidae > Limnothrissa > Limnothrissa miodon. The sequence goes on from JAGFZM010000602.1 coordinate 149,934, forward strand.
AACGTTCACCGGTTAACATCCATTGTCAAATCCAATCTTAGCCTACATTATATTAGCGTGTTTTCGTTTGGCTGCTCTGAATCATTACTCAATCCCCTTGAACCCTCGATATGATTTTCCACTATGCCTATAGACAAACAATTAAGTCTAGCCTACATGTTTGTATTTATTGCATTATTTATTAAGATAAAAAAAATAAATAATGTAGTTCAAACCACTTAAAACTGTAGTTGGAATAACGGGCCAAGTATTTAATAAAAATGTCGGGATTAAATCGGGCTCAAGGCGTTAATTACAGTTAATGTGTCGGGCCAGGCTCGGGTTTCCATTTTCATGGCCCCGATTTAAGCTCTAATGTTGCTCCAGTGGATTTGAGCGTAGACAGAGTGAACGTCAATTTAACTCGAAAGGGTTGCAACTTGAGTCAAAAATCGAACCATCATAAATCTCATCTCGTGCACAACCACCATCAATTATCAAGTAGTAAAACTTGGATCATTTAACAAATGACTATGGAAATTGCTGTACTTCATGCAGTATTTACGTCGCATTGAACCGTAAGAGACCCCGTTTTTGAGCTTAGCTGAAATCACCAACCAATCTGAAAAACTAGTTGACCATGCTTTAAAATTGTAACCTCTACCTGGGAAGTTAACGGAAACGAGCCTGTGCTTTCAGTTAACGTTAGACAAAACATCAGGAGCATAGTTCATAACACACAATTTCTACATTTAAAGTAATAAAGTAAATGTGCAACACATGCACTACTTTACAAAGTATCTCACGTGGAGGTCATAAATGATTAATGGCTATTATGTAGTCAATGTTTAACGCTAACTAACATAATGGTGATACTAAACTCGCACATTCGGAAAACTAGTTGCCATTTTTCAAATTCTAATTCATTAATACGTCGCTTCCTCTGTTGGCAAAATCAGTAAAATTAGTTACGCAAATGCACACTAGGTTAAATGCAATACAAGGGCAGCTTAAGCACAAAAACTATTGTCTACCATCAAAATGGCGGAAATTATTCCTCACGGTGGTTACCCGGTTAGCTTCTACGCTAGCTGAATGTGAATGGCTGCCATTCATCCATTTACAGCCCATTTACCATGTTAACTTGAACTAAACACTCACCGTGCAAAATAAGATGCATTTCACACTGAAAATCTGGATTTTTGCGTTAAGACGACGACGATATCTCACTTTAAGTTACGTTTAAGTTCCATTACGCATGTGGAAACTCATTCATCGAGGTCATGGTAGTCGTGGTATTCAGACATGTAACTGGACTTCGCCTTATAGTTCAAAAATTAGTCCAGTTGCCTATAAAGTTAAATTGCGTTGGAGTAAAAACAGGGCGTTTTCCATACGTTAATATGAATTGCTAACGGTAAGTAATGTTACATAGAAAGCGAAAATGGCTGCCGCATTCGGTAAATAAATGTGGCGCCAACAATGTATTTAACAGCTGTTTGGTTAAGAATCTCAGTGCAAACATCATGCCTAGTTTTCCAAATATCGAGTGACTTACCGTTAATGTTGCCTGAAGAAAAAAAACTAAATCAGTAGCTCGTGTCGTTTTAAAGGAGAGTGTCTTCACTGTCTTGAAATGAAATGGCGTTGTTCAATCCAAACGGATATCCGGTCTAATTGAAACCGTAGTTCTTCTTTGAATTTGACGTATTATGCCATTGTAAGCGCACTTCGCTCGACTGCGCCCTCTACAGGGGAAATGATTCCCATATTTTTCCACTTCTCTTGTAGAATCAAACTAAATCTCTGGACATTAAATAAAATAAATCAGACCACAATGAACCATTGTGGAAAAAATAGCCTACATTATTTTGCAAAAACAAACAATAAATTAAATCAAGTAATTTATTTTATTGCACTATGTAGCAAAGGGAGAAAACCTGGACTCAAACACCAGCAGAAAACACTATCTATCTATCTATTCATCCTTCCATCCAGTCTTTCCCTGATGGTAGCACTTTTACAGTATCATTAAATCTGATTACACCATTAGCATAATGAATCTTGTTCAAAAGTGATGAATGGAAGGAAAGAGGTGGATTGTATATAATTGATGAAGTTATAATGGGTGTCGGTCAGAACACAAAGGGGATTATACAATCTAAGATACTTTTCTTGATACTTCCAGGTTAACATAGCAAATAGAGCACAAATAGGTACAGGCTTAAATTTCCATAAATTATTCTGGTAATATGGGTGAGTTGCATGTGGTCTGAAAAGAAAACAGGAGTACAATAATGTTTTCAATATGTTTATGGATGTGTAAACATGTTTTATCCAATCTGTCAAAATAATTTAAACAACATTAAGACGTCTTACTTTCCAGACCAATAAACAGGATTTAATTGTCATAACTAACTCTAGGGACAATTACACACTTGTATCCCACAAAGTCTTTCACACTTTGCTGCATCAAAGGCAAAAGATTCTGATACTTTCTCTACCCCTTTGGCACATGTGGCAGGTCATTCAGGCAGACCACCAACTACAAACCTAGTAACTCCATGTCAAAAGTTATGAATGTGTCCTTCCTTTTATTTTGATAAGGACAACTTAGACGACTTGAACACTCTGCTGATCACTAGATCCCCACACTGCACTAATCCACATTAACACTGCTAGACTGCTGACTGATGGCATTCCTGAGCATTTTGATGGGTTATTTACAGATAACTGTTCCAGTAACAAGCTTGTGCTGAAGCTTTTAGTTTTAGGCCTAGTTGTAGGTTTTTAATGCAGGTTGTACTACATCCAGAGAACAATAAGTCTAGGTGTAACAAATGTGTGTATTAGCTTTCCTGCATCCTCAGATAAGAATAAGAATAAGGATAAGAATTGTCTAACCTGTTTGAAATTAAACAAACAATGTTTTACATGACTATTTAAAGGTCTCATTCCATCATATTAATTTTGTGGTGGTCTCTTGTCTAAAATAATGTCATGAAAGTTGGTTTTGACAAAAATATGCTGTGGTTGTCTTGTTTCAAGCTATTTTAGTTAGGTAAAAATGAGAGCAGGGATAGCTCGAGAGGATTCTTATGAATATTAATGATATGCAAATGTCTCTGATTGGCTAACAACACTGTGACGCTCCCTCTAGTGGGTCTGTCTGCAGGCAGCCTAACGTTTTCTTGAGGGCGGGCTAACTGCATAGCTAATGTTCAATGTGACGTAGGCGAATCACAGGCGAATACAGACTACAGGGGTAGGAGAGCATTTTGAAGTTGAGCATAGAAGTACAACTTGGGCTGACCTATGGTAATGTAAAAAAAATCAAGTCTTAAATGGTTTATTTTGGAAGGAGACCTTTAAAGAGAGAGGTCCTGGTCAATGTTTACCCCAAGGTTTTTAACTTTGTGTTAAATGAGAATGCTGCTGAGAAAGTTCTGATGGTCGGATACAGTGTTAGTCGGTTGTTTAGGGCCATATTATCATGACTTTTTGTTAGAGTTTAAGCATAAAAAATCATCTAGTTTTTGATATCTTGTAGGCAGGTTTCAAGTTTTGTTGGTGACCAGTCAGTATAGGCTTCATGGAGAAGTATAGCTGGGTGTCACCTTCATGAGTGGAAAGTAATGCCATGTTTTCTTAAAACAGATCCCAATAGCATTGAGGTAGAATAACAGAGGCCCTAGTACTGAACATTGGAGTTCACCATACTTCAGTGTGGCATGATGATTTATAGGCCTCATTTACACTGTTAATTAAATGTGACCCAATTCCAATTTTTTGCTCATGTGACACAGGGATCTTTTCCATGAAAGTGTAAACAGAAAATGAATTGAGCATCAAAACCTGCAGTGTAAATGAGGCCGTGATGCCCATACCAAGTTTAGCTTTCAGTCAATAGTGGGATTGTTCTTTTGAAGCAAAGGAAAGGCCAGACACAATGGGACTGTGGGAGAGGTAGAAAACTTGTCACACTATAATGTTATTTACTTTAGAAAGTCAAGTTATTTAAGAAAACAATGACCAACACTGAACTATGAAGCAAGACTAAACTACCCTCCTCGGCACCCACAGGGATTATTTTGCCCCTGCAAGGACATACTCCTTGAGTTTAGAAGGTGGCTACTAATTCTAACTGGACAACGTATTCCCTCTTCAAGAGGCAGTACGGGGTTGCTTGCTCAATCATCTCTGGAGTTGGATACTCGGGCTCTAGATCAGCCAAGTTGGGGGAAGCAGGTCCACGTTACACTTTCCTCTTGAACCCGGACTTCTGTATCTTTCTGACCGTAACATGGACAAATCTGGTACTGATGTCATCTTATGATCTTTCCATACTGTGTTTTTCCCATGGAAGTGGCCCCGTTCTCTTGATCTGTTGCTGGTATCCACTTCTAGCCTAAGTACCCTCTCACAAAGACTCAGATTTTGTGAATACAGAATGGGGCATGCTGATCGTGATATTCATTTTTCATGACTTGTTTTAGTCTAACTTTGTTCCCCATAAAGGACGCGCTAAATCTGCTGAACTGCTAAGATACCTGGTAATCACTCAATGCAAGTCATGCTCTGACTTCTTCTTCTGTAGTCACACTGCTGTGTTGACGGAAGTTGGGGGTTTTCAGCTGCGTGGTGTCTTTGCGCCTGGCAGCGGTGCTTTGCTGGTGCTTAGGTGCATAGGTGTTATGATTGATGACCAGCTAACCTTCAATGACCATGTTGCCTCTGTTGCCCGGGCCTGCTGCTTTGCACTATTCATTATCAAAAAGATCAGACCATACCTAACTCAACAAGCCTCCCAATTGCTGGTTCAAACTATGGTCCACTCACGCCTTGACTACTGCAATGCCCTTCTGGCAGGACTTCCTGCCTGTGCCGTCAAGCCACTTCAGATGATCCAAAATGCTGCGGCGCGTCTCATCTTCAATCAGCCGAAGAGGACGCATGTCACCCCTCTGCTATTCGAGCTCCACTGGTTGCCTCTGGCGGCTCGCATCAAATTCAAATCACTGATGCTGACTTACAAAGTGCTTAGAGGATCTGCCCCTTTTTATCTAAGTACTCTCATAAAGGCTCATGCTACCCCCCGACAACTCCTGTCCTCCAATGACTGTCGACTGGCAGTCCCGGCACCTCGCCCAAGGCAATCCAGACTCATGTGTCGTCCCACGCTAGTGGAATGATCTACCAAAAACAATCAGAACAGGGCCATCTCTGGAGGCCTTCAAAAAGCTCTTAAAGACCCAGCTATTCAGAGAACATCTTCTATCCTAGCACTAAATTGAACTGAAGCACTATTCCCTAGCACTATGCTCTTTAAGGTTTCTGCTATGTAGCTTGATTGTTATCCTCTTTTTGTAAGTCGCTTTGGATAAAAGCGTCTGCTAAATGCATAAATGTAAATGTAAATGTAGTCAGAATATAGTCCCAAATAAAAATCTGACACGTAAATCCCTGCGTGTTAATTTGCATTGTTATTTCTACTTGATGTGAATGTACAGTTCACGAAAAATAATTAGCAAAAATCTTGCGTTATTTGAGTTACTTTTGCAATGACGTGCTAGCTGGGGGACATAAGATTACAGCGACTATGCTAAGCTAAAGCTAACGGAGGCATACCAGATCAGGGCAATGGCTAGGCCTGCCAAAAAAAATGCTTTTTCAGACTTATCGAACTCGGGGAACAGCGAGGAATGACCCAATTTCAAATTTGGGTGGAACTACCCTTTAAGTGCCCGAACCAGGATCTTGCAGATCTGTGTAGCCTATAATATATCCAGCTGTCAGCGCTTCAATTTAATTAAACTAAATTCAATTCAATTTTATTTGTATAGTGCCTTTTACAAAAGACAGGTCTCATAGTGCTTAACAAAGAGCACCAATTAGCAAGTGGATATGTTTTTTGGCCATGCGTCGTCGCGTGGTGCCTTCCAATATATTCTTTGCAAACGGCAGCTACAACCTCCTTGCAGGATGAGATGTTAGACGTTCATAAATTCAGGTAGGTAGGCTGAACTCAGACCTTTCCTTCCACTCTTCTTTGTACGTCCTACATTCGCTAACAACTTTTCTTTTCGTCGCTTTGGACAGTGACATTTTTGCTTCGCTAGCTAAGAATCTTAAGTGTTTCACACATCCAAACAGAAACAACATCAGGATGTAATGCGAGAATTAGCAACTTTACTAATGCATAGCCAAATCATAGTCAGGTTGCTAGGCCTATCTGTTGAATTACGGATGACAGCAGCAGTCATTTTAAATGAATGTAAATTATTTTTTAAAATTTGTTGCCAATAGCTAATGATATAAATAGAGTAACTTATAGGCCTATGATATAATAAAGTTTTTTTTCCAGTAGGAAAGCATGTTTTGCCTGATGATGATGGGCCGCGATTGAATTGTCAAAAAAAAAAAAAAAAATTGGCCAAACTTCCCGGGTCCCCTGACTACACTGAATGCGTCAAATCAAAGATTTATCTGCCGTAACAATTAGCTTCCATTATAAACAATGGAACCAGACACAGCATAACAGTCAACATTCTAATTTCTATTCACTACTCATTTCAATGTGTTTTTGATGGAACTTGTCAAGCATTGTCTCAATTCCTCCATGTATGGGTCGTCTGTGTTTAGGAGATTTCTCAGTGTCCCACAGTGAAAGCAGCAGTCTGGAAACGCCATAACACCTGCATAGTAATTGGCCACTGGTGATGCACACATTAGATCAATCCTTGTAAAAATGTTGTCATAGTATCTGCAAAAGATGGGACAGAATATGTGTTATACAAGTTATCACAAATAAAGATTTCTTTATCACATCTCTCAGGAGAATAGAATTAATGCAATAGGCTACTAAGCATGTTATGTGGGCAAAATCTATTACCAATACAAAGCCATGATCACTCAAGCACATGAATTCAGCAGCCTAAAACATATGTACAGCACATGGTATCAAATAAGACCTGTCCTAATTGTACATTTGTCTACAATCAAATTGCAGTTATCACAGTGAAAAACACAATTCTTGATATCTACTCGCCTTCCACCCTCAGCAAAAAGATCTCATCCACACACATATGTGCCATCCTCCTATACTCGTGCTACTGCACTTTTTTACACTTCTTGTAAAGCGGATTTAGAAACAGCAATCCCTAACTTCCACCAGCACGTGAAGTGTGCCATGAGGGGTGAAAACACTCTGGACAAAGTTTATTCAAACATCAAGAAGGGCTATAGGGCCAGACCTTTACCACACCTGGGCCAATCTGACCATTTATCCCTGCTCCTAATTCCTATATGCCCCAATCAGGAAAACTGCGTCGACCATCACAAAAACTGTAACTACATGGCCAGAGAGTTTGATAGAACCAACTGGAATATCTTCGAACATCAAGACCTGGAAATATTCAGGAACAGTGTCCTCTGCTACATCAAACACTGCATAGACACTGTTACAGTGAACAAACAGATACGGGCTTACCCCAACCAAAAGCCATGGATGACCCGGGAAGTCCGGCAGCTGCTAAAGGAGAGGAACAATGCCTTCAGGTCCAGTAACAGGGAACACTACAGTGTGGCTAGAGCCAACCTGAAAAGAGGCATCAAGGAAGCCAAGGCGGACTACAGGACGAGGATTGAGAACCACCTGGAGAGCAAGAAAAGCTGGCTGGTGTGCAAGGGTGTCCAGCAGCTGATGAACTACAAGACCAACCTAGGCGCTGCTGAAGGTGACCTAGCACTGGCGGAGGAGCTGAACATCTTCTTCACCCGCTTTGAAGTCACTGTACCGGATGCTTCAGAGGCACAGCAACACCACACAGCCCACAACACTCTGGAAGAACATGAAGTGAGGCGCCTTGACCCCCACCAGTTTGCCTACAGAACAAATCGATCAACTGAGGATGCCATAACCATAGCACTCCATGCCGCCGCAACACACCTGGAGAGGAGAGGAAGCTATGTGCGCATGCTTTTTGTAGACTACAGCTCTGCGTTCAACACCATTCTTCCACACAAACTGGATGTCAAGCTAAAAGGCTCCCTCACAGTACCTGCAGGTGGATCAACAGCTTCCTCACCGACCGCAGACAGAGAGTGAGAGTGGGATGTCACACATCGCCAGCCTTAAGCCTAAGCACTGGGTCACCGCAGGGCTGTGTGCTCAGTCCACTGCTCTACTCTCTTTATACACACGACTGCACCCCCGCCCACCAGAGCAACACCATTGTGAAGTTTGCAGATGACACTACTGTGGTGAGGCTCATATCTGGGGGAGACAAGTTTGCCTACAGTGATGAGGTGGAGCGTCTATCTTCATGGTGCAAGGATAACAACCTTCTCCTAAACACTAAAAAGACCAAAGAACTCATAATAGACTACAGAAGAAACAAGACAGAAGTCCAACCACTAATCATCAGCGATGACTGTGTGGAGAGGGTGGCAGACTTCCGCTTCTTGGGAGTCAACATAGAGGAGAACCTATCCTGGAGTGTGAACACCTCTGAGCTGCTGAAAAAGACCCAACAGAGACTGTACTTACTGAGAGTACTCAGGAAGTACAGTACAGGAGGAAAAACATCACACAGAGCCTGCTGGTGTCTTTCTACAGAGCCTCCATCGAAAGTATCCTAACATACTGCATATGCATCTGGTACGCTAGCTGCACAGTGGCTCAGAGGAAAGCACTACAGGGAGTCATCAACGCTGGTCAAAGGATCATCGGCTCCCGCACAGCTACCGCTGCCTCAAAAAAGCCCATAACATCATAAAGGACACCTCACACCCTGGACACCCCCTGTTCGAACTGCTGCCTTCAGGTAAACGGTATAGAGCAATACACACAAGGACAAATAGACTCAAGCACAGTTTTTACCCAATTGCAATAACATGTCTTAATGCTACTAAAAATAGATAACGATTACCTAACTGCCTCATGAATTAAGTGCCGACTGAATGCTTGGTTAAAAGACATACATAGAATACAATATCTAAACAATACAATACATACATTCTCTGATATTTGCTGCTCTGACTCATCTCCTTTCTCTGCCTCCATGCCATAACCACCCTGCTGAGAGACATCCCTACCTTCCACCGCTTGACTCTGCGCATCGCACCTCCTGGATGGTGCTCAACCACTCTTCCTGATGACGCCGCCCTGCTGAGCGTCCCTGACCTCAAGCCACCAGCTCTACAGCAGGCATGTTAACGGGTCAGAGTCAAAAAGGTGAGAAGCGGGGGGGGGGGGGGGGGAGGGATGTACAATGCGAGAGGCTTTGTGTGTGTGTGTGAGGGTGGGTGTCGGGGGGGGGGGAATAATGTTGGCGGAATACATTGAGCTCTGTTAACCCACACTGAGTAGATATTAATATTACGAACCAAACACTAAATAGTTATAGTTTTCTATTCTACCAGCAGCTACACTACACTGACATGTAGTGTCATGGAAGTGACCAACACTACAGTTTTGACCAATCACTGTTTCTCACATTACTGCCGACCAGTGTTTCTATTACGTAGGCCTATCGTTAAAAACAAGCTAACATTATTAACAATATCGAGCAAACAGGAGCTAATCATTCTCACCGGAGCTTATCATGGTGTTCAAGGCCAGTTGTAGCGAACAGTTCTAAACCCATGTCAAGATAGGTCATCAGAAAAAAAAACACAACGTAGGCTTTCTAACTCTCAAAAAACGCCCAAATCGAGTGTGTTCTGTTTTTGAAAACCATTGAGTTCATCTTGCAATCAGTTAACGGCGTGTTCAAGTCCAGTGGGGAGATGAGGTTGCCAGGTCAATCGATACAAACAGGTGACTTTGCGGCCTTAATCAATGGAATATTCGGAAGAGAGAACTGGCAACCAGCAGTGGATTGTACCAGTTGATCTCGATTGGCTGTAACCCTGTGACCAAATGTTTAGCAACGTTGTTCTGCGGTCCACATAGCCTACAGTCTATGGAGCTGTTCAGTGACGTCATCTGCTCACTCGTGAGGGATTGGCATGCCTGCTACAGACAACCCTGACATGGACTTTTTCACACCACAATCATCTTATAATGTGCGAGAAACTGGAACTTGCTGTGCCGTGAAGGAGAGCCTTTACGGATCCCGGGTACAGCAAGAGGGCAGCCTTCCACTGCCTGATCCAGCATCTCTGGCCTCCAGCAAACAGCTCTACAGACAACCTGTAGACAACCTGTAGACAACTCAGCTCTACAGACAACCTGTAGACAACCTGTAGAAACTCAGCAATCAGACATGGACTAGTCCACACCATAATCCTCTGATGATGTGAGAGAGACTGGGACTTGCTGTACCGTGAAGGAGAGCCTTTACGGATCCCGGGTACAGCAAGATGGCAGCCTTCCACTGCCTAAATCCAGCATCTCTGGCCTCCAGCCACCAGCTCCACAGACAACCCTGCCATGAGTATATTCACATCATATCTTCTTACAATATGTTAGAGATTGGAACTTGCCCTGGGCAGTTGGGTTAGCACATTGAGTCGTCGAAACTGTCCAAGGTTTCTTCCTTTACCAAAACGAGAACAAAACAAAAAATGCTGATAGGGAGTTTTTCCTTGCCCCTGTTGCTCATTTGTGCCCTTGCTGTTAAATAGGGGCTAAGCAACATTCTGGTTTTCTCTCTCACGAGCTCCCTCTAAAGACCGCTGTATTGCATTGTATTGCACTGCATTCTATTGGAGGCAGACCTCGCTGCTGAACATTGCAAGTGCTGTATCTACTGCTATTGGCCACGGTGGCGCATTCTACACCGTTCGTTCGCCGTGTAATGACTCATTTTAGCATCCTAAACAGTATGAAACGGATTAATTAAATGAAAAATGTTGCATTGTGGGCCTTTAAAACACGATGAGACATGTCTTGTTGAATGCGCTTACATGATTGACGTATGTTGACTGTCTGTATGTGGCTTTAGGCCTTGCTTGGGTGTATTTACTGTATTAGCACTTAAGTATTTATTATATTCTATTATTTTATGTGAGGATACACTGTCCGGAGACATCTCTCAATTTCATTGTACCTGTGACAATGACAATAAAGGACATTCATTCATTCTTTCAAGCTGCATAAATGCAGCGTGGTTTCTGGCACTCTCCACAACTGCAAAATCAGCACAAAAATGTAACATGCAGTGGCTTCAAATACATAGTAAGTCAGTGCCTGACACATCACTGATGTAAAAAGGATGCTCCTAAAGACCTTGCTATTTCTATCATCAGATGCAGATAACATATATCTGTCATATAGCACATTCCAATTCAACATCCAAAAAAAATCTCAAGATAGTACTAGTTATCAAAAAGGCAAAACTCAGTTCACCTGATGACATCACAAACTTTTGTTCCCACATGAAGTTGTTTTCTCCTCTTCTCCTCCGTCTCTGATTTCTGTGTGGACTGCTTTACGGATAGCCTGTCTACTTCTGTAGTAGGTTTGCCATACAACTCAGCAAATGACCTGCACAAACACGGGGCATATGACAAAGAAACTATATGATAAGCAAGCTCAAAACTCTACAGTACCTGACAGAAAGCCTATGATTTGAAGGACTATGCCTTTTTTCACATTTCATTGCCTGACCAAGAGAAAGTCTGGAAAAAACTGTGCAGTGTATAGAATATTACAACTGGTTGGGTTTTCTAAAACCTATATTGATGACTTTTTGAAAAGCCTATGTTTTTAGGTGCAGAATATACAACAGAAAGAAAGCAATATCACTCCACCAAAACACAATGACTACATATTCATAAGGCAATGATTATATTTACATTTACATTTATGCATTTAGCAGACACTTTTATCCAAAGCAACTTACAAAAAGAGGATAACAATCAAGCTACATAGCAGAAACCTTAAAGAGCATAGTGCTAGGGAATAGTGCTTCAGTTCATTTTAGTGCTAGGATAGAAGATGTTCTCTGAATAGCTGGGTCTTTAAGAGTTTTTTGAAGGCCTCCAGAGATGGCCCTGTTCTGATTGTTTTTGGTAGGCGCCGCAGCATTTTGACGGCACAGGCAGGAAGTCCTGCCAGAAGGGCATTGCAGTAGTCAAGGCGTGAGAGGACCATAGTTTGAACCAGCAATTGGGAGGCTTGTTGAGTTAGGTATGGTCTGATCTTTTTGATATTGAATAGTGCGAAGCGGCAGGCCCGGGCAACAGAAGCAACATGGTCATTGAAGGTTAGCTGGTCATCAATCATAACACCTAGGTTCCTGGAGACAAGGAGCCAGAGTTGATGCAGATGTTGTGGTGAATAGTTGGTTTAGCTGGGAGGACCAGTAGTTCGGTTTTTGAGAGGTTCAGCTGGAGATGATGGTCTTGCATCCATGCAGAGATTTCAGAGAGGCAATCTGAGATTCGCGTTGGGATGGTTGGGTCATCGGGTGAGAATGACAGATAGAGCTGGGTATCATTGGCATAGCAGTGGTAAGAGAAGCCGTGCTGGCGGATGATTTGGCCCAAAGAAGTGGTATAGATGGAGAAAAGAAGGGGGCCCAACACAGATCCTTGGAGCACTCCAGTAGCAAGGTGGTAAGGCGCAGACGTGTGTCCTAGCCAGGATACTTTGAACAGCCGCCCAGTGAGGTAGGATTTGAACCAGCACTATGCATCACCCTTGATGCCCATGTTTGACAGTATAGATAATAGAATACTGTGGTTTACCGTTACTGTAATAATATAGGTAGTGATCACCAGATGGGTCAAGCATCGGATCTGGGAGGAAACTCAATAAGTCAAAGACTTCCGGTTCCAGACGTGGGGGATTCAAAGCACAAAAGGTACAGTTTTCATTTGTGCACTTCTTCACCTGAAATGTATAGTGTGTTTGCTTGGTATGCTTCTCCAAAAAAAACTTTCAGAGGCTCACTTCGAGAAACATCCTTTGCAGTCATTTTCTTAGCTTCACAGGCTGTAATGCCTTGGTTGATGAGACAAAGGAGACTCCTTCAATGTCCTGTTCAGACGCAGCTCTAAAGGTTTGCACCTTTTCATGTTTCAGTCTCATTCTTTTAAGTCTTTGACATACCAGCTGAATTACAGGGTCCATTGCTTTCTTGAAACTTTGAGGTGAGGATGTCTTTCAACAGTTTGACGCACACTTCTCAGATCAGTCTTTCCCCTAATAAGCTTCTCTAACTCCTCTGACATAGACCCTCTCTCTAGAGCAACATTCTGCAGGGCTAAGTTTAACAAAGATGGAAGGGAGTGGAGTCAAGATACCATAAAGTATCTCTGAGCACTGCTACAACTCGCTTGCCACAAGATTTTATGTAATCATGAGTGAACCCTGCCTTGACTTTTTCCAGGTATTCAACAACCATGTTGTGCACTCTTTCTGTTGCAATAAGCTTGTCCTTTCTGATTTTTGAGGTAGGTGAGTATCATTTTGTTGTGCTGTCATTAATAATTCAAATGCATTCTGTCTGGCACATGGTTCAGACCCTTTATCATGGGCACCTTCCATATAGTAGGTGATGTATAGGCATGAAAAGTCTCTGACGAGCATTTTAACTGGGGCAGACAAAGGGGCACTTGTTTTTGTTGCTCCTTGGTACGCCTACTATCTACTTGAGATTTACTCTGTGAGATGAATACCTGAATAAAAAAACAAGAAATGGCTTAATCTACATCACCTCCAAATTTAAAGTGTGTGGAATACAAACTATTACGTCCCATTTATTTATTTGATGAAACATTTTTCCTTCCTCAAGCGCAGGGCTGCCAATTCTTCAGAATTCTATTATTATTAATATTATCAAAATATTATTATTATTATTATTATTATTATTATTATTATTATGAGTAGTGATAGGCCTATTACCATTACTAACTTGGCTACTGCTATAATATGTATATGATATTACATGTTTTATTGATATATTGATATATTATTATTATTGTTATTATTATTATCATCATCATAGTGGTAGGTAGGCCTATTAACATTACTAGGCTATTGTTATAATTGGCAGTAGCAACAGACTTCTAATGTGAGCTTGCAGTCATTATTATTATTACCATAAATATTCAAGATTCAAGATTTCTTTTATTACATATCATTTTTGTCTCCTCAAAAGATAAATGAATGAAAAGTGTGTGTGTGTGTCTTCAGCATGAGTTCAGCAATCTAATCTAATTATATTATTACTTATTATTATTATTATTATTATTATTATTAGTAGTAGTAGTAGTAGTAGTAGTAGTAGTAGTAGTAGTAGTAGTAGTAGTACCCTAGTAGTAGTAGTAGCCTAGTGGTAGACTATTATTACTAGCCTATTGCTATAATTATGATGTTAGATGTTTTTTATTCTTGTTGTTGTTATTATATTATTATTATTATTATTGTTGTTGTTGTTGTTGTTATTATTATTATGAGTAGGCCTAATGATATGCTTATAATTACAAGGCTATTGCTATAATTATGATGTTACATGCCAATATTCAGCAACAGTTGTTAATTATGAAGTCATAACATTTTCAACCTCAGTGACACATACTGCACCATACACTAGGCTATTATGCATTGATAATTTCAAAATATATTAATTTCTGTGAGCCAAATTAACAGACATTTAGCATAAACAAACCAGCATATTTTTCAAAGGCATTAATAAGACTACCTGCCATAAAAAAAACGTATAATGCTGATCTCTGGTTGGTTAAACTAGGTCCATTTCACTTGAAAAGCACGATCTTCTTTATCCACCTATTTCCTCATTGCGGATGCCATTCTAGGCGTGACCTGTAGCCTAATATGTGACTGAAAATGTGTTGTGTTTTTGCTGCCCTGATGACGTGACACTGGGGACAGATATGTTTGGGACAGATATGTTTGAACGTTTTATCGTTTTATGATTTAAAATAAATAAAATTAAATAACCAATCTCAGCCATTGCCTCCACGGGCCACATCAAAGTTTTGGGACTGCTGCGCGGGACTGCTGTTAACCTCACCGCCTGTGAGTAGGCTACTTTAGGATGGGGGAGAGGCGGTAGCACCCATTGCTCGGTGAGGACAGTAACTGCAGAGTGATACTTGCTTTCATGTCTGAGTCTCCAAAATATCAGAAAACTCTCCATTAACACCCCCAGAAAAAGTCACTAGATTTATTGCTGCATCTAGGCTACTTTGTAGGCTACGAATAGTCAACGAGTCCGTTTTTTCCTCTCTCGTCCTGTGCTCGCGCCCCACCCGACCGAGAGTCCCCCGGTTGAGAACCACTGGTCTAAATAAATCAATGACTTATTATAACCTACATGATTAAGTTAATGTTCATTAAAGACATTTACTCATGTGTTTAGAAAAAACTAAACGTGGCTTAATTTATAAACTTAACTTTCACACTTCACAGCACACTTTTTGTCATGCAGGTTTAGGCAATGTAGCCTACGAACATTCATAATTCTGTCATTCTATGTTTTGTAAAGGTTTGATGGTTTGTCATTTATTTAAGAGTTTGTAAATCTTTTTGACCAGGGGTAGGCACATGCTATTAATTTATTGATTGATTGATTTTGATGGCGAAACACTTTGAATGGGTTTTTTTCGCCTCTCACTCAGTGAACTCACCTCCACAGAGTTGCACAAGTTGCCAGACTGCTCGCGGCACCGTGCGAACAACTGTGTGAAGTTCTCGTCGTCTTTAATTTCAACTCACTTGTCAAGTATTTTTGTCTTCTGATCAAATATGCGAACAATCGCAAACACTGGCCTAGCAGGGCCCTCTTCCACCGCCATCTTTCCTCGTGTCTCTTGCGCTCTCTGACGTAAAAGGCACGATTTGGTTGGTTTCGACGTCACATGAACGCATCACGGTGTTTTTTTTATGTTCATGTGAGTTCTAATTCAATTTTATTTTTATTCCATTTTGTATTTTTTCCAAGCGGCGAATCCGAGAACCAACTAGCTTATTGGCGTGGCCTAAAGCTTCATCGTAAACCTTTTTTTCAACTGCATGACATTGGAGTAGGCTAAAGTAGATGCTTTAGAATAGGCTATACTGCAATGAATTATCTGAATATTTACACTACAGGTATAATTACTTAAGTATTTTTTTCTATATACTCAGGATGGTGGACTTGTTCTTAGATGGCCAAGAGTTGCAAGAAGACACTAGGCCTACTGTAAGGAAACAATCATTCATCTTTTTGTCTTGCGTTCAGAACTTTAACTGACAGATGTGCATGCCTTTTTTCTTTCTTAAGCATGGATTGCCCCTTAGTTGCTGAAACCTGCTGCACAGGAAAATACTAGTGTGTGCACCTTACATCTGACTTCTGTTGGGATATCTGTATCTGTTATAACCTGGTTATATCTCTTTCAGCCTTCTTCTTTAATGCATATGGGAGGGGCCTTGCCTAAAGTATTGGGGCTTGGCCCCTGGGTCTACATAGATTTCAGCTGTGGCCCAAACTAAAGTGCCCAGCTCACCTTTAAACACCTCCTGGTGTTGTGAGAGAAGAGCATCTAACTCTTGCTGATGACTAACTTGTTTGAAAATGGTTGTCCAATCTAGTCTTACTGCCTTGAGCCAATCTCTCCCCATCAGGTTTGAGCCCTCCCCTTTTACCACCATCAAAGGCAGTTGCTTAAAGGCCCACTATGCAACATTTTTCATTTAATGAATCCGTTTCATACTGTTTAGGATGCTAAAATGAGTCATTACACGGCGAACGAACGGTGTAGAATGCGCCACTGTGGCCTGTAGCGGTAGATACAGCACTTGCAATGTTCAGCAGCGCGGACCGCCTCCAATAGAATGCAGTGCAATACAATGCAATACAGCGGTCTTTAGAGGGAGCTCGAGAGAGAAAAAAACAGAATGTTGCTTAGCCCCTCTTTAATTTGCCCCTTATAGTTGACCTGTACATCCATCTTGCCTAAAACCTACACTCTGTCTTTGGCATAAGTGTAAGGGATTAAGTTTTCCACATCCTGTCTGTCTGTGCGTTTTCTCACTTAAAGGTGCTCTATGAGATGTGGCAGGATTTTAGCGCGATTTCATTTCAAATCGTAGGCATCTTAATGCGCGTCCTCTGCCATCTTTATTGTCGATTGGTTGCCCATGGTTTGTTTTGTTTAGGTTTGTTTGTTTGAGTATTACAGCCCCTGTGTTGATGTTGGGAGACCCTAGGGGTTTTCTTAGTGTATTCAGGGGGCAGAAAGCTAGCCGATCAAGGTGAGATGCCTACGATTTGAGATAAAAATAAAATCACACTGCTACATTCACTGACATCACTGACAAAAGTTCACTCCTAAGCAGGCGATCAGGCAATCAGGAAAAGATGACAAAAGAATGAAGACAAAAACATCTGCATTACAGACTTCATCACCCATAATTTGAACACAATGACAATTTAAAAACAAAATGAATTCCATAGACTTTGAAAGGAACGAAAAAAAAGAAAAGATGAAGTTTTAATTACATTTAGTGATATCACTGTGAAGGTCTTTTTAGAGGAGCATACAGCAACAGCTAACGCTAACTGAACGGGAGACAGAAACTTACTTTCAGTTGAATTTTGCTTTGCCCCATTCAGTTAACACTAACTCTGTTCACTATTTGGTCTAGCTTTAATTAATTTTTGGTTCTTTTTCCTAGAAATAGCATTGATAACCTCTAACAACAGGGCTATTGATTGATTCACATCACACCCATTTCAAGTAATAATAGAAGTATAAGAACAGCTGGCAGTACCTAATAATAATAGGGCTGTCAAAGTTAGCACGGTATTAGTCAAATTGTACCCTGACAGTACATTTTCATCACATTGAAAATCTACTGTCAGTTTACCTGGAATTAGTCCTGTGACAGTAGATAGCCTACTGATTCACAAATAGCACATAACTTCAGCCTTTTGAACTGTCAGGAGTCAAACTACTCCCTCTTAGCTCTTTGAAGTGCTAGTGTAGCAGCCATAGATAAGCAAAAATATAGGTTAGTCTGTTATTTCTCCAAATAGTATGTAGTGCATATGTCTAACAAATGTCTGAAATATATAAAGAATAAGCTATAGGCTAAATGTAATATAAAATGGAAATACAAATATTTGTGCACCATAAATTCTGTATTAAATTGGATTAAATTGTTAAACTGCTGCGATGGTCAGAGAACATTTTCCATAGAAATGTATTTCACAAAAGTTTTTCTTGCAATGTTGAGATTAAATTACAATTAACTACATAATGAGAGTAATGGTATTTTAAAATTGTATTAATTTAACATCCCAAATAATAAGAATAAAAAGGCCTATATGGCATTGACTATAAATATCATTTTTTTATAGTTATATAAAGTATGTCAATAAATAAAGCAACAACATGCATAAAACCTAAAGAGATTTTTTTTGTCATGCACTCACCGCCGGTCATCCTGACCCTGAACAGCTGTTAAAACCACAAGGACCAGTACGGCTACAAATGTGACTGCGATGCAAGCATTGTCTGGATATTAAAAAAATATATATGTATAAAAATAAAATACAAACATAAATGCATGTGTATTGTACAGTCATGAAATATAGTACAAAGTAGTAAAAAATAGTAGAAAAGTACTGAAAATAAATATTAACATCTTAACTGTCTATACCAAGATTCATTCTTCATAAATTAATATTAATACCCACACAGTCAAATAGCACAAACCTGTTTCAGGCTGATGGCAAGTGTACAGGCTGCGTAGATATGTAGTAACACACTTTACATACAGGTAAGCCAGTATGTAAACTAAAAGAGCATTACAATTATTACATTTTGGAAAAAAAAAAAAAAAAAAACCTGCAAGTTGTGTTTAATATCATGTGAGGTAAGATCTAATTGTCTTGATAATGTACAGTGTATTGACTCTGTACACCGTAAGATTTGGCGACTGCAGCAATATGTTAAAAAAAGAAAGTCTATCATCAACTATGACACCAACATGACATGCACACAGGTCCAGTTTGAAAGAATTAAAATTGTCACCAGTGTTCTGCAAAATAACAATTGACAGGGAAGAAGTAAGCTCTGTCTTGAGTGGGTCAAGTGTTGCTCCCTAGAGACAGGAACATCTTTGATGTCAGCAGAAAGTCTAGCATACATTTTATTTCAATGACTGTACGGGTTCTCTTGCTGTTAACTCTGGAAAGGTGTTGGGGCAGATCAATTAATGTAAAGTGTATTAAAATGTAACAATCAATCAATCACAGATTGATTATAAATAGTCAAATTATGCCAGCTGATAAATATGACATATGTTTTTATGTTTTTTCACATAGCCTATATGTTACATTTATATTTGCTATTGCAACAGATATTTTTTCCTGAATATGGCAGTTGCTAGCCAAAAGCTTTTGGACAGGCAAGAATTTTCAGTGGTTTAGATTGGCCTAACTGTGCCACCTTCTCTCTACCTTTTTTTCTCTATCAGGCATTTTTCTCAAGGAGAAACCAATACTATCACCTTGTCGTCAAGGTGACGGTTTCTGTTCTATAGCTATGCATTCATTTGTGACTTTCTTATACGATAGATGTGCGCAAGCTGCATCAATTCCATGACAAAGGAATTTTAACTAGTATGAGCCGTAAGAGGATTTAAGGCTCACAATTACGCACTGTGCTTATTGGCCCACCAGTGGAAATTTGCTCTCTGTGATTGGACAATTGTCTGCATGGATTGAAGTCATTTTTGCTTTTCTGCATTGTTAGAATCTCTTTTGTATGTGTGTATTTCTCATAAATGTAAACAGGCCATCAATAAATAATGAAAGTAGAGATATTGATAGGCATAAAAATTAAACCATTGACCCTAAAAAAGCCTTTGAAGTCATTATTTCTTCAGAGAAGCCTAAATTGAGAATTAAGAAATGCAAGAAATGTGATATTCAGTAAAAGGAAGTTGCCTAAATAATGGAAAAGATTAACATTTATGACAATGATTAATTTCAGCTTTAATATTCAGCTTCTTTAAAAAAAAAAAAAAAAAAAAACAAACATGTAAATAGAAGAAGAATGAATTTCCACCCGCTTTCTGTGGGAGTGCCTGGCAATGTCAGAATGACGCACTCTTTCAAGCACTGAGAAGAATGTGGGGTAACATTGTGGATTATTCCACACTGCATATAAAAGCCATGGTCTCACACACATTTCCAGAGAAGTTCATCAAGGGACCAAGCACATCTACGCAGCCTGTACACTTGTCATCAGCCTGAAACAGGTTTGTGCCTTTGATTTAAAAATACAAAAAGACAAAAAGCTTTTTGACTGTGTGGGTATTAATGTTCATTTATGAAGAATGAGTCTTGGTATAGACAGTTAAGATGTTAATAATGAAATAGATTTGTTTAGTTTAACTACTTTTATTTTTAGTACTTTTCTACTAATTTTTTACTACTTTGTACTATATTTCATGACTGTAGAATACACATGCATTTATGTTTGTATTTTATTTCTATATATATATATATATTTTTTTTTTATATCCAGACAATGCTTATCCAGTCACACTTTGTAGCCGTACTGGTCCTTGTGGTTTTAACAGCTGTTCAGGGTCAGGATGACCGGCGGTGAGTGCATGACAAAAAAAATCTCTTTAAGTTTTATGCTTTAAATGCGTAACTCTAACTCAAGTGTTTCAAGTGCTCCAGTTCTATTTGTCTAAATGTGTCATTTCACAACGGAACAATCTGTAATAAGCATGTTTCATAAACCTGGTGGGCAGTGGTGTAGGTTTGGTTTGTAAAATGGAGCGGACATAAATTTGGCATGTTGAGAGGGGATCCTATTCTTTATAATATAGTCAGAAATAACACTTGGAATGTTGGACCAAATAAAACTATATTTGCATACCCCTTGCACAATAGTGTATGTTATGTCAACAATTTTTAAAAAATAGAAAAAAAAATCCATCTCAGCTATGTAATATTCCATGCATGAAATGGTTACGTCTATAGAGCTAAGACAGATATTCATTTTTATTACAAATTTTATTCAGATTTTATAATGATATTTCACAGTTGTATGGAGTTTTATCTTTAATTAATTGCAATGTGTGATATATTAATACAATGTTCACTGTATAGGTTGGACCTACATTAGGCAGTAGATTATTTGTTACGAGTTCTAATCTAAGATACGAGTCATTTACTTTTCTAAAACCAGACAAAATAAAAACAGCACTCAATGTGTAGTGTTGTAAATAAAATGGACCAAAGAAGTTACTTCTGTTTATATAGCCAATTCTTAAACTGGATGTATTTATTGTCTCTCTCTCTATATATATATAGGAGAGCGGTGACAGAACATCAACTGTTGCACGACCGTGGTCGTACTATTCAGAGTCTGAAGAGGCTTATCTGGCTCTCAAGTGCCATTGAGGGACTCCACACGGCTCAAACCCGTGCTGTTGTTGTGGACGACAACAACGACGATGATAACCCTTCCAGGTGCTGCTTTATTCACCCACAGCAGCTAACTCCAGCTACAAGGGACAGCAGTGGCCACAGGGGGGCAATACAATCACTTTTCAATGACATTTTCAGACCTCATATTACAGCTGTATTGCCTGTCCCAGAAAAATAGCTTTTACTTTTATATTTCATTGTTTGTAAACTTTGCCAAAGCAATCAGTGTGGCGGCCTCTAATTTAACTGTACAGCATAGTAGGAGGTGAATGTGTATACTACTTGTGTGTGCTTCAACATGTGTGCAGAGACCGTTGTTCAGTTTATTCACATTTTGCAACACTACTGTTGTAAACAGAGTAAATGCTCTCACAAAAAGAGTGGACTAGGACATTTGAAAGAAAGTCACATGATTCATAAAATATTTTCTTATTAGAATTAGAATCATGAGAAGGGGAGATGTGATCTAGCCGACACCCCTGGGTGATACACAGGTCTTGATATGGTTTTGCTAGGCAGAGAAAAAGGTTGAAATACGAAGACTGCTAAAGGTTGTGAGATAATGTCAGTATGGCTTAATATTTTTGTGACTGTCTGGTAGATTCTCTTACATCCAACAAAATATTTCCATTTTTAGATATCGTAACAGACACAACTGAGTTTTAAAAGTTTATGAGTTTATTTTTTTAGACATTTTGAGTCAAATTATACATTATGCTGTGGCAAGTTTTAAAAACACAAGATAAAAAAGTCATCTCACTTAATAAACCATTAATGAAAACATATTCTCTTTATAATGGTAAATAGTGGCTTATGACATACCTTTTATTATAATATTATCATTTTATTTCTAGCCTTTTTTCCAAAAGAAAAAAAAAACAAAATTGTGTTTTCCAAAAATAAAAATGCATAATATTGCACAAATATAGTGTAAATGCCAGAGGTAAAATGGCGCCGGCAGCCGTGATCTTTTATGTATTGTGTGTACAGTTTTTAAAAAACAATTTCTGACATCAAAAATCTGTTGATAGAAAATGACGGACAATATTTTATTAACATAACATAAATGGGGCTGTCCTCTAGTGGTGGAATTATAAGCCAAAACCACAGGTTGATGATGTGTAGGCCTGCTATTCAACCAACCTGCTGCAAGGTAGTTTTATGATGGTGTAATGGAGATCTAGGCCTACACTAAATAATATAAATAAATAAATGTTGTTGTAAACGTACTTTAAATGGGTCGGTTCTTGTGCATATGCCGAATCAGATTTTGCCAGCTCTCCTAAATAATATAATGCTCATGCGAAATTATTGAACAGAAATCATCTGTAGATGTTGCTATGTGGTTGTTATAATGTCATAAAAAATATCTTTTGCCAGTTCTATTTTTTTTTATTTTTGTCAAAATGACAGACTTTGACCATAACATTAAAATTGGACTCACTGCAAAAAGATCCATTCTCTCACACATTTGCAAAAAAAGGATGCTGAAAGATTAAACTGACACGCAGACACACACACTCCCATGGACACTCACAAAAATAGATATACAGTCTTTTTCAGTTTTCTTATAATCCCTCCCAACTGATATCCTGGGTCCTGACAAAGAAAAAGGAAACATTCATGAAATGCAAATAAATAAAACGAAAACGCAAAATGTAAAGGCAACCCATAAATACATTTAGCACGAGAATATAGATATATCCAATTTTGAGTTGATTTGACACTAAAGTGGTAAGTGGACACACTGAAGTGGGACATATGTTTATAAATGTAATAATCTCAAATTCAAATTCTCTACAAAAACAGCTAACACTTTTCCTGCTTTCAAAAATGGGAAGGCAGTAAAGGCATGACCTCTGATAACTGCACAGTTTCAGACTATGACTTTGCCAAAGTAATACAATCTTGCTGACTTGTTAGTAGCATAACTAGTAGTAACTAAGTAACAGCCCTTCTTCAAGTTCTAAGTAACCCTTAACAGACTCTACAGCTGGTACTGGGTCTGCAACTGGGTCATGGCATGTCAAAACACATGAAAAACAGGTGGCACATGAGCTACTCGACCCCATGTTGACACTGCAATGTGTGAATATTAAATGTCAGCACTGGCTGTTACACATAACATTTCCAGACTCTTTCTGGTCCGTCACCTGGGATGGACAAAAGCACAGTGTTAGAAGAGATGGGGGATCGAAGAGCGGCCTGTCGGCCGAGGCCACACTCACTGTCACTGCAGGATCTCAGCCAGCTTTTCGTGATAGTATTCGTAGTTCTCCTGACAGTCCTCCCATAACGTCAAGGTGTCGCAGTCGTTGTCCACAAATGTGTCCCAGGTATAGGTGAAGTCCAGAGGCTTCATGACGCGCAGCTTGCAGCCCACAGCCGCCAACGCTCGCAGCCCCTGCTGGATCTCCGGCTCCTCCCACATAAAGAGGCGGGCGGAGAAGATGGTCATGCGGAGCGTGGGTCGAGCCTTCAGGATCTCCACTAGCTTAGCGGCACAGCTCGAACATGGGCTGGACGACACATACCATGTGACGGTATACTTTGTCTTGGGGTTGTAGTGGGGAAGCACCTGCTGGAAAAAGGCCTGCTCCACATGATCAGAAGTGTGCTCATCCTCCAGGTAGCCTCGCATCAGAAGCCCGTCCTGACCCGGGTCCATCAAGTAGCAGAGGAAGGTCTTATTGCGGCCTGACGAGTACTCTACGTTCTTGAATTGGAACTTGAAGAAGAAAGGGTCAATCCGGTCTCTGGATTAAAGGTGTGAAATAAAAAATAACAGTGCTTGTCAGTATCATGTTTTTGTATAAAAAAGTCATACATGACAAACACTTCTCATAGAAACAAAAAAAAAAAAAACACAACAGGTACAATTTCCAAATCCAAGGATGAGTTTTGTAGGATGCAGATGGTGTGTCATTTTGTTATTCATTTAGCCTATTTATTTTGTAAAGGTAGGTTAGAAGATCCTGGGTAAACTGTTTGAGCAAGCTAAATTTTGGAAATAAAAATAAAGAGTCCAAACTGCCATGGGTCACAATGGGTTGCGTAAAATGATTGGACAGTGTTTTATCAGGCCTGTTTGTTCCACAGGTGACTATCATTTTTGTTTATTTGATTTGTTTTAGAATATTTAATTAATTGGTTGCAATTGGGATGTGAGAAATTGTAAGCAATGTAGTAAAAGGTTCTTCAGGAAAACATCCCACCCTACCTTTAAACTTCAAAGAACAAGTAATGCTTGATTTGAACCTGACTGATCTAATCTCTACTGTCTCCCATGATTTATTAGCCTGATTTGATCAGCCGCTTTCACTTTGTTTCACTTCGTGCAAAGTGTCTGAGAACCAGCCATAGGCATTCATTTTCATGATGGTGGGCGGGATACTTTCTGCTTCAACTAATGGCTACTGCTTGGTCGTGACATATGCTATTTCAGATTGGGCGCTAGAGTTCAACGTCATCGCCTTTAGCCCCCGATCTCTTTGATGATTTGCCGACGTGATTTCTTGTCGGAGAAAATGAAAGCTTATCGTTAGTTCCCTGACTAGTTTGGAGGAAAATGAAATTGACCGGAACCACTAGGCGGCGTTAGCCTGGCTAATGATTTATAGGCAGGTACAACAAAAGTTTGCTTCAGTTCAATTCAATCATATATTGATTATATTTCAGTTTTAAAGCAACACGCCACCGTATTTCAATATTAAAATATGTGCTTCCCCTAATTTAGACGAGTTGATACCTACCTGTTTCAACTTTGTGCGTGCACGCAGTCGCTCTGGCACGCGATGCTACTTTGTTAGCATTTAGCTTAACCCAGTTCTTTCAGTTCATCCAAATAGCCTAGAGTTAGAAACAACCAAATGCATCCGCGTCTTTCCTATTTACACGCGGGTACTCGAATAGTTACCTATGATGGTTGTTGTGACACCAAATGAAACAGCGATTTTTTAAGCAGATAACAAAGAGAACTATGTATGGTGGAGAAACACTAAGGAGCCCTTTGCCGTCAGCGCAGTAACATCCTTGGGGCAAAAGAGTTTTCAGGAGTGAAGATGTTACTGCGCCGACGACGAAGGGCTCCCAAGTGTTCTTCCGCCATACATAGTTCTCTTTGTTATCTGCTTAGAAAATCGCTATGTTTTATTTTGTGTTACCTCGACCATCATAGATAACTATTCAAGTACTTGCATGTAAATAGGAAAGACGTGGATGCGTTTGGACGTTTCTAACTCCAAGGCTGTTTGGATGAACTGAATGAACTGGGTTAAGCTAAATGCCAACAAAGTAGCATCGTGCGCCAGAGTGATTGCGTGCACGCACAGAGACGAAACAGGTATGTGTCCACTCGTCTAAATTAGGGGAAGAACATATTTCAACATTGAAATACGGGTGGCGTGTTGCTTTAAGACTTACTTCTTTTGGCAGTCTGCTTTTACACTGACTGAATGTGTTGTCTCCCAGGTTATAAGGTCAGTAACAGATATGTCAAGGGGGTTGTGGTCTGTCCGACTTTGGCTTAAGTGTTATGCATACCGCTGTGACCTGATAGCACAAGAGCCTTTAACCTGTGCCCTGCTCTTTAAATAACTTGGTGAATGGACACAAACACACACACAAAAAACCCTGTTGAAATAATGTAACGCACAACTATAGACTTGAACTGTATCTGAGCTGAGATCCCAAAAGGGTTGATTAGAATTCCTGTGCTAAACATCTGCTGTGAGGTATGCAGTGAATCATTTCCATTCATGACATTTCGTTCAATGACATTCAATGACAAATTATCAAGAAGGGGTAACAAGGTGAACAGGTGCAGCTTGTCTCTCCTCACATTTAGCGTGAGATGAACATGACGCCCATCCACTGCTGTAGTAACTCTCTCCATACTCCATTTTGCTGACAACCCTCCTCCCCCCACATACACACACACACACCCCTTTCCTCCTCTATCCTTGAGTCTCCCAGCAGCTTTAGAGCTTTATTGGGCCACGTCCAGTGCTGTCGTTAGGGCTTCATAGATATGAACCTGCTTCACATGCCAAGCAGATAGAGTGGCGGGCCAAGGCGAGCCAGAGCTAATTTCAGCCCTCTCCCTGGCTCCCCGGACTTCCTGGCTGCTGAGACAGTGCCTGTGTGGTGGCCGCAAGATCTTGTCCCATTAACACCACAGCTGTGTGCCTTTAGGTAATGCTGAGTCCTGGACAAGCTCCATATTTTTATAATAGCTTGATTAGAATGCAGTGGCAAATGCTCCGGTTGACAAGCCAGGAGAATGCTGTGGTTAATCAGATCAGAGTATCAGATTGCAGATGTAAGCTGTCCTTATCCCATTACTGAATCGTCAGACAGAAATGTGTCCAGCTGGGCCAGATGACTATTCCATCCTGAACACTGTATTTGTTTCAGGAGCCCAACTGAATACTTGAGAACCCAAAGGTCATCCAAAAGCAGAACCAAAGCAAACAATGCTGATATAGCCTGGATCGCCAACCAATTGGTCAGTCTGAGATGGATATATATTTGGCCACTTTCCTGCCATCCTGTTCTGCTCCAAGACAGAGTCAATGGATGCAAACGCTTCCGACCTACAACCAGACCAGTCAGACCAATGATTCTGACAAGGTGTACAGAGAAAGAGTGCAGTGTGTCATGATTTGAAACAGTCTGTAGAGGCTAGGTTTGAGAGGCATGATATGAATACCTCGGCCAGGTTAGGTTAGGTTTAGTTAGGTTTTTACCTATCTACTGTATGTGGACTGGTTTGCAAACCAGAGAACCAGTGATGGTCATTTTTGTAGAGTTCTGTTAAAGTAATGAACATGATATTGTTTTTTTTGGTTCTGGTT
Organism: Limnothrissa miodon; assembly: GCA_017657215.1. Taxonomy (NCBI): domain Eukaryota; kingdom Metazoa; phylum Chordata; class Actinopteri; order Clupeiformes; family Clupeidae; genus Limnothrissa; species Limnothrissa miodon. The sequence goes on from JAGFZM010000602.1 coordinate 177,181, forward strand.
TTGATTTCTGCTTAAGATTGCAAGTGACTGTGAAATATATGCTAACTCTCTCTGAGAGAGCCTTTATTTAACCAGTAATGAGACACTTAAGCTTCAAAGTGACTGTGAAGCTGCTAGATTAACCCAAGAATGTTGCCTGGTGTCATTAATGGCTTGGCCTCTATGAAGTGTCAAGACGAAGTTTGGTGACACACAAGGCTTCAGAAAGCTCAGTACTTCACAATATTGTTTTTTGGGGTGTATATAAACCCATTTTAGGTGGTATGAACTTGTGACTAATGGCACAGTGTGCCCTGCTGTTGCACTGGTGTGCCATATTTGTCTCTAGTTTCTCTTACTGGAGTTTCCCTGCTTTTCTCAGTGATGGCACATTATTAAAGTGAAATAACTCTTGTCAGGACACAGAAATTGGTCATATGTTATAGCGCTACAGGAGACAATTTTGACGCTATTTATAAACCATTCATATACAGTTATTTATTTTAAATAATTTAAAAATGACATACAGTGTGGACAGGTAATTTCAGAATATGAGAGAACAGTTTAGATAGACATTTTTCACCCACATGTATCAAACAGGTATAATCAGATACCTCAAGAAGGTTAATATTTTAAAAGTGCACAAAAATATATCAGAAATATAAGGAAAATATTCAGTTTACATACAATTGTTTTTATGTTTTAAAATTGAACTTATAAATTATTTTTCTTTTACTATTTTAAATTCTGTGACAAAAAATGACCTATTTTGACAATATTTTTTGTGCCACTCACCCAGAGACAATCTCAAAGGGTGGCAGCTCAATTTGCTCCACTTTCGCGTCCCCATTCTCCGCAGGTTCCCCATTAGCCTCCGCGCCGTTTGTGGTCCCATTGACCGCAGCCTCAGCATGAGCCTTTCCATTCGTCACAACCTCTTCAGACTTCGTTTCTCTGGCCTTCTCCTTCACTGCTGTTGCTTCCTTTTTTCTGTCAGCTAGCCTCTCTTTCCTCCTGACCACGGGCTCACTCGTCTTGTCTGCCATGACTAGTTTACCACTGATGGCTGGCTGGGGAATTTATATGTGTGTGAGTGTGTTTGAGTGACTGCCTGTGTTCATCTGTCTGCATGCATCTATAAGTGTAAGAAGGTTGGTGTGTGTGTGTGTGTGTGTGTGTGTGTGTGTGTGTGTGTGTGTGTG
>JAGFZM010000602.1:178371-198585 GCA_017657215.1 Limnothrissa miodon
GTGTGTGTGTGTGTGTGTGTGTGTGTGTGTGTGTGTGTGTGTGTGTGTGGGGTGGGACACAGAGACAGCTGCTGCTGTGTGCTATTAAAAGCCCTCATGGCTGAGACAGGAGAGCTGAGAGATAACTGATCCTCAAGACTGACCCCTTTGGAACAAGTCTCAGACCCACTTTTGTCTTATTAGATTAAACTCTAATGAAGCATCAATGTCTGGACTTATGGAGGTCTTACAGTCTCTAATGATTTAAATCACAGAATACTGTATGCTTACATCTGGACTTTTGCCTCTGCTTTTCCATGATCCAAATTATTATAGTGAAAAGATGAGGAGGGGTTTGACCAGTGCAAAAATCAAATCCAACCAATCCAATAAAATCCAAACCCCACCAATAATCATATATATAAAATTAACTATGTAATTACTATTGAATAAAAAAATGATAAAAGCAGCTAAAATAATAATTAAGAAAAATTACAAAAAGTCAATGTGTTTCAATGACTTTGAGTGGTACCCAAAATATAAGACAGTGGTGGTCTGTTGGCACTTTGTTCATCAGTTTTCTTCTTCACTTTACATTTTTATTTTGCTGTTAAAATAATATATATGACAATACAGCAGTGGTCTCTCTGTGGACAACATGAGAAAAATGCCAACAGATAAAAAGATTCCAACCTCTCCAATGTTCAACACAAAGTTACTCCTCTTGATTTGGTGAATTTTTGATTAACAACACCAATATCAAAAATAAAAGTAATCTGTTGGGCCATTTTGATGTTTGCTTTTGCCAGTACGTTTGGCTATTAAAAATGTTGTCCAGCTTGACTTATCAAATGGTTTGGACCCTATGATTTTCTTTGATTCATTAATGCAATTTAATTAATTTTTTTACATTAGTATTTCAATGTATGTGTAGAAAGAAAATGTAAGATGCTTCTTGAACATAAAACTTTTCAGTCACAGTGCTCTCTTGCTGTGTCAAATTCTATAGTGGTGACTTCAGGGCTCATGGTTTTTGCTGTTATATCCATTTTTTTGCATAAAGACGGTGATGCTGAACAATGGGGGTAGAGATGTGTTTGTTGTGTATTTGGCTCAGCTTGTATACTTACTACCTTGATTCAGTTCTGTTCAGTTTATTGTCGCATATATTTTGCAATACAGCAAAGGTCTTGTGCTACTGTTGCTGGCATAAATAGAAAATAAGAATAAAACTGGCCGATACAAATTTGTTCCATAATAAGCACATTCACACTACTCAGTCATCATCACATGCATGCTAACATATAGGACATAAACACAGGGACAGTACAGTGCATGAACCTGGGTCCTGCTGACATGGATCAGTGTTAAAAACATATTCATAAAAGCATATCTTGACATAAAAAGTGCAGACAGACTTCCCAGCCACACAGTGATGCACCCAGTAAGGATGCTCTCAATGGTGCAACGGTAGAAGTCCACCAGAGTGTTTTTCTCCATCCCAAAGCTCTTTAGCCTCCTCAAGAAGAACAGTCTTTGCTTGGCTTTCTTGAGGATGCTGGTGGAGTGCAGAGACCATGAGAGGGAGTAGGTGATCTGGACGCCCAGGAACCAGAAGCTACTGACTATTTCCATAGGAGAATCATTAATACAGAAAGGAACATGAAACATTTCTCCTGAAGTCATTAATGAGTTTTTTAGTCTTGCTGACATTCAGGGCGAGGTTGTTGTAGCACCATACAGTCAGGTCTTTTACCTCCCTCCGCTAGGGGGCCTCGTTGTTGTTGCTAATGAGGCCAATTACTGTTGTGTCATCTGCAAACTTAATGATGCTGTTGCTCTCATATTTTGGCACACAGTCATAGGTAAACAAACTGTACAGCAGTGGACTAAGACAGTATCCTTGTGGAACGCCAGCATTGAGAGTCAAAGTGGATACTTCCATATTTCCAATTTTCACTGATTGAGGTCTATTTGTCAGAAAGTCCAGCACCCAGTTGCAGATAGAATTGCTCAGGCCAAGATTTTTAGTTTTAACACAAGTTTTGATGGAACAACAATGTTGAATGGAGAGCTATAGTCAATGAACAACATTCTTACAAATGAGTTTTTCTTATACACTTGAACAAGCAATAACAGCTGTTCTCCACAGAGAGGCAGCACATTGTAAAGTTTCAAAATACAAAACATCAAACCATGGAACTGTTGAAGGTCAGATTTAGTGTGTGTTTGTGTGTGTGTCTGTATAAAAAAATGTAACAGAAAGGTGCATGCTGCACCCCTGCCCCTCCTGGGCAGTTTAAAAGTTATCTCTAAGAGCAGATATAGAAGTGCTGATGCTCACATGTAGTGTAGCATGCACACAATTATTACATTACATATTGTAAGCTGCATCACATATTCTATAAACCTAGGGTTCTTGTTATATTCCAGCTATAAAACAAAACCATGTATTGACTGTAGCTGTGTATTTACCACACCTGCGTATTGAATGCATGTTTGTTAAACAACTAAAGGAATCACAAACAGCTCATGAGAAGATGAAGAAAAGAAATACATTTCCATGTATAGCCCTTTCTCAATTAATTAACCTTAAAGAAACTGAAAAAAGTGCCTCTGCACAGGGGTAAGCTGTTATGCTAACGCTAGGGTATGTCTAGACAAGGAAAGAGCAATCTGACTAGTCTGACCCCACCTTGAAAGAAGACCTACTGAGGTGCCATGGCTCGTGGCTAGACTGAGCAAACTATTTACACATTCAGTTAAACAAGCAGTTCTTAAATGAATATACCATTGTTTCAGTAACAATGTATTGCTGCTACTCCTGAAGATGTGACACGAAAAAAGGTCACTCAGCCAGAGAAACTATTTGTGTTACAGGACCGGGTGTGAGGTGTGACGCCACTGTCCGATCTTATCTTTAACCAGACTTCAGGGCCAGGATGGTGTGGGTGGGTTGGTGGGTGAGGATTAGTTATTCACGTTTACTCATCCTGAGAGGGCCATTCTCTGATTTCAAATGTCCATGCTTCTATCTTTCCCTCTCTCCATCTCTCAACAACACCATCCATCTCCTGTTCACCCCTTCTAACCCAACACAAACACACTACCAAGGCTCTCACAGCAAGGGGGAATTCCTTCAGTTCAGATTTTGTCCTGAACCTTTATAAATGTGTAACAAGCTCTTCTGATCCCAACCTCGGGCAAGTAACCAACGAAGGGTGTCTTTTGCCTGTTGCTTGACCTCATTGTTATAAGCTGAGTCTCTCAACCTTCAGCCTTGCTATCTGCCAAGCAATACACCACTGTATTAGCCATTGAGCCATTCCTAACATCTTTATAGCTTTAGTATACCTTCTGTACGTCATACCTTTGTAAGAGTCGCCTGAATCACCCTTACAGTAAACCTTATAATGCTTACCTTTTGTCATGTTGCATCTGTATGTATCATTCCATTTTTATTTCAGGAATGAAAGAATGCTAAAATAAACACATTTGCTTTGTTTTTTAAACCCCTATAAAATGCAAACATGTCTCCTACGCATATTATGTTGATCTACTAGTTATGTATAAAGCATCTTAAGACAATTAAATCATACAATTAAGTTACATTTAGTGATATTATGATGTCATTTAGTTAGTATAAGCAGCTTGTTTGTTGTTCTGTCTGTGTTGTACAGAATTGTATATAGCCTACTTCTTCTTTCTGATAGCCCTTATCAAGTAATTCTTATTACTATCTCTTTAAATGCATACCAGGGAGGGCTGCAATTATTTATGTCTAGAGCTACCTCAACAGAAAAATAGCAAAAATATTGTGGAAGATGAAGAACCTGACTTGTAGGCACAACCTCAACACTGTGGTTTATGCCATACAATGCATTGATCTACCCAAGGAAATACCCTGATCTGTACATTGGAGGAACTAAACAATCACTCCACAAACGCATGGCTCAACACAGCAAACCCACTTCAGGCCAACATTCAGCACTGCATATTAGTATGTGTATTTTTAAAAAGCACATTATCACACTCAGTAAATTAAGGATCTCTGGCACCCCTCGTTTCTTTTGTATGTAGACAACAATTACCTATACTCTGCCTATAGTTGTTTTCAAAGAAGTATTGTAATGTAGTCAACGGTCTTATTGTAAAAACATCACTGTTCATCAGCGACCTGAGGCAAGCTGAATCACAGCTGTTGATTACATGCTGTTGAAGTAGTGGCTCCATGTTGTTTGGACTGTGTGACTGATGGGCATGAGCCAATACAAAAGACACTTCACTTTTTCAAATCACTTTTTCCTTAACAAGACTAAGGTCCTTAGGGCACACACGAGAAAGAGAGAGAGAGAGATGAAGAGAGAGAGAGAGAGAAAGCAAGAGGGTTTTCAGGAACCTGTATGTCAGCATTCCTTAGCAGCATGTTTAATTTATCTTTCCATGACTGGAAAAAGGCACCAGCCAGTAGGATTGTGCAATTGGGGGAAATTGGAGAACAGGTTTCGGTGTTGTCATACAACTGGTCTTATTGTCTGCCTACATTTGAGCCGAGGTCTTAAAAATTACCTGTGTTAGTGTGTGTGTGGGTGTGCAGTTCCAAGTTGTTTCTATAATAATATAATAATAAAAACTTGGCTCGACTTTCCTGTGTGGATGTGTATCACACAATACAGTCAATCATTGTACATGTCTTCTGGATGTACCATAGAGTTGAATGATGTGCATCATTCAACAGTAATTGTAATTAAATTAACCACAACAGGCCAATAGTGAGGCAAATTAACTTGGCTAGAAATCTTCATATCCTAGCAGTAATGATTTTGCTTTGCAGGTACTTCTAAAAACTATAAGGCCTCAGACTGTTTTTGCTAATTTGGTGGGACCTATCACATTGCTCTATCGCCTACATACACTAGGAGTAGCTTATCGGGTTACCTTTTGAACAGAGGCAGTTTGAAAGACAACCGCGGATTCTGCCCCTTAGATTAAGAGGGCTATTTGTTATAGCCAGGTTACATATTACAAAATATCACTACCAGTGCATATCAAACCAAAACTCTTATGGCATCAACATATTAAAATTACTTATTAAGACTATCTATAGATCTTTTTACTTTGAATCTAAATTTGATGAATAAAGTTTTTATTCATTAATTTATTAAAATAGGGAAAGAATAGGCCATTTACCACAGAAGACAGAAGAAGCACATGACAAGATTAGCAGATATGCATTCCCGTATGATCAGAAATATTTCCAAAAACTAACAACACTCCTGTGAATGTTGAAGGCCCAGTGACTTAAATATGAAGGACTGAAAGACCATCATAAAATCTGGATGAAAGCTTCAGTGCCTGCCTTCAGTAATTGCTGGAGGAGAGAGACGCTGTGGCCTGAGTGTAGAGAGAGGCTTCATATCGAAACCTGTGATAAAAGCCAACACAACAGCTAAGCTGGCGGCCTTGAGTCAACAGTAAATATTGGCACAAACGAGCTCATTTGGGTGGAACAAACAGAACGTGTTTGTGTGAATGTGGGCCTCTCTCTCCCTCTATTGCTTGCTCTCTCTCTGTCTCTCTCTCTTTATGTGTGTGTGTGTGTGTGCGTGTATTGGTGTATATTTGTGCCAGGTGGTTTGTGATATATACAACATTCTGTGTAAGATATTGTTAAATGATTATTGGACTGACATGAATTAGTTGCTTATTATGCAAATTGATATCATACTATTCATTTGTTAATATTAATTATCAAACTGATAACCCATAATAGACCAAAACTAAGAATTTCTCCAATATTAATGCTTAATTACTGTTTATTCACAATTACAAAAGTAGTTATTGTATATGAATTATGATCTTAATATGCTTTGGACAGTTATTCTTTGATATATAAAGCTCTCTTTGAACAAAACTCAAAGCTACTAAAGTGCAAATAGTGCCCAAGTAAGTCATGACTACATCTTTTTTTTTATGAGAATGTTCATGTTGTACAGTCATAAACCCTTTACTGAGAAAAGCCTGTTAAGATTAATTCAAATACAACAACAGCACTTTCCTACAAGGTAATAATAGAGAAATTCCAAGGCAATGGTCTATTATGGGTAGAATAGGGTCATGTAGAATTGGGAATTAATAAGTGATTTGAAATGGGTGGTATGTTATTAGTTTGAATGTTAATAAACAGCTAGTTAAGGGCAAATATGTGCTGATATAAAGGGTTAGAAAAAAGCCTTGTAGCTTTGTCATGGAACAGAGGGTTTGGAGGAAAGAAGGCAAGAGTGAGTATTATAGTTACAAGCGTAAGAAGAGCAGAGCCTGAGGACTTATGTGATGAGATGAGGTGTGAGGCGAGGGCTTGTTTTCCTTGATTGTATTCTCTGGAAAGCAGGTTAGGGAGGGTGCGTGGTAATGTGTTTGTTTGTGTGTGTGTGTGTGTGTGTCTGCCTGTAGGCTCTGCCTGTCACACTGGTGGAAATCCCCCTGCCTCCTCACCTGGACACGCCCACACAGAGTATAAAAGCCTTTGTCAGGTAAAAGTGGTAACAGGTGCACTAGACTCACAAAGCAGTAAACAGTCTTAGAAGCTGTGAGAGAAACACAGATACTCTTGGGCTATATATTTCTAAGGAACTAAGAAAGTTTGTTCTTCTTGTGGATTACCATTTAGTGGCACCTTACTGGATCCTACTGAGGAACCTGGACTAATTTTTATCTCCTGATTCAAAACCAGGTGAGTCCTTCTGGATAGGGACTAAAAGTGTATAAGCCTCTCTTCCCCATTGCAGACATTTTAACTTCATCACATGCCAAAAGTGCATAATGTAATGCTCTGTACAAGTAAGCTAAATTTGCAAGTGACAAGTGTGGAGTTTTACAATATCTGGCATGAATAACATGTTCACACGGAAATCTCTTTAGCTCTGCAATGGCAGCCACCAGTGAGCTGAGCCGCATCCTGAACAACGTGAATGGCACGGTCTACCCTGCCGAGCCCACTCCCCTTCTGCCCATGCTGAACACTGTGACCTTCCCCTCTTCTGCCGCCAACAAAATGTCCCAGCTCACCGACCTGTCATTTAGCAATACAACAGGTAAGAGCAATTAACCTTGTCACGCTTCACAGTGCCAAAACCTGTACTGGGGTTACATCCATGGAGAGCGTAGGAAAAACAGTTCAGTTTGGGTAGCTTGTATAACATCAGTCACTGTTGGGTCCTCAGAAGTTTTGTTTGGTGCACTTAAGGGATGAAATGTCAATAGAGCAAACCAGAAAAAGAAATGTGATGGCCTGAACTTTACAATGACCTCATTTCTTGAATCATTAACTCTCAGAAAATGTTTAACTGGGCCTGGTGGCATCCTAGATGAATGTGTCCCTTTCATCCCCTGAGTGACCAAAACTTTATTTAACTTCACCCTGGTGATAAAACTGTGGTGTGACTGCACGGAGTGGTGTCACCCGCCCAGGCAGTCAAACAGTAGATAAGCCTAGGGCAGACTGCAGGGCTGCTTTAATGCTACCCTGGGCTTCCAGGTTGCAGATATGCTTGATGGGTTAATGGGTTAAAATGAGGCCAGGCTGTGGTCTTGCTAGCAGTATGGAGGTTTCGCTGCCTCAGGGGTGTTTTTTTTAGGTTGCCTTGGCTGACCTTGACACCAATGTTTTTACCATGCCATTTTATTATTTTGTGCTCTGGTTCTTTGATTAAAGTGTAACTAGAATGGCAAATGCCACCCATACACACAGACATACACACACACAAACACTGAGTAACAAATACACACACACATACAAACATACATGCTCTCTGACTTATTAAGGTATTTTCAAAACTGACTTGTCCTCACAGGTTCTTGGCATCAGATGAACCCTATGCACTGGACCAAGAGGAACGTCCTGGACTGGATCGCACACCATGTGGAGGACAGCAAGTACGACGCCAACCTGCTCAACATGGAATACTGCTACATGGATGGCGCCAGTCTCTGTCAACTGTCCTACGAGAACTTTCTGTCTCTGTATGGCGATCTGGGAGATATTCTATACCAGAACCTGGAGAGACTCAAGGTTAAGCATGGTAAGCCAACCATCTGGCATCTGGTGCCATCCTCACCTGAGCTGCCGTGTGCAGCTAGGGATGTTGGTAGATAATCAGAGGTTCATTGTGGTTTCACCAGTGTAGTTCTAATCTCAATATATTCAGATCACTAATAATGGAAAAAACAATATGTAACTAATGCGTATCTTGTTTATTGTTTGTTTTACTCACTGTCGTGTGTGTGTGTGCTTTTTTTTTTTCAAAGACATGCCTTGCGACCTAGCAGATCCCTTCAACGAAACTTGCACTCTTCTGAATGCCTTCCTGGTCGACCTGCCCCAGTTCCCTACCTTTGATGAAGGCTTTGAGCTTCTGAACAGTGTGGTCATGGGCTCCGGTACGTTGGCACTCCCTGTTTGCCCTTACTGAACTGCTGTTATCTACCATGACACTTAATGGCATTCTTAGCTGTGATTTCTCTGTCCTACTAAGCTGAGACGCTCACTGGCTTTCCCTGTGATCTACCTTTCAGCAGATATCAAGAAAGAGAGGGATTCGTACAACTACCTCAGTGGATTCAGCAGTGGAGACATGACTCCAACAAGTGATGGTTATGAGTCTGGTTCATCCATGTCTGACAGCCACCACAGCTCCACCATGGGTAAGGATGGAATTCTGCTCTGAAACCCTGAAATGAAGGATCCTACTAAGACTATACTTGCTTCATTGTTTGTTTCTGCCAACCTAATTGAAGTATTCTTTGTACTGTTCGGGATCACAGAGAGATTCATGAACCCCAGCTCTCCAGAATCCACTGGAAGTGACTCAGACCCAGAGTACATGGACAAGCATTTCTCCATCAACAGTGAGTTTCTCTCCTTTCTCTATTGTCTTCTCCAATTTCCTGATGTATTTTGTAAACTTAAAGCTTTCAAGGTGTCCAAACAGAATTTTGTGCTGATCATGTTGATGTTTTTTTTTTTGTGTAGAGAGCTTTATGAAACAAGACCGTGGCGTGCAGAAGAGAGGAAGGGGAAGGCCCCCAAAGATCCACAGAGGCAGTGACCACTACAGTGAGACCAAGAAGAGTAAACATGGTAAGACACCGCCACTGAACTGGGATTCATCCATCATGCAACTATTAATAAACATTAGAAGTTACTTACAAAATGTACTTACAAAATGTAAGTTTCACACACATCTATCAGATACATTCACTGACACAAATTTGTATTAGTTATACAGGCTTAAAGTTTTAGTACTACGTGCATTCGTGCAAACACACACACACACACACACACACACACATGCAACCTTGATAAAGAATGACCCATGCTTCATTGCCATCATGCAGCACCACGAGGCACGCACCTATGGGAGTTCATCCGTGATATCCTCATTCACCCAGAGAAGAACCAGGGCCTAATGAAGTGGGAAGACCGGCGTGACGGCGTCTTCAAGTTCCTCAAGTCCGAGGCCGTGGCCCAGTTGTGGGGACAGAAAAAGAAGAACAGCAGCATGACCTACGAGAAGCTCAGCCGTGCCATGAGGTGAGACACGGGCCCCCAGAACACAGAATGAACTCTGCAAGGAAAATAGCAAGAGAGAGAGCCACAGAGAATTAGAATGATTAAAAGAGAAAAGAATCAGGCAGCCTGAGTAATGGGATTAATCCAAAGCTTAACCAGATTTAAGGTTAAATGGTAAAGAGTTGTGAAAAGTTAAAGCCAAACTGGATAATAGTATAATCCATAACCAACAATGCAATGTATTTCCATTGCGAGTAGTAGTCAAAAACAAAATGGATAAGCATAACTAAAGCCTAATATAAAAATAGCATCAGAAACAAATGGTCAAACAATGCCTTCCCCTTTTCCCACAGGTACTACTACAAGAGAGAGATCCTGGAACGTGTGGATGGGCGTCGGCTCGTCTACAAGTTTGGAAAAAACGCCAGTGGCTGGAAGCTGGAGGAAGTGGGCCTGGGAATGTGAAGCGTCATGCAGGTTGGAGGAGGACGCTGTCTGACACTTTTGGGAAAAGAGGTGTCTTCTGACACCCTCTGTGCAAAGGGACAAAAGACTGAAACTGGCCCCCAAAAAGGAGCAGCCCACCCAAAACTCTCTCTTCCTGCCTCCAGGGTATGAACGACACAAGATTCTCACGTGCAAGAATGTGGGAAATGGTGTTACAGACAATGTAAGCCAATGTTTTTTTGGCCCCAGTAGGTTTTATGAACCAATAATGTTTGTATGTTTCTGTTTGTGTGTGTGTGTGTGTGTGTGTATGTGGTGGTTAGTGTGCATATATTCTTTTTCCATGTTCCCTAATGTGGATAGAAGCATAGTATGTTGTCCAATTATTGGTCAGCCATTGCTAGTGACACCTCTCAGGCCTTGCATGTCTAGTGCTCCTCTCTACACTCTGTTTACCCCGTCTACTCTGGGTAAACAGAAAAAAAATCCATCATCCATCTCAAGTTGAGGAGTATTTTGGACTTGCACCCCCTATTAGGTCTTGGTTTGAAATCCTGTCCTCTTGTTAAATCTTTTTTGTAGTCCTGTTTGATGCACTACCTGCATTTGATAAACCTTTTGGACTTTCTGGTGATGGTTTTTGAACAGGAACTACTGTTTCATGCACTATTGTTGTAACTTGTGCAGGTTGGCATCTATTCTGCAGTAAGGCTGAAGTTGTAACATGAAATAAAATTGCTGTCTACAATGAAGAAAAAAAAGCCAAGTAATGTTGTTTGACAGCTTTAGAATACATGTAAATTCTTTAGTCTCACCACTGACAAGCGAGTGAAGCAACACACATAGTCTGCTCTAAGAGAACTTTAAGGAGCAGTGAATTGCAGAGATGAAAAGGACAGAACACTCAGGGTGAGAAGATAACTGTGAATAGTCATGTGATGTAACCTATGACATCTGTTTTTTACTCTTGTGTACTGACACCAATTAACAAAATGCACACTTTTAATAAGCACACCTAATTCAACAACAAATCAACCCCTGGCTATAGATGATTACTGCTCGTTCAGATGGCCTGTTATATATCAAAATCATTCAATAGCTTGTTTTGTATGAGAGTTGCATCTCAAATTATATATTTTACAGTTACTGTATAGTTTACTTTTATTATGTGTTAAGCATTTATGTATGGCATATTGTTGTTTTTGTACATGACTTTGTTAAATAAAGCCATTAATAAAAGATTCTCAGTTTATGTCTCTATTTTTCTCTACCATGGAATCATGTATAGGCCTACATATTAAGATAATATATTAAAGGTAACAAAACTAAATCTAACATAGAACAAAACTGACCAAACAGCATATATGGGAACAACTTTTGCAACCTACTGTCTTTCCTGTAAACAACTGCTTTATGTTCTTCAGACAAACAGCATATAAAGCGCCTAACATCAGGGCACAAATTATTTTATTTACATTATAATGGGATGCAATACAGGCTCATAAATAACAATAGCATCTGAAGGTGGCTTACAGAAGGTTTACACAGAGCTCTGCATTCTAAACAATACTCCACTCATACATCACAGTGATACTACGATTAGGCTCTCTTAAATGCTGTCAGAGAGGACAATGGGTGGCATCTGCAGAATTTTAAAGTGTGTATTTCATTTCAGGCCACCTGTAGATATTGCTAGATATAAATCTGTCTCTCATGCTCTTACACATCTCTCAAAGATAGTGAACCAGACTATGAGAAAATCACTTCAACTTCACCCTGACAGTGGCCTTGATCATTTACCTAAACCTGCACACAGGCTGTTTAGACAGAGAGGATAAGAGAATGTACTTTGTAGTAGTCACACATACACACACAATGGTCTTCCACCCCTGCAGTCACACTGACAGTAATGGGCTCTTCCATCATTTCACAATTCTTGCTGTCCCGTTACACAAAGAGCCTACTGTACAAACCATAATGACCCAAAATCTCCTTTAGCGATATATGTTTCTCACCTCACGACAGACACATATCAGTGTCAACGTCTGTCTGACTGTGTCTGAAAACAGCTGCTGTAAGTATTATAAAGCATTTCACCAGTCTGTCCAACTCAAGTGACAATAGACCAACTACACCTGCATATAGACATACACATTCAATCTACTATCTGTTTTTGAATGCAGGGACCTGCAGTGCCTGCCAGAGGGGAGGTGGGTGAAGAGAGAGTGCACAGGATCTGTGGGGTCTTTAATGATGTCCTCTGCAAACAAATAATAGATTACCAAATGGACATTGAAGAATGAATGCATTGATGTAAAAAGGAATTTGGATTCGAGTTGGTGAATAGGTAAATATAAAGCTGCTTTTTGCTATGTTCAAGAGAATTCCACAAAGCATTCATGAGTAGGCTACTGATGATGATGATTAACCTATGGCAACCCTAGCTTTACATCCTCATCAAATGGTGAACTACACCACTGTCAGTGTATCTGCAAGGATCTGGCTCAGCAACAATGATGCCATGTGATGAACTTCCATGGTTATTCAACTGTGAAAACACTTTGTCTTAAAATTGCTTGTGCAGGAAGATGTTCGTCATGTTGTCTTGTGGCATACTGGACACTGAATGTTTTACATGTAATAGGCTCCAGCGATAAGATATTGACTGAGAAAATTCTGTAATTACTAATTAAAGCTTGTGCTTGCAAGTTAGGTATGTAAAGGTACACCACAGATGGACCACCATTCTTTCAAAGTTATTGGGCCATGCCGATGAAGTAATGTCAATCACTGTATTCAAGCCTTAGATGTTCAAGGATTCAAGGAATTTTATTCCCATCCTTTTTTTAACTTAAAAAAACATAAAAAAAGATGTTGTCTGTCTATTGGGCATAAAAAAGAGAGGGTGTAAAATGAGGCAAAATAGGTATGTCGTATGTGTGTGTGTGTGTGTGTGTGTGATGGGGATGGCTATACAGTATGAAGGTAATAGTGTGGAGAAAGGCGACAGTCAAGCCATTAGCACTGCTCCCACACATTAGCAATGAGCACCCTAGAGCAACAGGGGCAAGGAATAATGCCCTACTATAGTAGCCAATACAACACCAACATAATCAAATGATAGTATACACAAAGTTAAGAGAACTTTCAAGCCACTGAACCACCGCGCTTCACAGCCAATACATAACCCCACACAGGTGTAGATACATAAACACTCTCTCACTAATTTCTTGTTGGTCACACCCGTTTAACAGGTGTATTTGGAAAAGGGCCAAGTTTTTCGTATGGCACGTAATTTACTGGAATATCTGTGACGCTGCCAGTAAATAGAGCATGAAGGAGGAGCTAGTTAGTTAGTTATTGGATGAAGACAACATTTCCTCATTCAAACAATTGTTATTGTTTTAAATGCAAACAATGTTATGTTTTCTTTATGGCATCTTTTCTGTACACATAAGTTAGTTTAGCATTAGTGACATAATAGTCACATATTCAAGATACATCAGACTTGCATAAGAACCATTGGATAGATACAGTATATCTAATGAAATGGTTTAAGCCACTTTATACTATTCCTAGGCCTTTTAGACAGGATAGCATAAAGCTAAAGGCTATGTAGACATGCCACTGCTACTGCATTGTGTTCTTTAATCTCTTTAAGTACAATGTCTCAAAATGTCTTTACCACCCTGTATGGAAGGACAGAAGAGATACAGATCAAGTCTGTTGAATGATAAGATTTCTGTAAAGCAGATCAATTTGTCTCTCAGCAAAAAAAATAAGGGTAGTGTTTTTATTAGGTTCATATCAATATGATGGAGATGTACAGTGAGTATACAGATGGGGACTGATGTGTCAGTGGAGTGTTTAGTAAAATAAGACTCTAAGATGTCTGTCCTACTCTGAGTATCATAACAAATGCTTCTGCAATATACCGCCACCCCTACCTTTCTTCTCACCAGAGTCACAGTCTTCTCTGCTCTAGTCTACAAGGCACGTGTATCTTATCTTCAGCCCTGATAAAACTTTCCAGTGAGCAATTTTTGACGTAACTGGGTTGTCACTCCTCTTCCCCTTTGACTCTGCTCCTCTTCTTTCTTTCCCGCTTGATCTTTGAAGTGCCTCTGTCTCCAGCCTACTTGCAGACAAAGGCGGGGCCTAAACAAACCTTGCTGGGAAGTTTTCATTTCAGCATTCTTTCAGACTTTTAGCAGGAAGTCTGCTTGGGGGGGGGGGGGGGTCTTCCATTGTGTACATTCACACTTTTGACATTTTGATAAATGCATTTGATTTTGACAGAACAGACACAGAAACAGAAAATGAACAGGTCTATATGTCCACAAAGTCTGCATATGTCATATGCATATGCTATTTGGTGTACATGACTGTGGCCTTAATAATTTTGGGTGAAGGCTCCCATTGGTAGCATGGCTCCAAGTCAGTTATCTTTGCCATTTAGGGCCAAGTTGTTTCTTGTCTTAGTTTTGTTACGAGCCACCACAGAAAACACCCTCTCACAGAAAACACTTTCATTAACCTGGTCATGTCACAAAGGCTACTCATCTCCCTACAGTGCTAGTCAGGATGATTTTCTTCAGGGAAGAGTTGTAAAAGCTGAGCTAGATATTATTACAAATATTTTAAAACTTCAGGGACTGGTAGCCTTCTACCAGGCTACCCAAATAAAATTCAAGATATTTCAAATTAATAGTACATATGACACACATCAGGCTTATCTTTAGAAACTAGTCATTGAATAAACCTCATGACACATTATTTCTTAACCAAATAGGCCTAGTACTCTGTTAAAACTCTTGCTACTCTAACTTATAGCCTACGTAACATAATTGAGAGTGTAGGCTACAACGTAAAATTAAGTTCTTAGCGACATTCCTGCTGGTCACCATGCTTTTGACAATTTGCGACTTTGCTACTTGTCTTGAAAACTCGGTATTAACATGAATTGCACCGTTCTTTTAAAATGCTAACCGTTCTTTACGTCACGTTCAGAAGTCTTTAGTAACATCTAACGTTAGATGGTGAGCTCAGCTCAGCTAGAGCTCTCGGCATTATCAGAACACATAGGCTAAAATCAATTAAGAAAGCGTATTTTAAGTTTGGAAGTATGATTACGCAGCACATTGGCCTGTCCTGAGAATTTTTAATAGGGGCCATCCACCTTGTAAAACTCGCGCATCTAATCCCGCCTATGATATGTGAAAAAAATGTAAGCTTAGGTGCCCCACTTAGGCCTACGTTAGGGGAGCACTCTGCAGGCTATAAGAAAGACTTCTGCCTATTCGGCCTTGTGGAATTGATCGATCGCAGGTAGTGTTTGAGCTGATGCAAAGATTAGCGTGTGAGCATGTGAAGACAAACAACAACAGGACAACAACCTATTTACATACTGTAATACACAGACACAAAATGGGTGAGTGAAAACAACATAACAGGCAGTATCAAGGATAGGCTCTGGTTTACATGTTTGCATAATTACAAAGTAATACTGGGCATGTATTTTTTTGTGTTTGTACTGTTACAGCTAGGCCTTCAGTTTATTTTTTGTTTATTTGGCCTGCAGTATAAAAGAGCAATTTCTACAATAGTATTGACTATTGTAATGCACTGTTCTCTGAATGTGGTACTAGCTGCATCAAAAACCTTCAACTAATACAAAATGCTGCAGCACGAGCACTCACTAGGACAAAAAAAATATGAACATATCACACCTGTCCTTGCTTCCTTACATTGGCTTCCTGTTAAAAGCCAAATTTATTTTAAAATACTTCTCCTAACATATAAAGCCCTTAATGGCCTTGCTAAAGACTTACTTGTTCCCTACCACCCTTCTAGACCCCTAAAGTCACAGAATGCTGGTCTCCTAGTAATTCCTAGAATATCAAAATTGACAATCGTCAAGCGGACACTCTCACCACCTTTAAGTCTAGACTAGTCTAAACTTTTCTATTTACTGACCCCTTTAGTTAGGGATGGTGTATGGTAAGCCATACATCCTCAGGGTATTATTGGAAAGGACTGCCTCTGCTGTAAGCTCCCGTCCAGGGCTTGGTGGCCACTGACCATTTCCTTTGGTGGTGTTGGCTTGTTATACATCATACCTTAGTTATGCTGCTATAGTTTAATGCCGCCACAATCCACCCATCTGTTAACCTGTACAATTTTCATTATTCTTTCTCCTCCTCTCTCTTTCCTCTCCACTTACTTCTCTCTCTTCACTTAGCCAACATCTGTATATGGTTTCACATGCAATATAACTCACATTCCCTGAAATCTGATGGAGACTGTTCTAACTCATCTCCTCTCTGATTTTCCATGCCATTACCACCCTGGCGTGAGTCATCACTGCCTTCCACTGCCTGCGCCTGCACCTGGGTTCTCCTGGAACCTTCTTCCAACGTGATCCGGCGGCACTCCTGAATGGTCCTCAACCCACTCCACTGTCCATGCCACTGCCTCCCTGCTGAGGGTCACCCCTGCCTTCCACTGCCTGATCCTGCATCTCTGGCTTCCTGGACGGTCTGCCTTCAGCTTCACAGATGACCCTGACATGATTGATACAGCCTCTAGCTGGCCCCTGGCTTGACTGCGCCTAATGACATGGGACTATATCCTGGGATTCTAATGGGACTCCTATATTACTTTATTTACCAAAATGTTCTTGTAATGTGTAATGGAATAATAGTGGACTACTCACCATCTGAGAGACTGAAAACCTGCCCTAGGCAGTTGGGTTAGCCCCTTGAGCCGTCGGAACTGCCCAAGGTTTCTTCCTATACCATAACAAGTAAAAACAAAAAACGCTGCTAGTTTTTCCTTGCCCCTGTTGCTCATTGGGCCTCTTGTGTTAAGTGCTTTGTGACATGCCTTTTGTAAAAATGCGCTATATAAATAAAATTGAATTGAATTTCCTCTTCTGTTTGGGAGGCCATTCTTACTTTGATTTTGAACATGCAACATCACACACAGACATTCCAATCCCAACAACATGCACACATTGCTGATTACTGACTGGGGCACATCTCACTGTCTGTGTTTAGTTGTTTGTTGATTTGGGGTTTTGTCCTTTAGTCAATAAATATATTTGGGTTTTTAAGATAACCAACCTCTCGCCTCCCTCTTTTCTTACGGCCTCTACCCCTAGGTCGTAACAGTACCAACACAAAATCGCAAGGAATTCACCTGACGACTGAGCATGAGGATGCTTCAGTAATGAAGCGGTCGCGAGGATGAACTATTCTGCATGGAGTTTTGATGATAAGTTTTTTTGGCACCTAAGCTTCGAAGAGTTAATGCAAAATTAAAAGCACTAACTATTTTTTTGATGAAAGAATGACTCAGGCCGTCTTTGAATGTGGTACTCCCTGCGTCAAAAATACAATTAATCCATAATGCTGCAGCGCGATCACTCACCAGGACCTAAAAAACATATCTCACCTGTTCTCACTTCCTTATATTACATAAATAGTCCCAACATGTAAAGCTCTTAATGGCCTTGCTCAAGCAAAAATACCTATACCACCCCTCCTAACCGTTAAAGGAAAAGTTTGGTGTGATTTGGACCTGGAGTATACTGAAAGATTTTACCAAGTACAACATATATCCCATACCCACCTCCGTTCATCCCCAGCATTCAGCAATATACCGTTTTTAGCCGAAGCTTTCATTAGCCTTAGACTGCTAGTCTGGGGGCATAGCGTAGCCAATGCAGCTAAATCACTATTTTTACACCATTAACAAGGTTCAAAGTAACTCCACACTTCATTGGCAGACTTCTGAGGGCTCTGACATTCAAAACGAGACAATGAGAACTTTGAAAGTACAAAGGTACTTAATTAAAAAGACAGTTTACACAGACAGTACCTTCAAGGAATTTGAAATTCCGCCATCTTGAAATTAAGTCATGATAAGTCGATTGACGAGCTCCAATGAACAGATAGGACAGGGGAACAGATTGAAAATTATAATCTGTAGAAGTGCTTGCATTCCAGCAAATGATTAAACTTTTTTCAAGCTTTTCCCCTGTCCTACCTGTTCGTCGTAGCTCGAGTCAATCGATTTATCGTGACTTTATGTCAAGATGGCAGCGACCAGAAAATTCTGTGAAGGTACTGTCTGTAAAAACTGTCTTTTTAATACACCTCTCAAAAAAGAACCAAAGTTGATATAGTCTATTAAGTTGCTGTTAATTTGCTGTTGTCAAAATGGAGAGCAAATGCTTGTTCTGTGCTGTGTCTATGGAACAGCTTCTTTTACAGTTATGCAAATTATATTCAAACATAAAAAGACAAATGTTGCTGGCATGTCACTAGGCATGAAAAGAAAATACACTACTATCAGGTTTAAAAACAGACAAGATGCCTTTAAAGAATCATGTGGTCCGAGTTAAAACATAATTTGCCAGATGGTTTTTTTTTTAATTTTTTTATCATGCATCCGGTTATGTCCAGATGACCAAATAAGACATAAACACAACACCTGACATCTTAATCTGAAACAATCTATACTGTATTACAGGAAACCTTAAAAAGTGACTGTCATTGCCACACCTTTATGAGCAAAATGTGACATCTCAGTGGTGTATTGCCAGGTCTTGTTTACAGATGAAAGAGCTTACTGGAAATCTGGCCTTACTTAACAACCTTTCTCTATGGAAGACACAGGTCTCAGACTATAGGGCAACAGTGCAGACAAGCACTCTCAGACATCGCCCAAGCAACACACGTGAGTTGATAAAGAGCTCTCAGAATCTTTTATGTTGCTTTTGGACATTGAACTCCGCTGCATCTCACGCCCTGTGTTTACCCAGTTTTTCCCGTCATGGGCTGGTCAATGCCAGGCACACACCCTGTTTGCATGACCCAGTGTTGGCTGGGATCTGTGGCAACGCAGTTGCTTTGAAACCATGTTTTATTGACCTGCTTAAGGGCTACTAATCCATACCACATCCTTTGGAAACAGAATGCCATGCCAGGCCTGACCAATTGATTTGATCATAGTGTGCACTTCAATGTCTCTGCATCATTTCAGATTGTCAAATTGTTCTTTAATGAAGTATAAGAAGACCTTCTCTTAAGTAAAATGTTGTTTATTGCAGTAAGTTTCCATTCATCAAAGCACATACAGTACACTATACTATACAGTCATTTTATGAACATTGCCTAATCTTTTAGGATGCTTTGTAGTCATAGTCATTTTATTTAAAAGCAGTAAAAAACATTCAGTCAAGTGGCACATGATACTAGGGTGGCATATATGTTAAGCAGTGAAAATTAACATGCATTTAAAAACCAAATGTCACCATTTACAAACCGAGTTAAACCAGTGTGACAATCAAAACATTCCCATGTCTTATTGTTTCTGGAGCTTGAGTAATTGTGGTCGTTGTGCATTGGCGTCTTTTATTAACCCCAATGTATTGTGGGTCACTGGGCCCAGTTTTGTCATTACTGATGGGCATTTAGATCACGGGGTGGCTGTACACAGATCATAAAAAATAATGGCCAGCCAGTTATTAATGTTTACTAACGAACCTTATCTGGCGTCACACGTGAGTGAATGAGAAGCCTGTGCTGTTTTCTATTGTGTGCAGTGCAAACAATAAGAAGGTAGAGAGAAACAGAGGGAGTGAGAGATTAATGGTGTAATACAGAGTGAGAGAGAGAGAGTTAAAGAGAGAGAGTTACATAGTGTTCACCCAAACAACAAGAAGTTGTTCACTAGAATAATAACTCAAATAATATTAAGTCAGTTGGCCATCAAGGGAAATATTTAATTTATGGGGCATGATGTCAGTTTATGAGGCATGAATTTAATGACCTCTTTCTCTCTCGCTTAATCTGTGTGCATACCAGTGCCATTTGGCCAGATGCTTCCAAATCACTATATTTAAAATAGTAAGGCTTGACATAGCATGCCACTTTGGACATTGTGTCACTTGACATCAGTCCAAAGACATGAACTCTAGAAGTGACAACATTGTCAGTGTGAGAAAAACTAAGTAAATACAGTGCTCACACCAGAGATGAGGTACATAATTCTCTCCAGAGAAAAGGTTTTAATATGAAGAAATGTGACATTGGAACTAAACTAAGCTTGGGGGCCAGACACGGCAAACTATTTTGTGGGACGGGATGAGCTCAAATTGTATAAAATTCAATTTGATCTCTTTACACATTGTAATTTGGCAAAGGAACTGT
>JAGFZM010000602.1:211272-230761 GCA_017657215.1 Limnothrissa miodon
GGGGGGGGGACCATCATCTCCAGCTGAGATGCCAGTTAATTATACACTCTAGTACTTGGGTAAATAGTTTTGCTGGCATCCGTATAATTCTGTAGCGAGGTAGTAGATAAAATTACTCAACAGATGCACAACTGTTATGTAGACACCACATGATCCTGCTCGTCCAGTCTGTCAGGATGGCTGCTAACCAATAGAAGAAGGTTAAACAATGAGTGGGATGCGAAAAGGATGAGAAAGTTTCTGTTACCGTAACGGACACCAAATTGAGGCCAGACTGAGTGGAGTTTTGAGCATTCTCTATCTGCCACATACCTGGGTGGTAGCCAGCATAGTTGATTTTGGGCACATATACATTTGTGTGTCGGTGAATGGGGAAGGTGAGGATTTTCCTCAAGTCGGACTTCTGACACCTGATGACAGCATTGGCTCCGTTCCCATGGAAACAATGGGCCTATTTCACAGCAGCCATTTTCCAAGAAGTCACAGGGCAAGTGTAGCATATTGTGTTATTAATGACATTTCATAAAGGATCTGATTCAACCACACTGAATCATAATCTTACTGGCTATCCTATTACCTGTGCTTACCCTGGGACTTCTTGGAAAACTCCTGCTGTGAAATGGGCCCAAAGGGCATTCTACCTTTACATTTGCATTGCATATTCAGAGAACATCTTCTATCCTAGCACTAAAATGAACTGAAGCACTATCCCCTAGCACTATGCTCCTTAAGGTTTCTGCTATGTAGCTTGATTGTTATCCTCGTTTTGTAAGTTGCTTTGGATAAAAGCGTCTGCTAAATGCATAAATGTAAATGTAAATGTAAATTAACCAGGCACCTTCATCCAAAGGAACTTACATTTTGTCAGCTATCAGTGACCTTAGGGTCTGTCTCCCCAAGAGCCACTTAGGGTTAAGTGCGTTGCTAAAGGGCACAACAATGGCAGCCAGGACTCACACACACAATTTCTAGGCTACTGCATACTAGCCAAGTTCTTTGCACATGAAGATTTTAATTGGCTCCCAATTTTTTTGTCTGCATAACAATCTCAATTAAAAAATCTCACACCAACATGCAATTGAAGGTAGCTGACAAATCTGTCAATCAGTCAAACAAATCAGCTGACTTATGCGCCAGCCATTTAATTAATCAGTTCACATTAGCTAGCTGCTAACATTTCAACATGACTAGGCTACTGCATCTTGCAAAAGTTCTTGAGCCACTTTACAACTTTATGTCCAAAGAGCCCAACACATGCCTCACAACTTAAGGCCAAATCTTTCTCTTCCAATCATCGAATGTTTTATACTTTACCATGATGATGCTATGGATATTGAGATTTTTTTTACCTCACCACTGCAGCAGTTAACTTAATAGGACAATTGGAATCTATTGTACAGTGTAGGCCTAAAACAGGACGCAAAGTATGGGGACATAAAGAATAGGCCCATGACAGATATGATTCAGTTCTATTAATTTGGGCAAATTATTTAATTGTACTCCCATTTTGTGACGGCCCATTAAGGAACTGGAGGGGGTCTGTAGATGAGATAAACGCTCTCTAAAAAGTTTGTCCTTAAAGGGATAGTTTGGTTTTTAACACATTAAGCCCCTTTCACAGGTTGTCTAAAATGCAATAAAGTGGTTGACATCGAAATTTTGACGATTGCTTCTGTCTCGGCTATATGGGAAATGTAGAATCTCCTCTGCCTGCCTTCAAAATGGCTAGCAATGGGCATGTGTTGTTTCTATCCTTAAAACACTGGTTTTAAAAAAGTGCTACTCACCAAGTGGTTAGTGGTGCTCAATGATGTTCCAAAACATGTATCATAGCGAAATAAAGCTTCCGTCATGTTTTATTTGGCACTTTGTTTATATGAAGGAGCAAATAGATCCCTATGGGACTTACAAAATGGCAAATAAAACATGACAGAAACTGTATTTTGCTACGATACTACATCAGCAAGCGCCACTAATCACTCCATGAGTAGCACTTTTTTTAAAACCAGTGTTTTAAGGATAGAAACAACACATGCCCATTGCTAGCCATTTTAAAGGCAGGCAGAGCCGATTCTATATTTCCCAAATAGCCGAGACAGGAGCAATCATCAAGATTTTGGTGTCAACCACTTTATTTCATTTTAGACAACCTGTGAAAGGGGCTCAATGTGTTAAAAACCGAACTATCCCTTTAAGTGAACTTAACTCAACTAGCTAGCAAACTTAAGTGATCTGTACCACCCCCTAGTGGGCCCATATATGAAACACATCTAGTCACCTGAGGCACATATAAGTTTTAAGCACAGGCACGTTTGGCTACACAGGGGCTATATTGAAGGGGCTTAAGGCGCCAGTCTATTTATTTAATGCAAAATCAGGAATCGGCCATTAGTCTGTTACAGCTTCAATTACACAAATGATTAGAAATGTCTTTATTAAATCTTATTAGATCGTATATACAGTGTTATGTATTGAAATGAACAACTACGATGAGTTACATTTGAAAAAGGAGGGTTTGGATCTTCCATGTTTTCATTGTTAATAAGTCATTTTCTGCCTATGAATGCATAAAAAAAAGGAGGCCTTGAGTGGTTTAGCTTTTAACTGCTGCATTCTACAGTTAATACATGCTTCAATTAACAGGATAATGAATAACTAGATTAACTTAAGTTTCAACATATGAAAGTGTGTTTATTGATCGTTTTAAATATAGGTTAGCTAGTTAAAGATTACAGTTCAGCTTGCCCAATAAAGTTTTATCGGTTAAGAAGTGTAAAAATTAATCTTAAAAGATACACCAACAGTTGTCTCAATACAAAAGATGTCAAAATGGAATTACATCAGAAAAATGACGTCAAATGCCAAAGGTCAAGACTGTGAGCTGATATGAGCAAGCTGTGGATGAAATGCCACACCCCTCCACCCACCACACAGGCTATATATAACTTTGCTAAGAATAGTAACAGGAAACATCTTAGTTGTATACTTTCTGACTAGATGTGAACTCAGTGACTCTACATTAACCGCTAGCCTACCTGATTATTAGTCTATAAATCACTGTCACATAATGCATTTCTCATTTTCAACTGATCAAACTATCCCATTCATTAACACTTTGTTTTTCTTTATTTACGTGTGTGTGTGTGTGTGTGTGTGTGTGTGTGTGTGTGTGTGTGTGTGTGTGTGTGAAAAAATCCTAATCCGTAATAAAGAGAAAATCAAGGTATTCAGGTTCAGGTTGTTCTATGACAGAAAGATTCAATTTTTAAATAAAATATTAGTCATTAATTGTGAGATGAAATACAAATAAATGTACATTATTCCCATCAGAAATGTGAGATATGCTGTTGTATTGAACAACATATTGTACGTTTGTTAGTTTGTTACCAGCTTTACTTAGTAACCTTTTCTTACATTTTACCTTTCATTATAGAAAAAAAACTGTTGCTTTAGTAAGCACATTCAATTCTTTTTACAAATTAAACAGTAAATTCATGGCTGTGTGTTGATGTCCCAGACCCAGAGACTCTTCTCAACAGCACATACGGCTAGGGGTTAGGACATGTCTACCTGTACACTTGCTTTGTCTGTCCTGTCTTGTCTGTCTGCATCTATGGTAAGAATAGTGATTAGAGTATATTTTCTGTCAGAACATAGTTTATGTTGCTGTATGCACTTTATAGTTTGTTCTGTCCTGTATTGTCTGTCTAATTTATGCAAGGGGCAGTGAAAAACGTAATTTCGATTCCGTTGTCTAGTACGTGTAATTGACAATAAAACTGACTTGACTTCAAATACTGAATAAAAGGCATGACCATAAATAGCAACAAACAGTGAATATCCTATAATATGTCTGTACTTGGTTTACAGAAGCCAAGCATTGCTTTACTGCTTCACATTAACAAGGGCTCAATGCCTGAAGACACTTTGACATTGTGGCTTTTAATCTCCTCAATAATGGACACACACAGCAATTCTAGGCTATGTACTTTATGCATGCATGGCATACACATACATGGCTCATGGTCAAATTCTCCCGGCTGGGTTGCGCAGACCTGTTAGTTGGGTGTGTGAATGCAAAACACAATGCAACTTGTCTGCATTCCAACCTAGTGCTGAGAAATTGTGGCCTATATGATTTTGATGAGTTTTTTTATTCTGTCTGCTAGCCAACTCTTGAAGGGGAACTTATGCAACAGAGTGAACTGTTTACATAACAGTTTTCTCCTGTCTTTCTTTTCTTCCTTATTTTGTTAATTTGAGCTTGCCAGGGACTACTTTTATGTTTGTCTATAGAGCTAACACCTATCGAAAGCAAATTTCTAGTAAAAGTAAACATGGCCAGTAACACCGGACTCTGATTCTGATTAGTCGTTGTCTAAATTTTGGGACATTAGAGCTTCTGTAAATAAGCATGTCAATAAATGTACATTTCCCTTCACAAATAAATAAACATAGACAGAAATTATTGTATTATTTTCCAGGAAACAATGTCAGATTTCTAACCTTGCTTTAAAATCCAAAGTGAATAAATTCATAGTCCATAGTCTTTTTGAACTATACTGAAACAAGAACATTTAATTAGATTACAGGCACTAATGTCTCCGAACCCTGACATTTCAACATCTGTCTCAAAACAGTTCACTCAATTGTAGCTGACAGGGCACTAGTGAAATGCAGTTTTCACGTGATGCCGGTATAATGGTTGAAATTAGTCAAATGATTCAAGGAGCTATAACCACAGTTGACCACTAGAGGGCTTTTGAGACAGGCAATTATGCATTTGCCTGCAAATTGGATGAAGAGCACGAGTTTCTTCAAACTTCTGAACATCTTGTCTGAGCTTTTGGGGTTTCACAGTGACTGGAGCTTACTGTGTCGAAATTTGTTTGTAGGCTCAGAGAAAATAGCTCCAACTATTGCGGTCGTTATTTGGATGGAACTGTAGGCTCACTGTGGATTACAATGCTTTGCGCTATTTTTTTGGTGATTTTGGGGTTGACGGTGCCCCGTTACGCAAAACCACTGAAGGAACAATCGGGGTCCAAGATTTCTGTGGTGATGTTACCAGGTGGATTACCAGTGTCAACTGATATACACTCTACAGTTCGAGCTGCAAAATCAAATGTTTTAGGAGATAGGCCTATAGCTGATCATGGTGTATCGTTTATGGAATCAAAACTGAAAAGAGTCCCCAGAGGGGCGAAAGACGGCAGACACAAACAACGGGAAAAACAGTTCCCCCATAACTTCAGGTACCCGAGACCTTATGACCCAGATGGCTATTTTACAACACCTAGGAACGCACATTTGCTTAACAATACTCATTGGAATGGAAGAAATAATAGCAATTCAATTCGTATCCACAATCCTCTATACCCTGTGACAGACAGTTCCTATGGTGCCTATGCAGTGATGCTACTGTCGCTGATAGTGTTTGCTGTGGGCATCATAGGTAACCTGGCGGTGATGTGCATCGTGTGGCATAACTACTACATGAAAACGGCGTGGAATTGCATTCTGGCAAGTCTGGCCTTTTGGGATTTCCTAGTTCTGTTTTTCTGTTTGCCTGTGGTGATCTTTAATGAACTGACCAAGAGGAGGTTACTAGGAGACCTTTCTTGTAGAGTTGTCCCATACATGGAGGTAAGAATTCATAGATTGATACCAGAATATATGCAGTCTATGCTGAAATATATAAAAGTAATTTACACTCTCTGGTAGTATATCTTCTCTATGGGGTATGTTACCCTGCCCCCTTGTTTTGCTTTACTAGTCAAGACTTTGTTATGCTAATTACTTATTCACCACGTTATTTGTCTGGAGGGAAGACTAATTAATGAAGCCATTGCCACTTTAAATGAGACCAGATTTAGGTCAAACGGTTGTCAAGTGACAATTGCGTACTTGTCTTGCCCTACATAAATAAAGGCCTGCGGTGATATCAGCAGGGGCAATTGATGAATTATCTGTAACCATTATTTTATTGTATTTGGTTGCTTACCTGATATTATTATTGGTATTATGGATGCTTTGGTTTTGTTTTACTTTGGCTCACTGAACTGCCTTCAAGTATGAAATGCATAAAAACTGCCTTGCCTTGATCTGCTTTGCTTCACTTGAGACAATGTTAGTGGAAAGAAATAATATAAATCAAACTTTTTCATTACCCTATGAAAATTGGGCTGGAGTGCGTATATTTAAAAGTCCCATAAATACCAAAGGTTTACTCAAACACTACCAAGGCCCTGCAGTTTTTCACTGATGGGCTATGATGGGCTTTCAGTTCAGCATACAATGTGCTTTCAGTTCTCTGAGTCACATGAGTTCCCCCGGCACCCCACCCCTGAGATCATTCATGTATGTTTTTACCCCTTTGCCCTCGTCTCTCTGCATTCAGGTGACATCACTAGGAGTGACCACCTTCAGCCTGTGCGCCCTGAGCATTGACCGCTTCCACATGGCTACCAGCACACAGCCCCGGCGGAGGCTGGTAGAGCCCTGCCAGTCCATCCTGGCCAAGCTGTCAGTGGTCTGGGTGGGCTCCATGGTGCTGGCCATCCCGGAGCTATTGCTGTGGCAGCTGCAACAGGAGGTGGCACCGGCATCAGGCCTGCCGGTGGACTCTTGTGTGCAGCGGCCTTCGGTGGAGCTGCCCGAGTCTGTATACTCGCTGGTAATCACCTACCACGAGGCGCGTATGTGGTGGTCCTTCGGGTGCTTCTTCTGCTTGCCACTGCTGTTTACTCTGGCATGCCAGCTGCTCACGCGCCACGTGGCCGAAGAGGCTCGGCAGAAGGTGGGACGCTCGCTCTCGCCCTCCACCGCATCCTCATCATCAACGTCATCCTCCTCACCCTCCTCCTCACCCAAGAGGCAACAGCGGCGGCGAAGGGAGCGGCAGCTAACCCGCACATTGCTGGCGCTGGCTGCCGTGTACGGCATCTGTGGCCTGCCAGAAAACGCTGCCAACATCACGCTGGCCTACGCCGGGCTGGAGGTGTCTGCGGCGACGCTGACACTGCTGCAGCTGATCGGCCAGTTCTTGATGTTCGCCCGCGCGGCGGCCACGCCAGTCATCCTGCTGTGCCTGTGCCGTGCCCTGGGCCAGGCCTTCATGGACTGCTGCTGCTGCTGCTGTGATGAGTGCCTGCCGGAACGCTCTTCCTCGTCCACCTCCTCCTCCTCCTCCTCCCACTCCACAGCCGCCACCGCCACCACCTCCTCTTCGCCCACTTCCCCGGACCCTGAGGACAAACTCAAAATTGTCTCGGGTACAACGCCCGCCATCCTCTTTGACAAAGCCAAGGACAACTCATCAATCCTGGCCCTGGGCACCCCCTGTTGAGGACATAGCCCTGTGGACCATGTCCCAAAATACTGTGTTGCAAATACATTTCATGATCTACCGTCCCATGAATTATCAGAAAATCATTTGGCAAGAAGAACCTTAATCTTTTTGACATGGAGATTATTCTACTGCTGATACTTTCATGTGTTTGCTGAAGTGACCCATCACTGTACATAAAACATAGTTTACACATGGAGAGTTGAGGGCTGTGTCCATAGAGATTTGAACAACCTGTTTGAGTACACACTGGAGTTTTCTGAATCCCCTTTGGGTTTTGGCACAAGACCGATTTAGAAAGAAATAAAAAGGAGAGTGAAAAAATGATACTTCTAGCATTATGAAAGTTCATCCTCCTTTCTTTTCATGTCAAAATAGTTGGCTAAAAGGGGTGATTATGAATCTTAAACTGTGAACGGCTTGTGTGGCCTTGATGATGTTTTTTTTTGTTTTTGAAAGGACAGATTGAGTTGTGTGGGCTAAATGAGTGCAGTAAAGGCTTTTCATTTGGTTGTGTGACTCTGTGTAGATGGCCTTTGTCTTCTGTTATGCTAACTCCCTGTTTCTGTATGGCATAATGAACAAGGAGAGGAATGCAATGCGGCATTCTATATTCACCAACACATATCATTACTCCATTCTCTCGCTGGGTTTTTGTATTTGTTTACTCATACATTTTATTTAATTCAAGCCCATACATAGCGATACATACACTTAGTACAGTCTATTACATAACAATGTGTATGATCAAATTGTGGAACTGATTTAGTTGGTTTTACTGAGAGCTGAAAAAATGTATAGTTTTTAATATTTTTGTATTTCCAAGGATAGATTGATTCATGCTATAACAATTTATTTGTAAAGCAAATAGACACGTCAGTTTTACATTACTGTAATGACATGCTTTGGCCTAAATGTAGGTAGCTGATATAAAATCAACAAACTAACTTCTGTTTTTTTTTTTTGTCCAAGTCTGTTTTTTCTTTCTGACCAAGAACATTTCTTTTTACATTACGATAATTTAATAAGAATCTGAAACTTGACTTCTCATGATACAGCAGCAATTCAACTGCAACCAACAGGCATTGCAGGTCGTTTTATACTGTACTAGTAGGCTAGTACATTAAAATGTTTCTCTTCTGAATACTGATTGGATAATCTATGTGACCTGAACAAACGTGAAAGCTTTGTCAGACCTTGTTTTTTTTAAGTTGTAAATGTACATTTAATTTGTAAAGAATTGGAACCAATAATAAAAATTACATTTCCATTTCATTCTCTGTGTATAAATTTAAACTTTATCACCAGTGAACAATCTTGTCTGTCTTGTGACATGGTCAAGTCCTCTTTGTTTACATCTTTATTTCTTTCTCATACATAGACACACAAACAAAAAGAGATGACTCGGGGGTTGGGGTGGGGGGTATTGGAAGTAGTGGAGATGCTGGGAAGTTTCTGTGGCCGGGTGTCCGAGGGCGGCTTCGTTCTCTAGGCCGAAATATTTGTCCTCCCACGTTAGTCACTCTGCACACCACAAGGAATCGAGGTTCTCATAAGGACACTATTGTTCCCCTCTCCCTCTTCACCCACCCCACCCCCCTCACTACCCTCCTTTGAGCCTCCTCAGTGAATATCAATACCCATACCCAGCCGCTGAGGGGGTTGCTAAGCTACTGTCACATTCAAGCGCGTACTCCAGAGACACCAAGCAGGACCAGCGTAACAAGTGTGAATACAGACTTGCACTCTCTGCCCCAGCCACCCCAGCCGTTACCGTGACAACGGGGGCCTTTTTCTTCCCCCTTACTCTCTCTTTCCCTCCCCTGGCGGGACGTTTTGGCTCTGTCTCTCACATGCACTTGTTGCACGTGAGGCCTGGACACAAACTGGCCCTATTTAGAGCATTATTGTTGGGTTCATTAATATGAGCGGCCAGATGCCTCCCTCTAAAGAACATCGAGGTTGTTAGCCCTTCAGAGCCTTGGTGAAAAACCATCAAGTGTGTCTCTAATGAACTGCACAGCTGAGTACACAAACATCTTTGGCATTAAAAGCTTGACCTGAGCTTTTTCTTTAGAGAGAAGTCTTTGGTGGTCTTTCGGCTTGTAATTTACAATAAGGGTTTTGACAATGATTTAATACATTAGAGGAATGAATGTTTAAATGATGGCTTCTTGCCCAGACCAGTTTAAATGCTCAGAAACTTGCCTCCCAAATGCGTTGTTCATTCTACAATCAAAAAGGAGAATTTTAAAGCCGGTCTTAAATAAATAAATATTCATCACAGCACTGCTTGCAACTGTGCTAATCAGGTGTCTCCTATTTACATTCGAGTTGAACAGTGATTAATTGCTGTCCTTTTCTCAGCGCACACGAGTGGGTGAAATTACATTGCAGCTTTGTACATAAATAGGTTTGAAAACCTGCCTGTCCCTCAGAAAGCCCCCATCTGCAACGCTGACAAAGGAAACTCATGCTCGTCTCTCCAAAACCCAACCCAAAAGGAGACAGAATGTGCCCTGTGTTTTGACGGGCCCCGGCCATACAAACTCACTCTGTGAGACCGGAAACACTGTGCCCATCCGACTGGGAATGGCTTCAGTGACACTTTAAATGACAGGCACTGTCTGAGCCAAAGTGAAAAGGGGTTTATATTTTATATCAACACGGGCCTAGCCTAGCCATCTATGGTCCTACTGTATGGGAGCTGAGAGCATTCATAGTGTATAGTGCATTCATATATGTAAAGCTAGATAAACGATGTAAAGTTGTTACTAAATGCCGCCATTTAAAGTTGGTTATGTACTTCTACCTGCATTTTTAGATATTATCCAGTGCATTGTAAAAACAATTTCAGTAAACATAACGTCCACTTCACTCCCTAAATGCACCATTCCTGAGCCTGTCATTTACGGCAAATTACTGCATGTTGACATGCAGGGTTGTGAATTATGTATAGAGGTGAGAAGGTGAATGCATGTCTACTTTGTCCTTATGTGCAGATAACTTTACATGCAAAAGGACAGCGGGTGGGTTCATCACTTTGATACTTGTGTGCGTACATGACAGTGAGAAGATATAGTATTTGTGTGTGTATGGACATGAAGCAGTGAACCGTCTCCTTCTGAGGGGGCAGACACTTAGAATACAATGTTTATCTTGTTTCTATCCAAAGCGCAGAGGGGGTGGAGACTGAGGGAGGCGACACATACAGCCCCCAGTCCTGAGAGACCATTTTCGCTGCCATGGAAACGGCCTTGGCCGTCAGCCGTCAACCTCCAGCCTTGGGACTAATGCAAACTGGTGCCGGATTGGGTCCAACACTCCACAGGCTGAGTCCGGTGCCGCTCAGATCAGAACCCTGAGCACAGAGAACTCCCACGGGCCGGGGTGTCAGCGCTCCATCACTGGTCCTGCTGGGAGAGTGGGACGGGTCCGGAGTGGGCTCCGCAGGACGGAGGGGCAGGGGTCAGACCAGTCTGCCATCACACACTGCTGGACACTTCCTGCTTCCTGTTGCTCTGTTCTCAGCTTCAGACTGGGAGTGGGCATGAGAAGAAACAGCATGGTGCCAATGGTAGACATGGCAATCATTTTCAAAGCCCTTTCTCAGGGAACCTCAGCTCTCCCTACAGTCACCTCCCTCCACACACACTCACACACATTCTGTTTAATGTCCATCTTAGTCAAACAAAACACACACACACTCTGTGGAGCTGCAGGTCTACACAGATGGGTATAAAGACTTGCTCAGCTTGACGGTTTTGGCCAAAATCAACATCGGTGGGACAACCTTTGAAAACGCTCCAGTGTGTATTTG
Organism: Limnothrissa miodon; assembly: GCA_017657215.1. Lineage (NCBI taxonomy): Eukaryota > Metazoa > Chordata > Actinopteri > Clupeiformes > Clupeidae > Limnothrissa > Limnothrissa miodon. Next base: position 222,441 of record JAGFZM010000602.1, read on the forward strand.
TGGGCTTTAAATGAAAGCCCTAGGAACACGCAAGTTAAGAAAAGCCCTCAGGCACTCTCTTTTAGGCTTTTAACAAAAATAAACCAAATAGCCACTACATCAATTAAATAGCCTAGGCATCACTGTGAGCAGGACTATTTAGAAAAGAATAGTATGTTTAGTATGATTTTCTTCATCAAAATGATCTTGTGTTGTAAGATTTATTTGTGTCTATTTTTTTAAAAGTTAAAAAAAAAAAAAATACAATGTGACACAACCTCAAACATAATAATCTCCAGTATAAGACCAGCCAAAACCTGATGCAAAGATGAAAGTGGACGGAATCTTGAAAGCTGTTCCCCCCTTTACAGATTTTCCACCAGAGTCGTCACAGTGTTCCCAGCAATAGCTCCCTGATGTGACTCAAGATTTTCCCAAGTCACAATGCATCAATGGTGTGTTCAGAGAGCCTCAATGGAGGGATGAAAGAAACAGACGACGACCCAGCCCTTGCCTCCCACGTCTGGGAGATGCAACAAGACCGCTGGATTGGGAAGATAATAGATTGGGTTCTGCCCTCTGCTGGCCAGACTCTATACTGCAACACTAGTCACAATCATGAACACCGGTCTTGCATCCATGCATGTTCATTCGACCCACACCAAAAAGTTAATGTTAGAGAATTAAGAGTGAGCTAATCAACTTTATTTATTTATTTGAACTCCCTTTGACAGTACGGTCTTTATTCTCCACCCTCATCTGAGTAATTTGTCCATTACACGGAATGGCTGGAGTTGCATAGGTTTTTTTATTTTTATTTTTTATTACTTTATTTCTTCAACTTATAACAGGGCACTATGTTGGCATGGGTGGAAAGCATAACAAATTCATTGTGAAAGGATCTGTAATCAGCAGCAAACTTTTGGCATGCAATCAGCAAATGAAACAGGCCAGGCACTGTCCTACAGCAGAGGAATCTCCAAAGAGACAGGAGCATACAGTATCTATCTGCCAATTATATTGTGCGTGTACAGCAGACTCTTAAGAGTGGCTTTAAGCGACCAATGAAGTAGTCTGACATTTCCAAAAGGTCTAGCAATACACACACACGCGCGCCACATTTTGGTTGAATATTGTATAGAAAAAAAATCTAATAATCGTCCACTGAGTGGGAAATCGTTTATTTATCTTTAAATTATCTCAAGATAACAATAGCAACATGTACAGTTCTCACTGGAGGGACAAGGGAATATAAAGAGAAGTTAAAATAAAAGTAACCTGTTTTCATCGGTTTTAAAGTTTCTTCAAAGTAGTTATACAGAAACACTTGTTATCATGTCAACAATTCTTTAAAAAGGTATTCTTCAAAAGAAATCGTTATAATAAAGATAGCAAGGAACAGCCTATTTCTGTCATTAATACATAGAATACATACAATTTTCATCTCTAGGGGGACCAAAGTGTGTGTTATGTAGGACTGCGATTTCATGCTGCAGGTCATGGCTTCTCATGAGGCCCATGATGCAAGCACTTGATAAAGAACAGTAGTGTGCTCAGCAGTCCTCCGAGATATCAGAGCATCACAGTTATCAGATATTAGTGAGACACAGTAAAAACACCAAGCCTGTCAAAACTCACCATGGATTACGTGCTGGAGGAAGGGCAATGCTGTTTGTTTTTGTTGTCGTTTCTAATCTTTTTTTTTTTGGCAAACTTGCTTATTGATTTAACAGCCACCTGGAAAAAATCAGGAAGCAAAGGAAATAACACAATTTGAAGCTTTGCCAGGTCAAAGATGAAATGTGTTCAAAGAAAAAAAAAAAAAAAAAACAGTTCTACATCTGTGGGCTTTAGGGATGCATGGTTTACTGGTGGCAACATGGGTTAACTATGAACAGCAAGGCTAAGAATGGCTAAGGCCAATGCTGACACCTAGCGGTGACCCAAGATATTTTCATCATTCAACAAGTATGATTGGCTTTGCAACATCCTCCAACATCTCTCGGGAGCTATTTTCTGTCATCAGAGAATATCAAAAACATAAATCAGAGACTTATGGGCAACAACTACGCTAAATTGCACATTTGTTTTTCAACAATGCCAAAGCTATCCAAAAAGGGAAAATGGTTATGGAAAAATGGCAATGTTGAGACAACGTGCCAAACAAAATGCCCAAAACCTACTGATCCACCTGGAATCTCCATTCTTTCTTCCACAGTTAAGGTTTCAAGGAGAGGGAGGGAAAAGAGGTGCAGTATCAGACTAAGAAAAAAATATTGGGCTGTCTTTAGGATAGCTCTTCTTGCCATCTCGGGTTGAACTGAACTGAACTGGACAGAACTCGAGACTCTGCTACCGTGACAGACCATTAAAACAGCACGCAATCCAAGTTGCCTTTCTTCCACAGGTGATCACACTAGCCAAAAGATCCCGCAAAAAAAAGGATTCTAGAAGGGATTAATATGCAACTGAAGAGGACCCCTGCACCAATGCAATAAAAAGTGGCAATGACAATTTATTCTTCTGGATCTCACCAACAATTTAATGAAACAGGTGGTGCTAATACAACTTACTCCTTCACCAACAAAGCTAATAAAACAATCTATGTTTTTATATATACATACCAGTATGTTGGTTTTTGCACACAGGTTTCACAATAACTCATAGGACTTGAACAGACAGGAGTTGGTTTTGGTTCAAAGTTGCTATGTACAACATCCCCTCAGAGAGCGCAAATAGAAACTCTTGAAAAACATGCCAAAAGGTTGTTTTGTATTTTTAGCAAATGTACATATGTATAATGTAACGGAAACGTACCATTAAAAAAAAAAGAATCTTACATAGTAACCTCCCAACAGTTTAAGCAATAAGTAAAAAAAAAAATGTAAAAAGGCAACTGGCAAACATAATTATGGGGGCTCATAATGTTTCCATCACTCCCATCTTGGCTCGCAGTATAAACCCAGAGATAAGACAGCTGAACCCAGGCCCACGCAGCCAGGTATATTAGTGTGCGATGTGCAAAGTGTCTAACAGACAGGAAAACACAATCGTAACAAACAAAAGTAGACAATGACCACTGCTGGTTTCTGACTGTGGGGAAGGGGTTACAGATTCATGTCTCACACACACTCACACACACACACACACGGTCCAGGGATGCAATGTAGCATTATTCAATTAAGACATCTAATGGTAGTTCGTGCAACAAATACCATACCCTGAAACAAATCAAAACCTATTGCATACTGATCAGAAAAAGATTTCAATGAATATAGGTCCCTCAAACAATCAAGTATACAGGAGACCAACTTTTTCCAACCAATGGGAATGAACTATACTGGAAACGCCCACTTAGTTCAGTCTGTGAATCTGTGCTCTTAGAAACGCATGTCCAATTAGGTAAGGGGAAGGCAATTAAAAAAACATTAGGAAATTCAAAAATAAAGTTTAAAAAGCATCTATGGCTTTAATAAAGATGGTAGGTGTAACAACAGATAACATGATGCAGATAAAAATATTGACTTCAATAATATAATCTAATCCAATAATGGACAAACATGCTGGTTCTGATTATTATGATCATTCAATTTTGAACCAAATGGTCTCAGCACTACACATAATTTTATTTAGTAAATGTATAAATACACACACACACAAAAAAGTTACTCTCACAAGATTTTCACCAGAGCAGCTTAAAGCTGGCTACTCATGTGCCTTCTGCTCCTGTGAGAAGGATATTTCAAAAGCACACTAACCATCCTTCATGACTGGGCTACAGGCTGACTTGATCGACGCAGCGGGACAGGAGCACACACTGCATCTCATAATGCAAATCTGGACAAGTCATACGAGCTGACAGCAAATCACTTTCCTCATGATACAGATATTACTAGAAGGTTTTGCTTACAGCTTGGTCATACAAGACAAAGGCAAGAAGATACATAGTTTGCACACTGAATTTATAGACTGAATTCACAATAATAATAAAAAAATGGATGTCAAGGAGAAGGAGAGTTTGAGGGTACGGGTGTTGTTGCATGCAAGTACCTCGCTGGAGAAGCCAATCGTATTTGGTGGCTACTGTATGCATTGAGAAGAAAGACCACCCAGCACACTGCGGCAAATCTTTACAGTTCTTTATCCATGTGTGTCTACCTCAAGGGAAGAAACACACACCCCACCTACTTCCTACCAATAAAAGAATGATTAACTGGCATTAGGCTGGTTTACCTGCAAGCACGTACACACAGAAGACACACACACACACACACCCCAATCACCTCCAAGGTGGGACACCTCCCTTTTTGGGAAGTCAGTGCTGACAATTATAGTCAAAAACCATAGAGCTGAAGTCAGAAATTATTGTCTGTGCCAGACCCCGGCCACTGATAATGTGCCAACTGCTTAAAAAAAAAGAAAAGAACAAGAAAAAAGAAAGAGAACTATTAAGATGGCCATCATTAGGCCATGGGCCTGGACACTGTAGATGAGCATGCCATGCAGACCTGTCCACACTAGTGGCTGTCTGGAAAAACACCCACCGTCAAGTGACAATTCAGATTTTTGTCAAATAAACAAACAAACAAAGCTGAACAAATAAAGCGCAAAAAAACTAAACAGAAAGCGGTTATTTGATCAGCGACTTATCAAAGAGTCAAATACGATCCAGTCAGAGTCACTTGTAAAAAAATGTGTGTGTAAAAAAAAAAAAATCAAACTATAAAACCAGAAAAAAAAACAGTGCAAATCATATTTTTACACAATATCTTTACAAGAACGGAACTTGGCTGAATGTATAATGGATGGAGAATGGGAACGTGTAGGAGGGGTGGGGGGTGGGGGACTGTGGAAAATGCCAGGGACTGATGGATTAGTATTTTTTATTTTGAACAGTGAAACTGGAAAGTGTGTGTGTGTGTGTGTGTGTGTGTGTGTGTGTGTGCAGTAATGAGTGTGTGTGTGTTTACGTGAATGTATGTGCGCATGTATGTGCGCGCACCGGATGCTGTTCCTCCAGGGTGAGGACAAGGTGGGCTGGACTAGGAGGATGGGGCTCAGCTTCTCCTGGTCCTTGAGTGTTGGATGAGCCACTGTAGCGTGATGTCTACAGGGACACACAGAGTAAGCAAACACACTTCAGTTCAGGTACAACAACCACAACCAAAGTCAAAAAGCAAAACAATGAAACTCAACAACACAATGGTACAAAGCAAGATTTTTTTCACAGAATCAAGTCTATGATTATGATTAATGAATTGAACAACATTCCAAGGCTTAAAACCTTAAGAATAATCCTTCGTTTGTATAGTCACGATACACTTGAAATATTCCACAGAAACTGTGTTCAGCACTCATTCAAGTAAGGAACAGTTCTCGATTGTCCATCTCGCTTACCAATGTTGTCCTTCTCCTTGCATGAGATGGAATAACAGCAAATCTCTCGGTCTTGAATGGCAGACAAGTTCCTGCGTGGCACAGAAGCGGGATCAAAATAACAAATACACTCCAAACAAACATCCAAACATTTTAAAATCCAAAAAGTGAACTCACATTCTCTCAATTAGCTCCTTCTCATCCAAGGCACCTGGAAGGTCTCTTTTGTTTCCCAAAACAAGTACCTGCCGGTGCAGAATAAGAAAATATTCATTGTTGACAGCAATATTACTTCATTCTTCATTAGCAACAATTCAGAGCCAATGTTTTTTTGGATATAAAAATACATTAGGTCAAACATGAGGACGTTCGCTGATGCAACTGTCCATTATCCATTACATTTTAATTGAAAGTGACATTATTACACATAATTACTACGACAAGGCTACGACTCAATTTGGAACCATTCTCCTCTGAGCTCTCCTGGATACCAAATTTAGGTAGCCCCAGTAAATCCTGACGGGAATTGACAAAAAAGCTATTAGCTAGCGTGCATCCCTGTGCACCTCTGACCAGAGTGATAAAGCCTTTAAGACCTCTGTGAGTGCCCTGGTCACTGCCCTTCGGATGGAATCAATAGGACCCCCTGCCTCCTCCGCCCTGCAACGCAGATGTCCCTTTAATGGCCTTCTAGGTCTGGTCACAGACAGCCACGTCCCCCCCCCCCCCCACCCCCTTACTTCAATGACACGAACCAACCTTGGTGTGGCGAGAGAGCTCTTCTACAAGCCACCTCAGCCTCAGCCTCACCCACACATGTGTACACGTACACTCACACATTCACACACTAATCATGGCTAGACAGTGATGTGGAGCCACTAATAAACACACTGACCCACACAAGACACACACGTTTGCACAGTATCCTTGTTTTCACCTTACTAGAAGCACCCATCTATCCATCTATGTTCCTTCCTTCCTTCCATCCTTCCTCTCTCTCTCTCTCTCTCTCTCTCTCTCTCTCTCTCTCTCTCTCTTTCAATAAATCAGACAGCACTGCAGTGGTGGTCATTACTCAACATAAACACACACACACACACACACACACACACACACACACATTCATTATTCATGGTAGGGCCCAGACAGGACAGATGCCACCCTCCTGTCATGAAACTGAGGGAGGGGCTCTATGAGAGAGGCTCAGGTGCAGCATATGGACCTGCTGAACCCCCAGCCCTCAGCCCTTTACACAGCTCTGCTTCGAAAGACTAGGTTCTGCTCAGGATGCCATGCCACGTTCACACACACTCACACCACACTATTTAGAGAGAACACATGAAAACCATAGACCACACACACCAACTAGATGTGTGAAGACAATACCAGAGGCAATACAAAAAAAAGAATGGTGATAAGATGGAACTGGTCACATCCTGTCATATTTATTCATCTGAAGTGCATATCTATTCAATCACAGTAAAAGGCTGCACTTTAGAGCACCAACAAGGTCTTTAATTTGACTTTGTGAACACATTATAATCCAGAAAATAAGCTTTTAGTTGTAATAAAAAGTCATTTGAGGGCTGGAAGCATTTTTACATAAAGCCCTACACCGTCATGACTTCAGAAGTGACTCTTTGCTAAATACAACAAGTGATTTGGTGGTGAATTTAGGGACTTATTATTAATCATAATATGAAAAAATGACTTTGGCTGAAGTGACCGATAAGTGGTCCCTGAGTGGTACTCACTGGAATGCCCTGCAGCTGGGGTTTGTCTAACAAGTTGTGCAGTTCGTTCTTGGAGGCCTCGATCTTTTCAGGGTCAGCAGCATCAACCATATATCTGAAGGACAGGAAGCAACAACCGAAAAAACTAAGATTAGATTAGCAGCAAAAATTGCAACATAAAAAAAGCTCCAAAAGCATAAAGGACATACACAGAGCATCTACTCAGAAAACAAAAGAAGAAAAAGCCAATTAGGCAACTCTAGCATTATCAAGTGGCGTTGCAATTCAAAGGTCAAGGAGCAAAAAGGGCCATGATGTTTGCGCATACATGAAGACCTTTAAATGCTGAATATACAAACTTCAGTGTTCAACGGATTTTATTCCTAAATAATTACTGTGCCCTAGTAATACTGACAGTGAAATATACCAATGTATGCCATTCTGGGGAAGAACAGGTCATTAAGATAATACAACGCCAAAGACAACAAATCCTGGTCAACTACAGTAACAACTCACTTAAAGTGTGTGCATGACACTATTGTAGTCCTATGCCCAATTTTAAACAATCTGAAGAGTACGGTCATGTTCTTGTCTAGCCTACCATGAAAACCTTACTATACCCTGGGCCTGCCAGGCTGTGGTAAACATAAAGCAGATGGGGTTTGTGACACCTGCTATACAGGAGCAGTACTCACACAATAGCACTGACTCCACGGCAGTACCTCTCCCACATACTCCTGAATCGAGGCTGGCCTCCGATGTCCCAAAGCTGTCCGAATAAATACACACCCATCAGAATCACACTTTTACAGCCCAACAGTACAGATGAAACACACATTAAGCTGTATGTGTATGTGTGTGTGTGTGTGTGTGTGTGTGTGTGTGTGTGTGTGTGATATATTTCAACATTGCAAAAAAATATCTGAATAAGCTGCAAGGCTGGCAAATGGTCTCTCCTCGTAGTGGCAGATGATAAGATCCAGTATCAGTTTAGCTAAATAGGATTTAGTGGAGACCAAAGGCCCCAGTCTTTACTCATACCTGACACTAACCTTCACTTAATTTGGCCAAATTAAATAAACTTGCTCATTCAGTAAGTTACATCACAGAAGTATTTTACTTGGCAAAAAACTTGACAGATGTTCCACAGTATGGATGGCGATATTTGAAAGCTCAAGACACACACACACACACACACACACACACACACACACACACACACACACACACACA
>JAGFZM010000602.1:230771-272774 GCA_017657215.1 Limnothrissa miodon
ACACACACACACACACACACACACACACACACACACACACACACACAGTAGTTGATACGGTCATAGTAATTTGTATTCAGGTATAAAGGTTTGCATTGGAGGATCTCTGACTGATGCTGATGTACTGACCTTGATGGTGACGTTTCCCTTGGTGATCTTCCTCATATTAAAACCCACCGTAGGTATCATGTCCTCACTGAACTGCCCTGACTATAAAGAGGAAAAAGTTAGGATACACATTTCTAAATTTACAGCAGTACAGATGTACATTTTTAAGTATACAACACTAAATTTGCAAACACAAAACCGTAATAACACACACACACACACACACACACACACACAGGTTATAACCTCTGCTAAAAGGCTATTTGAAAAATCACCATTGGGAAAAATGTTTCTTCTATGGTTAAAAATAGGTGACAAAACCTTCTGATGCTGGCACAGCCTTGTCTCACACCTCACAAACCCACTCAACTGGCAAAGGCAGTTATTCTCCACAGCTATCAAAAACAGCGTTGCAATTTGTGAGACAAGACATTTTCCAGTGTATCAGTTATACCGTGCAAAACTAAAATACTTCTCAAAAAGAGAGAGTGGGAAAAAATATCACTATGAGCCAACAATGCATGATCAGCAGCATTCTCAGGGAGTTCATTTCAATGATTTAGAGAATTAAAGGCACAATGCTGTAAATCCAACATGTCAGGGAGTTGAAATCAAGGGACCAGTGTTGCTTTTAGATCTTACAGTTAAGACTGCTTTAATATACTGGGTCAGGTTTTTTTTTCACTGCCACCTTCCCTTTTTATTTAAAGTTTCAGTGAGCCCCATGCAGCCAACCACACAACATAATCAGACAGTGAAGATATAAATTAGGCTACCCACTGAAACAGCCAACACTAGACAAACCAAAGCCGTGATGGATTGCATGATCTAGTAAACTGTGCTCCATCTGATCTCGTCAAAAAAACACAAACACATGTCCAGTCCACACAGAACAAATCATTAGATAGATGCTGATGTCAGTCAAGCTATTTCCAGTTTCTGATACTCTTTCTCTTAAGGATGAGTCAAAAAAGTATCATGTAATGAGTCAATGAAATAGTCTTAGTGATGGATGCTGTGTGGTTTGCAATGCAATGCAAGGTAATGTGTTTTCAAATGATGTTAGCCAGCAAGGAAGTAGAGGGTGGGGCAATGAGCAGGTTGAATTTATGTCCTTGCCAAAGGTGATTTTATACACGGATGACCTTCCACAAAGTGTGGCTCTGGAGCAGGTGGAAAGCTATTTTAGACAACTTGATTCACTATGCAGAAAAGCTAGACAGCGTGGTGAGTGGCAAACTGTTGCATCTCGAATGATGATAGACATGGCCTTCTATAACAGGTTTATACTGCCAAAACAGGAACTTGTAACATCTAGAGTGGACCAACTGCCAGGTAGAATTTTGTGGTATTATAATATGTATTATATTTTGCTGTATCATGCGTGAAAAAAAGTACAGTGGAAGTCATTATCTAAAATTGAACCGACAACTGACCAAGGGTCAGCTTCATGATAGCAAGAAAAAAAAGAGGAGTTCAGGTTATCATAATTCCATAAGCAATTCATTTCAGTGAGGTAGTGGTGGCCTATTGTTATTTCCCAGAGTATTCACTGATTAAAGCAAAGGACTGGGTGACATTTGAAGCTTATTTCTGCCATCACTGAATTGTACATGACTCTTTATATCTCTCTATGTTCTGAACCAGTATGAAAAAGATATGCCTATATAAGCCACGACTTGAATCACGTCATCTAAAGTCACTTGAAGTGTCCAACATTCTGGATCAACCTACCATAGCCAGCAGAATCGCTCTAAACTGACCATGCTAAATGAAGATAACCTTTAGATAAAACGCCCAAAAGCCATTGCTGGTAAAGAATTACACGAATCCAGCATAAGCTATGAGAAACGAAAGGTGGTGGGGAAAAAAAGACATGAGGTAGGCAAACATCCTTTAATTTGCTGCTTTCTAGTAGAGAGTAGGCCAACCCCCTGTCAAAAATAAATTAGCCTATCTAACAGATACAAAGCTGAGGTTTCAGGAGCCACCTCTTCACACAGGCCATAGCAGGCCCCCAGCCCTTTATATACAGTGTATAACCCAACACAATCTGTCAATTTAAACGGGGAAATTACGTTTGCCGTACGGTCATGGACCTATCCAACAGTAGTTTGCATGATTTATACCTTGTATGGCCCCTAATGCTGTTGCCTAAGCTAGGCTTCGTGGTATTTCTAGCGGTCACTACAAACTAGCTTAATCCAAACAACAATTCAGTCTTGGGCATTCCTGACCAGATTTAGGCCAATGTGGCCGGCAAAAGCACCACAGGTTGGTTTAAACACCTTGGAAATATTGCGAGGACACCATTTTCATTCACTGAACGTCACACGCGATGCCGTCATTAACTAACGTTACGGGTTTCTGCACATCATATGATGCGCTGAGGCTAGCTCTCGCCGCTCATACACACACGCTTTTTAGCAACACACTGGGCCCACACGATCATCCTCCGTTGTCTTTCTGCTGTTGCAATGAAAACTTAAACCACATGTAAAACAAACCAAGATGACATCGTATTTTGACGACATAATTAGGACATATTTCTTATTCCAACGAAATAAGACACTTAGCAATGACTGGGGGCGCGCAGCGTCAAATCACGGGACCGCTACCTCGAAGGAGACATGATTTGCATTATTACTTTAAGTGGTCAGAAAATGAACATTACCGCAATCACGTTCACAAAGGTCGTCTTCCCCGAATACTGCAACCCAACCAATGTTAATTCCATCTCCTCCTTCCAAAACAGAGCTTTGAACCAGTCCAGAAGCTTGTTAATCAAGGCAATCATGTTGTCGCCACTCGTTGGAAATAGCTAACGAAATATCAGCTGACTAGCTTCACCGTCGCGGCTCACAGCAGGAGAAATGTTGCAGTATTGCCTTCCTCTTCCTGGGATAAAAAATGCACCGATAACAGCAATAATCGTTACTACTGTTGTCTTGTCTAATGGTCAACACTATCGGTAAGCGACACTCAGCTCTGTTTTCTTGCTATCCCTGTTCCTCCCTATGGTTTGTCCTTCCTCATTGGGTGGGGTTTCAGATCCATGCACAGCTGATCCTAAACAATGCAGGGAGAAGGGCGACTGGTAAAAGAAGGCATGTTGGGCTCATCTTACTCTTCAGATTGCGCCCCCTGTCGTAGGCACGGTTTATGGAGTTCATTGAAATCATTAAAAACAACCTAGTTTTAAATTGAGAAACGCAGATTGTTCTTATTTTGACAGATCTACGTGTAGGTAATGTACCGCATTCGTAGGTGACGCTGAAAACACATTCTGTTGCCTGTTGAGGCAGACTTTCAAGATTACTTTGAATATTAGGCTATTATACTGGACAGCCACCGATACGGGTACTGACACCCATAAAACCATGGGTATGAAATAAATAATAGCCTACAAAATACTATCAAACGACGTTCTGTGTCTTACAACACTCGAAGTAAAATAGGTATATAAATATAGAATTGTTTGGATTGTCAAATTTGTTAATCACTTGATTTTTATCCTCTTTTTGTAAGTCGCTTTGGATAAAAGCGTCTGCTAAATGGATAATTATAAATTCCTAAGAATATTTTTTAACTTTGACTTGATGACTTGTTTCAAATGAATGAATTATTATTAATTTAATTATGAACTATCTGGCGATTCTATGATAATACAGATATTAAAAATTCCAAAACATGGAATGCTATGGAAGAGAGTATAATACAATATAATACAAAAATAATAATCTAATCAGAATGTTTATGAACTTCACGTGTCCGCAGAACATAGTAGGGGGTCTAGACGATGACAGCTGGGATAGTCGAATCTGCGGATTGTGAAATGAGAGGCTATGATTTTCGACTGTCAGAAGGTGGAGGTGAAGTGTCATTTAGTAAGTTTGGTGGTCACCGCAGGACTTGGCCATGAAAAACAAACTGACTTACTCGTCTTCTTAAATGAGCGTAAGTATAGTAGGTGGGTTTGTGTCTGTCGTTTCAGATTAACGTTTCGGAGAAACAAACTTAACCGAATTTCCGAACAGCAGTTTGGCTACCAAAATAAGATAGCTGTGCTGCTAACAACATTATCGGCTTACAATTGATACTGTTGTTAGCATTTAGCAAATTCTCTGGCTACTCTTACCTGACGAGTTTCGGCTAGCATTAACATTACCTTGTTACGCACCTTCGTAAATACGCTTCTTTATGAACATTACAGGACGTATCGTCTGTTGTAATTATATTATAGTAGTAATAATTGTTTGGGTGATTACTTTTGGACATTGTGGCATTCGCTATAAAATATTGTCTTAACATAAACTGAATCTGTTAATGTCATATTACAGAAGTCATCGACGATGAAGGCAAAGGAATTTTCACGTGATATGGGATAAGAGTGGCTTCTCCAGCCTTGGAATCGCTGCCATGGACTTAGACTGAACTGATTTTCAAAATGTGTTTCGAATTTGTGGATTTTGTAAACCTATAACATTAATGATCGTAACTGAATAACCAGGCGTGAATATCTGCCCTAGTTGTGCAACAGTCCCTGTTCCATCCCTTCCAACAAAAAAACCCGGATTGTACGGCATGTTTATTTTTCCCAAATAAATTGTCGAATCTTCATCCCACTGAAGCTGATTAAAAATCCACGCGCTAGAACTGAAACCAGTGTATTCGCTATGGGCACAACACTGAGTGAGCCTTGCATTTATGACAAGCTGTCTGAAAGCATCGACATTTTACGGCAGTCGGGGTATCGGTATGGCATGTCTGAGAGGGAAATTGAGAAGTTCATCAAGCAAGTTCTGGAGACCAACGAACCACGAAGGGAACCACCTCAATTCCCCATTTTGCGAGCTACCATTAAGGTTTGATTCCAGTGCCTAGAATGGCCTTTTACAAAAAAAAAATTAATAATTGTTTTAGTGTGGACATATGGCACCTGATATACTTTATGCTTATGTTTTGATAGTGGATTGCGTTATATAATCAGTAGCTCATGTTTTTAATTACTGTCCATTTATAATTGACAAAACTGGTTTTACGGTACTGGTCTATGTAGTTAGCTACCTGCATTACATTTTTGCACTGTTTCCAGTTTGTTGTGGCTGTAGGTTTCCTGGTGGTAGCTGTGTTGGCTTTCACCTACCCACAGAGTCCTCGTCCACTGGGGTCACTGGACTCGGGCAGCCATAACTGGTCCTCCCCCCTAAGTCACGTGCGACTTCTGTCACTGCCTATTGCCAAGAAGTATAACCTGCAAGGTAAAATTAATTATCTTCTATAGTATTTGATGTAGAACAAATATTCTTGCATGTTTGTCTTTGCAGAACAAAAATGAGTACTCACTGACAACATGATTTACCATATGACGCAATAGATGCTATAGTGGTGAGAAACAAATAAACACACCAGTAGCTGTTAACCGTACATCCTGCACAGCATAAGTCTTTGGCAGGATTCAAAATGTTTAATGACTGAAATGCCTGTTCTTGAATGACTAAAATGCCTGTTGCTTGTTGAGGACTATACAGAAAAAAAATATGTGGAACACGCACACAGTCACAAATACACAAAGTGAAAGTGCAAAACATAACAGTATTGTCATTTTACTGTATTTGCAGGATTTCACGAGTGGTGGAGTCTTGGGGCCTTAAAGGAAGCCCTGGTAAACTGCTCTGGCTGTGCAGATGTGTCTGCTGTCACTGAATTCACTCATACAGATTTCAGTGGGCTACGCCCTGGACCCCAGCCTGCCCTACTTAAGGTCAGTTTGCCACTGCAGGTTCTAGAGCAGAAGGGAAGATAAGATGTGTAGTGGGTGTTGGACGACCAGACTTTTTTTGTTATTGATCAGTTGCCTGGACAACAAATTTAGCTTGGAAGGCCACAAGGTTGAAAAGTGTCAAGGGGGAACGGTACATACAAGTGCATCATAAATATAATAAATTATAGGGCATTCAAGCTTTAGCAGTAAGGGGGAGAAGTAGTAGTGGTGTAAGTGCTCTGTTGTACAAAAAGTTCTAACTACTCTAGTGGTGGTTAGAATTGTCTTTTAAGATCAAAAATGGGTCGCTAGTGAGCCCCACTTCTTGAAACGCATAATTTCCCAATTTTTTTTTTTTTTAAATATTGGGCATCAATTATAATATTTAGGTCATTCCAGATATTTGATTGGTTTACATAATTGCAGCCACCAGAGTCTTAGGACCCTGCATTTTTAAAATCTAGTCTGTAGAGTTGCAGATCCTCTTTTCGGCCCCATTTCCTTTACTGTGCTGTCACTTCCTCTCTTATTTGCACTTCCATCCTCAGATTAGCCTACTCTAGACATTTTACTCTTTGTGAACTATTACTATGATTTTAAGATAAGTTGGCTAATGTGTGTGCGTGTGTGTGTGTGTGTGTGTGTGTGCGCGGGCACACTACAGGGTGGGGAGGCTCTGACCCTGCAGAGACATCAGCTGGAGCAACTTTACTCGGCTCACACAGCGTCCATGAGCATCCTACGGGAGGATCAGGACAGTAGCCTCTCAGATGAGGAGGGTTTTCCCCAGGGCCCTTCTAATTTCACACTG
Organism: Limnothrissa miodon; assembly: GCA_017657215.1. Classification (NCBI taxonomy): domain Eukaryota; kingdom Metazoa; phylum Chordata; class Actinopteri; order Clupeiformes; family Clupeidae; genus Limnothrissa; species Limnothrissa miodon. Next base: position 237,455 of record JAGFZM010000602.1, read on the forward strand.
CTCTGGTACACTCTTTTACACACGTTCATTTACACAGATGTTGAGGTCACTTACAGATATCTAGTCTTCTGGCTAAATATCCAAATGACTCAACATCCAGGGCAGTTATTTTTAAATGTATTTTCTTTACCCACTATCTTTGTGTCCTCCTCAACCTCTGTTGTGTCCAGGAGGTTTGCTTCAGGCACCAGGGAGAAGGTGCTGCGGTGGTTGTTCCCCAAAGCAGAGCTCTGTCACTTACTGGACAGTGCAGGAACTATGCTGCAGCGTTGCCAAGTTACTCACAGCACCAGTTCCCAAAGCAGGGTGAGTGGACCCACTGACACACTACAAACTATTGCAGAAATCAAATTAGGCCACTTGTCTGACCAAATAATTTGGTTTAAAGAACTATGGTGATATCAGAGGTTAGAACCTGCAAAAAAAAATACTACTAGAGAGACTACCTCTAAGATGAACCGTTGCGGTATTAGTGTATGATACTTTTTAATAACATTTAATCAGTAATGCATTTTTTCCTGTGTGTTTTAGGGGGTGGGGGTGTTTGGCTGGCTGGTAGTGGGTGAAGGTCAGCCCACGGTGCAGGTGCTGCCTATTCACCGCTGTCAGAAACGGTGTAGCTCCTTCCACTTGTGGCTCAACCCTGGAGATATGGGTGAGTGTTAACACTCTCAGTGCTTGAAAAAAACAATATTTACTATTAGTCTTAGTTTTTTTAGACATCCACCCTGCTATAAATGGTCTTGTTTTATATCCTGTAGTATATGCTGATCCACGCTACTGGCAGATGGAACTGTTCCCTGGAAGAGGACAAAACATTGTATGCGATGGCTCAGCTTTTTAATAGGAGCAAACGACTCGGTCAAAGGCCATCAGAATGGAAGTAAATGTGGTGTTGGAACAGTCCCGGCCACAGATATCTGGGTCTGTGGCAATTTAGCAGAGGCCTCCTTACAAACACCCAGTTATCAGGAATAGCATCACTGCATTTTTGTATGAAGCCCTGCACCTGCCAATAGGGACTGAACTAAACAAATTGCCAGCTTCGCTTCAGCATTTTAAGGGGCATTTGTTCATAAGAAGCCTCATGGTTTCTTCAGTGATCTGAAAAGACAATGATTCCAGCCAAAACCCCTTTTGCAGTCCCCCTCAAAGATCCACCCTTGTAAACCATCTCGACATGACTCTTTGGGGGTCAAGGACCCTGCTAATGAGGAAATCAGGAAGTCAATTTGGTATCCTAAGTGTTCTTTTTGTTTTATTATCATGTTTGATTATTTGGATACAGAGACAGGGAGGCTTGCAGTAAGACCCCTGCACAGATATGATTAAATTGTAATCACAGTCAGGATGGAGGTGTTTCTCTGTTTCCGTTTCAGTGACCACGGAGGACAAAAGGCCTTAATGCCCACGTGTATAAAATGACTTTAGTCCATTCTGGATGGTGTTAAATGAGAAATCCAAAGGAAATCCGGAGCCCCATTGTTTAAGGTTACCAAGTGCCATCTGGAGGGAAAAAAAGAGAAAAAAATGGAAGGACTGAATAGTAAACAGGCAACTAACACTAAGTGAATGGAGTACAGCAACTATCTTTCATTTTGATATGCACCATTCGGTTAACATTAGTTTTATTCATTATTCAGACGGTGCACCATGGTTTGAGTTTTTTTTTCTTCTGGCTGACAGCCTTCAGAGACCTTGAACAAATGGGACACCAAATTTCTCTTTTAAAGTGGTGGCATTAATGGCAGTATCGCAGGATTATTTTTTTCAATAGCTGTAAACAATCTTATTTATATATCTGTCATTACTCATGCCATATTTGACACCTGGTGGATTGTTGTTCCACACTGCCATAGATGATGTTTTCTTAATTTGCCTGCTCTATGTTAGCCATCCCTGCCTCTGATGGCTATGCCTGTGAAAGCACTTTATATTTAGTCGTGTCTTGCTGACAGTCACTTTTTTCCTCTTCTTGTGAAACTCATATTTGTTTGCCAGAAACATGTACAGTTGCTCTCCCCTTTTCTTTCCCAATTTTTGCCTATGTGCCACATTTCCTGCAGTAAGGTTGCATCTTTACACAGACTGGAATTTTAAGTGTTGCCGTCATACCACTGAAATCTTGAATGGTCCTTAGCAAGTAAATTTAGCACTGTCTCTGATAGGTGACATGACACTGAAGAAAAATGCCATGGACACTAACAACTTGTTTAGTTTTAAAATAATTGTCTTTAATTTGATTATATGTAATCATAAAGGCAAACCAAATGAAGATATGTCAATGCATAAAGTTTTGTTGGATATAATGTAACTACTGTGATTTTCTTCTATCATTACATTTGCTGCTATGTGCATTTGTGTTGACATACACTGAAAATATATCAACTGATTTTACAGCAGCAACAGTTTACAGCAGTAAAATCTTTATTACACCCAGTGTGCATTCAGATTGGTATTCTCGAACAATGTCTTCAGTACATTATGGCTGAAAAGTGTCTGAAAATTAATTCAACATTGCAAGAATTTTTATTCTTTTTTTCTTTAAAAATCTTCCTTAGTTTAGATTTATAACTGCCCTGAAACTGACTGTAGCACTGATCTCTACAGAAGAATTATTCTTTAAGGTCTGTGGACTGTAGCCGTTCGATGTTAGTATTATTCAGATTACGGGGCGGCACGTTTGTGCCTAGTGCATGGCGGGCTGTTGGCGGTGAGTATCCCAGTTTGCGCTGCAACTTCAGAGGCCGAGGGAGAGATGGGATTGAAAAATGGGGGACTATTGGCAGTATAGTTGCTTGTGGCTCTGTAGTGCAGAATTCAAGTGCTGTAAAATGGGTTTACAGTGCCTAAGTAATACAGAGTTATACTAGATACTACGCGGTATCGAATGTCGACTAGATCACGGAGCCAAATGGCAGGTCCGTGCGTAAACTAACATGGGGAGACATCACTTGAAGGCCTGTGGTGAAACGTTAGCTAACTTAGCTTAGCTGGGTAGCGGCACCAAGATACTTGGAAACACTTGCCCCGTTTAAGAAATTAGTTTTGAAATCAGTTTGTTTTATGTTTCTTATGATTAGAGACATGTGTCTAACAAACTAAATTGGTAGGGTGACGTTCTGAACGATTTTAAGAAACTAGCTAGAAAGAGGGTAATAAAGTTGTTTGGCGAACATATATTTTTAACTGACCTGATAGCAACCTTAGTTCGAGGTATTTCTCTCCGTAGTATTAGATACTAAGTTGCCATACTAATAACTCAAAATATACCAGTTCTAAATCAGTTCTGTTACATGCGCCAGTCATCTCTAAGAAGTGTATTGCATTAACTTTACCTTACAGATCTAGTAAGATCTGTTGGTTTTCGTTAGTGGTGGCTAACGTAGCCATCGTGGGCTAGCTTCCCTAACGTTGATAAATTTGTTAGACAATAAATTGTTGCAAATTTGACCAACTAAAAAGCAGGCATGCACAATATTGTGATCGCTTGGATTCGTCAACACGACCTTGTCTTGTGTGTGTATTTGACACTTGAGGAACGTGTTTGGTTGCAGGAAGTCTTGAAACAATGTATCATGAAGGGGAAAATTTAAGTTATAATGTTTCTGTTTTAGGTTTTTGTATGCACATGCTACGGCAATTGTTCAGTTCTTGTAAATGCAAGATGTCCATAAAATTGAACGAAGAATGCTGTTTTCGAACAACTGACTGACTAATCATAATGTTTCATATCAATCGTGATTAGAATATGCCCAAAAATCCAAGACCCAAGCAATCCATGTTGCTTACTCACAGTACCACCAAACCTATTTCAATGTGTCTTGGATCAAAGTGATTTGGAAATCCTTTTTTTTCCTGTATGTGATCAGGGCCCAGTTGGTCACTGATTTTCCTTAGAGAACACCTTCAATTACAGATGGTGATCACTTTGATCCAAATTTCAACTGATTTGGAAAAAGGCCATGGAAACATCAAAAGAGTTCCTTCATGAAGGCACCTTCATGAAACCATTACTGTAATATTTAGGTGTCTATACAATATGTACTGGACAGTTGTGTTTGTCTGGTGTGTATGTAGTGGCAACTGATTGGGTTTGCTTGACCTGCAGGTAAACTAACAGTGGTCCATAAAGGAGGATGGAGAGTTTGGGCCTTCAGGCAGTGGCCTTAAGTGATGGCTCCACTGCATACATTCAGCAGGCCATAAATGGTAAGGTGAAGCCTATTTTCAGATTTGAACTACTAGCACTATCAGTCAGTAGTCAGTACAACAATGCTAAGACAGTGTTTCAAATTGCAACCATGGCAGGTCAGTTCTACTGGTGTCAGTACTTTAGGTTAGGGAAATGGACCACAAGTATGAGAGTGCCTATTTTTAGTCATACATAATCTGTTGAACTTTATATGCACAAATACACACACACTTTTTTGCCTTTGTAGATGGCAACCTTGTAGAGGGAGACACAATACAACTGGAAGACGGAACCACAGCATACATCCAACAAGTCACTGTCCAGCAGAAAGGTTATTTGTGTGTCTTTTTGTTTCTAGTTTCAATATGTATACCATATTTTATTCTAAAGACTGTTCACACTGGGGCCTTCTTTGCCTCTCCCCCTCAGATCCCCTTCCTTTTGAGGATGGCCAAGCTATTCAACTGGAAGATGGGACCACAGCATACATTCACCACACACCTAAAGGTAGCTCTGTCAGCCACTTTGATTTCACTACATATTTAAAAGTAGCACTGACACCCATCATGACTCCTTCCCACTACACACCTCTGTGAGCATATACTGTATTGCTAGTATATTAGCAGGACTTTTCCTACTTCAACTACCTGATCCGTGTCCTTTATAGACGGCTATGACCCCAGTGCGGTGGAGGAAGTGCAGCTGGAGGATGGTAGCACAGCATACATCCACCATCCCAGTGGGCTTCAGGCAGGGGGCACCATCCTCACAGTGCAGGCAGGGAGTACTCTGGAGGAGCTCACAGCTGAGAACCAGGTCGACACAGACACCATTACCTGCCTGGAATCCTACTCCAAGGTGAACTGCACATTCTAGTGTTAAGGTCGCCAGGGGCCCAAGTATAAGTGAGGAATGTGGGTGCAGGTATGGGTTTTTCAACCCCTGAAACGTTTTTATTATTTTTATTCAGATGGCAGAGATGCCAACGAGTAAAAGGATGGCCAACTCCAATGGGCATCAGGAACATGCCTCTGTGCAGGTGACTTTTGCAAGAGAGCAAGCATTTCCACATTGATCTTTATTTGTTTTGTCAATTATAGCCCGAAGCACCCATATTAATTGGTGCTGAAGCACATCATGTATGCATGTTTTATCATAACAAGTTCTTTGATAAGCATAAATGTTGTGTTATCCTAAAGGTGATGTTTCAAGGGAAGACATGGGGCTCCAGTAAGGTCCAGCAGACAGCTGAGAAAAGTTTCCGCTGTGAGTTTGAGGGCTGTGGAAGGCTGTACACCACAGCTCATCACTTAAAGGTACTTCACACAAACATACGCACGCACGCATAAACACACACCTACAGTGTGCATGCATGTACAAATACTATTTACAGGAATACAAACATACCTTTGAGGTGAGGTTAACATTCCCCAACTTAACCATAAGCATAAATCAAGATGACATGGGATGGTTGTTGCAGGATCCTGCTGCCCACAGAGGTCTCACTGGTTGTTGTTGTGTCTGCGCTTTGTCAAGGTGCATGAGCGAGCGCACACGGGGGACCGGCCATACCGCTGTGAGGTCTTGTCCTGCGGCAAGGCCTTTGCCACGGGCTACGGCCTAAAGAGCCACCTGCGCACACACACGGGGGAGAAGCCGTACAAGTGTCCTGAGGACATGTGCTACAAGGCCTTCAAGACGTCCGGGGACCTGCAGAAACATGTGCGCACCCACACAGGTATGAAGAAGGGCAGGTCGAGCGACGCCACCCAGGAATGCATGATGTTGCGCCATAAGTCTAAACGACTGCCTGGTGATTGAACACATTGAACACAAACTTACCATTCAAAAGCCATACAGTGCATATGAGACATTTAAATCGCAAATATAATGTTACCCCCTCAGTGTGTTTTTGTGTGTGGTGTTTGTGTATGAGAGTGTGGATGTGTAGGATGATTTTTTTTTTTTAATGGATTTACACACAATAAAGGATCTCATATAGACCCTGTCTGTGCAGGTGAGAAGCCATTTAAGTGCCCGTTTGAAGGATGTGGCCGTTCTTTCACCACCTCCAACATACGGAAGGTTCACATCCGCACACACACAGGCGAGAGACCCTACATGTGCCCAGAGCCAAGCTGTGGACGAGGCTTCGCCAGCGCCACCAACTACAAGAACCACATGAGAATACACACAGGTCAGAGGTCAAATGTCATGCATCAGGACCTAACTCCGTAGCTGTAAAACTCACAGTGGTTCTCAACAGCATAATTCAGCAGACTAGAAACTAAAACGGCTGGTAGAGTAGCCTACTAAAGTAGGTCTGCTACGCATATCAGCCTTTATTTTTCCGGCCAATTTTCATTTCCAAAACCCCACTGTCTTTCATGTGGTGGCAAAAACAGACACAAATCAGAATGCCTTTGCAGGCACAGGACATGGCCACAACGAGTGGGATGAATCAAATTATATCTCTGCAGTTACATGTCTTCAAAATCCAGCTTCAACCTAAAAAGCTTGTTAGCCCATGTTGATTTTTATAGGCTTTTTTGGCATGAAAATGTTGCTGGGGTTTTATTTAAGCTTTGCCGTTGTCACTCTGGAGGTTTATGTTTGTTTAGGGTGCAAAAAGGAAGAACATGGACATATGCCTCTTGGCCAGACTGCTATGCATAGTAAACCAGTATGTGTGAGAACCAGGCTACTGGTAGAGGAATTTAAATCAAATGTGTTATCAGAATTAAAATGCAGTGATGATGACATTTACTCAACAGACTGATTTTGTCCAACCAACGAGTATAAATATGCATACAGTATGAATGTGTTCCCTAAAGCAATGTACAGTCCTAACATTTTCGGTTCAGACCCATAGCTAGTGCTTTTTTCTGCCGTTTCACATGTTCAATGCGTGACCCTCATGTTTTGTGTGTCCACTTGTCCCTCTGGACTGCAGGAGAGAAGCCATACATGTGCACAGTGCCTGGCTGTGGCAAGCGCTTTACCGAGTACTCAAGCCTGTACAAGCACCATGTGGTGCACACGCACTGCAAGCCCTACACCTGCAACCACTGTGGCAAGACCTACCGACAGACCTCCACCCTGGCCATGCACAAGCGCACCACCCACGGAGACTTTGAGGCCACTGAGGATGGTGAGGGAAAAGTTCCCGTGGGGTTGATGGGATGCTAGAGAATAGGGGGTTGTGGGGAGTATGGGGTGTAAGTGGTGTAGGTAGAAAGCTGTACTGTGCATCAGGAAACAGACATGCCTAATTGGTATTGATCAAAGAAAGCGCCTCTGTGGAGGAAATCTGGCACCTTTAGACACATCACCTCTAGGCCTGGGTGCTGAATGCCCTCTCTCATATAGCTGCTGTCTGAAGCATCAGCTATTCTGTGGCCGTTTGACCTTGTGTGTGAAGTGGATAGGTACACATAGACACAAAGATTGAAGTAGTCACACACCCAGACACGAAATTACATTCAAGTGGAGCGCACTGACAATGACTTGTCTCATTGTCTCTGAATAACCACCTATGTATATGGAATATGGGCTATAAGCACTTGTGTAAGAGGTGGTGATGTCAATTTCTGGTGTGTGTGTGTGTGTGTGTTTGTGGCAGATGCCGAGGCAATGGAGACCCCTATTAAGCTGCAGCAGATGGACGGTGTGGAGCAGCAAGAACCTGGAGAACAGATGGACACAGACAACATCATCGGATCTCAGGTAACATTCTAATATGTGTAGCATCACTGTTATTGGTCTCGTTTGGGGTCTACAGTTAAATATTGTCCAATTTAACTGCCACAAGAGTTGTTCTCGTAATAAAGATTTCTGTATTTTCTCTAACAAAAATAATATAAAAATATGTATAATTGATCATTAATTGTATTAACAATACTAATGATCATTTACAATATTAATTATAAATTGATTATCAACTACCGCAATTATCAATGGCTAGTTAGGCTAGCTAGGCTATTATCCTGTAGAACCCTGCAGGATTGTAATAGCATGGGACAATAATATAGCAGGAGTCCAGTCCGGTCTTGGCTTGGGTACAGTAAGTAGGAAAGTAAGGTGTAAAATAGATCAGGTGAGGTAGAAGCAAGCACACCAGTCTGTTTCAGTCTGTCACCCCTCCTCTGTTTGTCATTGTAGAACTGGATGTTGACTGGAACTGTAGACCTTCTCAGCCTGTCAGTTGAGCATGTCATGCAGTGTGTTGTGCTAATGGTAATGGTCCTTGTTCAGTATAGATATAAATCAACCCAGGGTCCTCTTTGCCGCTATTGGTGTCAGTGACTCCAGTTCCATGCCAACAGGAGAGCCAGGTTTTCTCCACAGCCTGTCTAGTTGTCAAACCTCCCTTGTCCTTGGGCTGCCTTCCCAGCACACCATAGAAGAGGACACTGGCCATGACAGAGTAAGAGAACATAAGGAGAAGTTTGCTGCAGATGTTGAAGGACCCCAAGACCTTAAGGGAACGTAACTGAAAGTTCGACTCTGCATTTATCTCAGTCGTGAAGCACACAGTAAACACACGGTGAGGTTAAGAACACGCCTAGTCGGAGCAGTACTGGTGGCAGTGAGGTGTTAGTTGCCTTGCAGGGCATTTTAGCTTTGGTCCACTGGTCAGGGATGGAACTGGAAACCCTTCGGTTTCTAACCTGCTATGATTGAGTGAAATGAATCAGCTCTGGGGGTTGACATTGCTTTTTTTTTGTTCCCTAGGTCAGCCTGTCAGCCGAGGAGCTGCAAGCACTTGGTACGGCCATCACCATGGTTACGCAGGATGGGACCACCATCACTGTTCCCACGCACCAGGGTGACATCACGGGCACAGCGCAGCACCATGTCACTATGGTTACAGGCGACGGCAAAGAACTGCAGCCCGTAAGACTTGCGCAAACACAGAAATCAGAACACACGCAACAGAATGATAGGCAACGTATCATGGCTTGTTTGTTTGCCCGCCGCACAACAGCTGACGAGCGAGGCATAATTGAAATCCATGATCGTCATGGCAACCTCTCAGCAAAATGTTAGATGTGTTCTATTTTAAGTATTTGTCTGTGTTTTTGCCATCAGGTTGCCATAGTAACATCAGAAGCGATTATGAGTGGTGGGTCAGAAGTGTCTTCGCCACACTATCAGCAGGTGGCGCTGTTAGCCACAGCGAATGGCACACAGATTGCTGTACAGGTAAGCTGTCTTTGCCCTGATTGCACAATGGGGGGGGGGGGCACTAATCACCCTTCATGCAGTGCAGATGCATGCTCTGTAAAAATTAAGTCTATGGCAGGACCCCATAATTTCATAGAATATTTAAAGAAGAATTTTTAAATTTTCTGAGAACTGGAACTGATCCTCATAGATCCCCCACTCTTATAGACAATAACCACCATGAAGTATCTTGCTCTGCTTCTTTACCATCTTTGGTTTTAACTCAATTATAGTTACACTATTGACCTTACACCACTGTTCTTTGTTTTGTTTTGTTTTATAAATCTTTTTTAGGTTACAGATTGAAATTATATATCCAAGCAACTGCATTATTGTCCCGCGTTGACTTTTGCAGAGTTATATGGTTAGACCATAGTTTGGTTTTGGTGGCTGTAGTGTATTTGCAATAAAACATGCTCAGATGTGTGTTGGTAAAGCACACTCTATGAAGAATTTTGAAAAGATGGACACTGTATTGAGACAAGTGTGAAAATTACTGGCAAAACTGTAACCAGGGTCCTTGCCGCTTTCTAAGTCAGAATTTTGATTACAATTGGTTAAAATGACATAATAAATCTAAATAGCAGTCTCAACTCAAAAGCATTTTCAAATGTTAAGACGTTAAATTAACCGACTAAAACAGAATAATAGCAAAAAAAAATTTAAATTCTCTGTATTGTATACTATCTATTTACTCTAATTCTCTTTATTCAGAAGAGCCCCTGAATGTGGTTGTTTGTAAATGTAGATTGACCATTGTTTATGAATATATTAATTTTTTTGTTTAATCAGTGTTTTTGTGTGTGTTTCCATGCCCAGCTGGAGGAACAGCAGACATTGGAGGAGGCCATCAGCATGGCAACAGCTGCCATCCAGCAGGGCAGCCTGTCTCAAGACGGCAGCACCACTGAAAGCGGCTGCTGAACCTCCTCAGTGTACACCACCCCCTGCCTCTCCCACCAGTGTCTGCCTACCTAGCCCTCACTTTCAGTCCACCATCTTCATGGCACCTATACTGGTGACCCCTTATGCACTGAGGACGTCTCTAAGATCGAGAAGGAAACTAGGAAAAGGACTCATTTACACAAGCCTAGCTGATGGAAGGAGGGTGTGTTTTGAAAGGGACTGAATCAAAGAAAGCATGCTGCACGGCGCTGCCATGGGTAGAACTTCTGGACTCTTTAGATCTGATTGATTACAGATCTGTTTTTTTTGTTTGTTTTGTTTGATTTTTTTTTATCTGGTAGGGCCTGTTGAGACCAGCTGGTTTTCAGTGCCACTACCATCAACTGACTGTCAGCGCTGAAAGTGGATCTGTGCTTGAGGGTGATTTTAGTCATCAAAACACTTGATGTATGACAAACAAGTGTTTCTTCAGACTTTATGAGAGTGTGTGTGTGTGTGTGTGCGTGTGCATGTCTGGGTGTGTGGCTAGCTTTTCATGTCACTTGAGTGAATGGCCAAGGAGCCTGGAGCCTCTTGGACTTTTTTTTTTTTTTTGAAGGATTATTAGCTGGTCCATGACTGTAGTTCATTTACATGACCATGTGAAAAAATGCAAACGCATTTTGCTACAAGTGGAAGGGCTGCCATTTTGAGCCAGTATTACTTATCTTTAATATATCGTAGGCGAGTGATGTTTACATTTGCCAATAAATTAGCTTTACACTTTAGCTGCATTTCTCAGTGGTTTGTTTTCTTCTGGCATAAATCTCCTTAAAGACATCACAGTATTACACTGACCGCGTTTTGAAGACTCATTTCACTTCATCTGTCACTGGTACGTGATGACAGAATTGGGTGGGTGACACAAACATGACATCAATTAGGTTTGAGCACCAGCTTGATTACATTTTCACTTGCATGTAATTTCTATGCAGTACCATAAAAGGGCAGAAGGGGGCAGCATGTTCCACAGAATTAGACGTTGTGCATCGAGGTATTCCAGTCACTGATTTCACTCATCTGTATACTAGAGCAGATGGATAGCCTAATGGGAAGACTTTGCAGATAGTTCCGACGATCTCTCTACTAATATCTATAACAACTAATTCCAGTGTTTAAAAGTTTTATAGTGAATATTTATACTATTAGTGTTCTTGTATATAACTATGGGGGATACCCAGTTAAAAGTCCAGAGGAACTTAGAAAGGGGCAGACTGCTAAAAGTTTACAGAGGAACTAGGGGATTACCCATGGTGAAAAAGGAAGATTCGTCTTCTCAGCATTTGGCTACTCTCCTAAACTCTCAGCATTTAGCCCTGTCCTATTCATGTTTTCCTGACCATCAGGCTTTATTTCTCGAAAAAAATATGGCCTTTCACCCCCTATTGGCTTCTGGTTTGTAACCCTTACCAGACTCATTGGCCTGACTGCCTCGTTGTGACTTTCTATAGACTGCGGGTTAAATTAATCTCTCTTTGTGTCACTTGGAGAAAGAAAACAATCACTGATTGCCAGACGTCGAGAACTTATGTAAACAGTGTGTGGTAATTTGGAACCAGGTCAGATTCAGGGTTTAGGATCGTGGTGACCTGAAAGAAATATAAACATTACGACCAGGCAGCATAACACTACAGGAGGTCCTTCTCTCCTAAACACACCAGTCTGCTGCACCCCTCACTCCTCCTAGATGCCTAGTCTACCCCGACAACAGGCGCTGATTGGTCGAGATGGAATGACGACATTCTGTGCCAGCACCAACAGCTGCAGTGAGAGGCAGGAAGTGGCTGCTGTGGTTGAGGTCTTCAGAAAGAGGTTGGGAGAGACTGCAGGCGTTTCCTCCCTATACACTCTGCTATGTTGCTCTGCGCTGTTTTTGTTGGAAACTACGGTCTCGATGGCCTTCGCCTCGATTGTTCCACTGTGTGCCATCGACCGTTCGCTATTTCCCGTCTCTTGTCATGTCAGGAAATGTGGAGAAGAGGTACTGCAAGGGCCTACGCCTTACCGAGACTGAGCGCCTCTGTAGACTCTCACACCGTTTGCTTCAAAAAAACACCCACGAACGGCACTGTTTAGCAAGCTTATCTTTACAGCCCGGTTGGATGGCAGTGGGTGGTTCCAGTCATAACTTTGCTCTTAGAGTAAACATAGTGCTATTATTCTGCTGGTTCAATCTGATCAACTGTCTTATGGGCCCTGTGTTTTCTCGTTTAGCCTCATACTGTAAGAGCAATGAACAGGTCTGAACCTGTAGAAACAGGCCTACACATAGAACATTCAGCTATTTGGATCTACTGTTGGCCTTTTTACACCCTTTTTTGCCATTATATTTTCAAAACAACAGTTAGACATTGGAGTGCGTAATAACATTCTGAATTTTTTATTCTTCACAAAAAGTTATGAAGAGCAGTAATTTTCTATTTTAAAGATCAATGGGGAAACTCTACCTCCATTAACTGGGCTTTTTTTGTGTAAAATGGTCCAGGGTGTGTCTCCGCACTCTGTACCTTAAGGCAGATCAGGTTGAATAAGTACATTTTAACCTTTTAAGCTGAAAAGAAGACTTGAATGAGGGACCTAGAAAAAAACCCACCTATGATCTCATCACCCTGGGGATCCAAAGCCTGGTTGTCTCATCCCTAAACAGCCCTGAACGCTATGCTAAGTGTTATCGACCCACATCTTGTCCCCGTTCTGTTGGCTTAATATTGTTTGCCAGTTGATGAGCCTGGGCCACAGTTCCTTGACTCTTATCGTGCTCTTATCTGGTGCACAATGCTTCAGGGTGTGGTGAAAGGCTTGAGCTCAAAGCTCACAACTCTGTCTGGCCACAAAAAAAAGAAAATGTGTTTTTTTTTCCCTTAAAGGCCAATGTCTTAAATCTACCCATAAGTCCAAATAATGACTTAGACGAGGGGTGAGAAAAACAAGTCTTGATGATGACAGCCATTATGGCCTCCCCAAAAACATGGTTTGTCTTTCCTAGTTAAAAAATACAATTCTTATACCAAAATGATGCATTGTGCTTTCAACAAAACAAAGCAGACAATAACACCAAAAGGGTTTTACAATTGCAATAGAGTGATTTGAAAACTCTATTGCAATTGCAAAACACTATTCTGTGCATTTTGTCTATGCACTTCAGTGTCAAAATAATGTAACTGGTGTCGCACACATGTGTTTTAGTGACACAATACACTATACTCAATATATCAGAGAAGATGGGTCAAATATGAATTGAATTGTGAATTGTTTCACTGTCTCTTGTCATGGAATTGGAAGGGGGGAATTGGAAAGCCTTTTTGGTGTCTTCTCCAGTTTGGGTTTAGCAGGCACACAAAGAAAGTTCCAAGCGGTCACTCCATGTCTGAAAGGCTCACTTTACACAGAACTCAGCCAACTGGCTGGCTGCTCAGAGGTCATGTCAGATGTTTAATGCTGTGTTTGTGTGCCCTTATTTACCTTTACTGTTAAACCGACATACTCACAAGATATTGAAAAAATAATATGTGTATTTCGGTGCATTGGTGTCTGTCTGCCTGGCTAAATTCTGTTCATTTCAGCCTTCGTATTAGTGGTGTTTCTTGTGTATCCATGCTACTTTGTTAATCAGTTTATCTACACCAACCAGTCCAGATATGGCTCTGTGTTAACACTGTATCTATTTTTGCATTCTATTTTTTTTTTTTTGCAAGGGTGTATGTTTTCATGTGAATGTAACATGTTGCGTTTTAGAGTTTCCTTTATGTGTTGGCCTTGTACATTACCAAAGTTTGTAAAGACGCAGTAGGGTTTCATTAGCAAGAAGGGGTTAACATGTCAGGGCCTGAAGAAGGAGAGCCAGCATGGTGTGAGTGTTTAGGTTGTCGCTGCCGTCTGAGAGGTGGGGGGTTGTTTTGGGAGCTGGGGAGATGAGGAGTGTGTGGATGAGAGATGGGGGTGAGGGGGGCAGGGCACAGGAGATTGTGTTTTCAGAAAGGATATGGGCCAGGGCAAGGAGAGGAGACGGGTGCTAGAGTGTGAAGTCCTTTTTACGCTTTCAGTCTGACCACTACCCAACCACCCCCCGCTTCTCGACACACACATACCCCTTCCCCTGCACTTCTCTCAGGGGCCGCATAGAAGGATTTATCCCGACAGCTGCTCCAAGCTTGGGTTCCCGGCAGCCACAGAGAACAATATAGGCTTTGTGGAGGAGGGTAGGGAGAAGGGGGAGCGAGACGGAGAGAGGGAGACAGAGCAGGAGAAGAGGGTAGTAGAGGTTCTGGTAAACAGCTGCTAAAATGATCCGATCACATCATAAAATTCACTTACCTTGTCTTATCTCTTTTAATTACACCCTTGTCATGTTTGCCTGTTGTTCAATTTATGACATGCAGATTCCACACACATCTCATTTTGTCTTCTAACCTGGAATGCAACAGGTCGTGGTTAGTGAGTAATCATGTACAAAAGTATCTGATAGCAGTTGTTGTTGATGTATTATTGAGAACAGACGTACCTACAATTCACTGGAAACCATACCAAGTCTACATTCATTAATATGAGACTTTGAATATTTGGATATCCTGATATTTTTTTCATTAATCGTGCATTCACTGTCTAACAATACCCCATTACAAACAACATAACTACAAACAGTGATGTTTAGAATGTCAATACGTCAGAAACAAAACAGTTGTTCAAGTATTAATACTTTTAATCCCTGTGAAGGAAATTGGTCTTGGCATTTAACCCAATTGTGAATTTGTGAAATACACTCAGCACAGTAAACAAACAGCATTCTACAACGGCGTCTGTGGATCAGTCAGGGGTTAGGTTCCTTGCTCAAGGGCACGTCAGCCATGATCTACTGGTTTGGCAACTCCTCGGTTATAAGCCCAAAGCCAGAACCAGTAGGCCACAAGATTTTCAAAAAGACCTTGTACTCAATTGAAAGTCTTTTCTCACACATTTAGGTAGTGCTTCTGTTAAAAGTCTTAAGGGGATGATGGTGCTCAAGTTGTTAAGTCATATGACTTTCATCATTTGTTCCCCAGGCCTCTGAAAAAGTGTGAAGAATTAGTCACCATCAACTTTGCAACTGTCTGCATGAAATGGCCACCCCTTTTCATTCACAAGGGTCTTCTCATCCTCCATCTACAACCAGCCATCTACCCTGCTCCACAGCCGCTGGTGGGAGGACCCACGGGGAGGGCAGAGGGCTTGGCAGCGGGGGCCTCCTATTGTGATGCAAGGCAAGTATAAATCACTAACTTCACAACACAGCAGAGAAGCAGCCATTTTCACCAAGGGGCTGGCAAGGCCTTCAGAGAGGGCAGATGGGGGCTGGGGAAGAAGGAGCTGAGGAAGGTGTGTCTGTCGTTAGCGCCGCTGCAGAAGATCCTGCCGTGGCCCTTGATTGGGGACTCCACAGTGGAGGCCCCGGGGGAGGCAAAAATCACTAGTTTGGTGAAGGTGTCAAATGAATCCAATAACATGGGAAAGGAAACACAGGCAGCGTTGGAAAACATTCCGTCTTTTCCAACAATGAAGTGAGGCCTGCCCACCACTGTCCACTAAAATGTTTGGGCTTGGAACTTGACTCCATGAACACTTTTGTCTAAACCCTGTGTAAAATATATAGTGCCTTACACATTTCTGTTCAACTATCATCTCCCTACATCACTAGTCTGGAATTGATCCCACTGATCTTGTTGTCTCCAAAGGCATTTTTACAGACTCCAATAAGTGAATAGAGAAAGGCGTTATAAATGCAGAGCCAGAGTGCTATCAGTTAAAGCAGGCTATCAGTCAAGGGCTGGTCTGACATTTTTAGACACCTCCAGCAATCAATAGTTTCCAACTCCCTAAAGGCCAGACCCTCTGAATGAAATTAAGTGATACACAAAGGACTTATTTTATTAACAGGCTAGTGAAAACATGTTGCACTTTTTCGTTTGGTGAAAATATGTTATACTCTGTCTAGCCCTTTGGCAGAGTCGGTTATACATTCAGAACATTCAGGTCTAAAGCTCTGTGATACTGCATTAAAACACAATGTTTCTTTCAGGGCACTCTCTTTGTAGCATTGTAGGAAAAACTTCAAACTTCCCAGCAGACAGAAGCAAAATATGTAACAACATGTAGCCTAGGTATAACACTTCTGTTTAAAACTCTCCAAAAAACAGATACACACACCAAATGAACGTAATGTTGCACGTAATCAAATGGGAGCCATTGTTCCTTGCCAGACCAATTAAGCAACTAATCCTGCGGGACAGTGTTGTTTGGCATCAGCTGAAGGGTGGGTTATGTGGTGTGAGGGGGGGGGGGTGGTTCAGCGGCCTGCCTTAGTGTTGTGGCTCTTTTCCGCCCTAATTGGTGGAGAACGCATTTGGCCTCAGACCAAGCTCTGGCCTGAGGATTAACCAAATGGTCACAAAGGGGTTCCACCCTCCAGACCAACTGGTGACCTCTATCCCTCAAACTGCCCTATGGCATACAAAATAAAGCGACTGTGTATTTGTGTGTGTGTGTGTGTGTGTGTGTGTGTGTGTGTGTGGGCACGTACATTGTATGTGTTTTAGTGTAGTATTTAGAAGCTCCTCACGTGTCATCCTGCATCTCTTTCCCTGCGTGTGTAAGAGGAGGAACAGCTCTGGTGTGATTTTAATCATAAAGTTGGTGGTGGGAGGAAGGATTAAGCTGTAAACAGGGTGTGGGTGCGAGGACACAGTGGGGTAGAGAGGCTTAGTTGTTTTACATGTAAAAGCTCCTGAGTGTGTGTGTGTGTGTGTGTGTGTGTGTGACAGAGAGAGAGTTTGGGTATTGTAAGTGGTAGTAGTAGTAGTAGTAAAAATAATATTTGTCTCAGTACGGTGTTTATTTTGCAGTAGTAACAAATATTCACATACATACAATAATTTCTGCAAAAAACAAATGTTAAAGGCCCACTATGCAACATTTTTCATTTAATTAATCCGTTTCATACTGTTTAGGGTGCTAAAATTAGTCATTACACGGCGAACGAACGGTGTAGAATGCGCCACCGTGGACAATAGCGGTAGATACAGCACTTGCAATGTTCAGCAGCGCGGACCGCCTCCAATAGAATGCAGTGCAATACAATGCAATACAGCGGGCTTTAGAGGGAGCTTGTGAGAGAGAAAAACAGAATGTTGCTTAGTGCCGGTTTAAAATGAACAAATGGAATAAATAGAGGTTGAGCATAGATAAGGTTATCTCAGCTTCCTACTAGAGGCAATTAACAGGACAGAAGAGGGTATAAAGGCCTCACAATGTAGAGGTTGGGTGTAATTTAACTGAATAGATTCAGCCTTCATGGTCACTTGTTCCTCGTGCAGTGTGGACATACTTTTCTGTTGGGCTCTAGTTATTTTACAAATCTAAATGATCTTAGATATGGCATTTTAACGTTTCCCATTGTGCTGAGCAAGGCAGTTGATGGCTGACTTAGTGATTGAATGTCAAAGTGAATGTTAATATTAAATTGAAAGGTCTTTTATTATTTGAACTAGTTTACTGATGTGCAAGTGGCTGTGTTTTTTCTTTTGTGTGCAGGTTAAGTGAGACTCTGTGTGTGTGTGTGTGTGTCTGTGTGCGGCTTTAAATCTCTAACAGCCATACAAACAGCACAAGCTAGAGCCCAGGGCCAGGGCGGAATGGTGTGTATGAGAGAAAGAGAGGAACACAGAGAGCCATTGACTCCCAGCTGAGCGCCTGACAGAGTGATCTGCCAGGCATCCCAAAGAGGACAGAGAGGGGGAGATCTCTCTCTCTCCCTCTTGCAGAACACTTAAACGGGAGAGAATTACCTCTGCTTTTTAAGGGCGGGGAGGATATTGTTTGGGCTACATACATATGAGTGATCTACATTTGCAATCCATGGGCTGATTTAGTGAGATTAAATCAGCATTGTTTCCATGTTCTTATGCATATTAGTGATGCTAATTGAACACAGTTTTGACAAAAGTGTTGTCAAACAGAAGAAAAACGAGAAGCTGTGTATGTCATGTATGCATTTGGTGGTTAATAAGTTATTTTTAGTGTTTTAAATCATGTATACTTAGCTAAGTTTGGCATGTCATGACAAACCCAAACCCATCTGCATGATTATTACATAAGACCTTCTGAACATTTCAGAGACCGGTGGGCTGGAAACACACGGCACTGGCTTTTGTTTGCACCCAGTGAAAGGCACAAAAGTATGTTCCCGTTTTCCCCCTTTCTTCTTTCTTAATTTAGGCTCTGTGTAATTGGATTAGAACTGCACACTACTGCACACACCAAGCCAGGGGTTTTTGCTCTAGGGGTTTGTGGGAGAGAAAAAAAGTTGTCCTGCCTCAAAAAGAGATGGGGATCTTGCCTAGATACAGCTGCCAACCAATCACAAGCCAGAACAGTCTATAAACAAAGTTGGACAGCCCTCAGCAGCTGGGGGGGTCAAAGGCCAATCAGTTGTTTTTTGTGGCTTCTCAGAGAATTTGGTCGGTTGCCACAGTCAAAGGTGGAGAGAGGGAGAGAAAAGAAGCTGAGTGTGTGAGAGAGAGGGGAGGAGAACAGAGGCCTCAGTGTCCATTTTCAAGGCCCTGCAACAGATCACCACATATTTGGACCTGCCACACCTCAGAAACAGAGAGCAAAAAAATCCCAAGCAAAACAACACTCCACCTGTGATCAAAGCTGTTGTACTCTTTCTCACCCTCCCAGGCCAGCAGCTATTCTCTAAAACAAACACAGCCCGACACATGACACCTTTATACAGCTACAGGCCAGGACCTGCATCTATAAATGAGTTTGACAGAGTTTCTTCATGAACGGGGGAGTTTCCTTTTACCGTCTACTGTCAAATAAAGGCATGGCAAGTCGTGTGTTCTCAAACAAGGTGAGCTGTGTTACACAGATGATCCACAGAGTTGCACTTGCCTTAGGCTGGAGGGGGTTCAACTAACGTCCATTACTGCCCAAAGAACAACAAACAGCGATTTCCGACCACCAAATTAGCCACCCCCCACGTCTGTCCTGTTTCAGTCTGATGGTCAGATACCATTATCACTAAGATACCAGCTGCTCCCTTTTAGCCATGCCCTATCTAGTCCTTTCGCTGACACGAGTGGCTATCGGCATGGGCAGAAGCATCTGCCTATGAGCGCAGAGGCTTTCTCGGCAGCTGGAAGTGTGAGAGAGCTTGCCAGGAGAGGAAGGAATGTGACGAGAGCACAGCAAAGCTCGAAGGCTGAACCGCGTGAGACACTGCCAAAAGCTCTTGCTGACGTCCCTGCAAGGAGAAAGCTTTGGCAGAGCTCCCTTGCTCTCTCTTTCTCTCTGCCCAGCCTGCCCTCATATAGACTCCATCATGGGGCTTTACACAAATCTGGGCATGTTTATGCCTAAAACGTGCAACCCTTCACTTAAATATCCAGCCTACTGGGTTTTGGCCAACAGCACAGTGATGTATATGAATTTGGTATCAGCACCAAACATATCCTACAATAACACAACCTCCACAAGTCACAGACCCACTAAACACTCAGGAAAAGAAACCAGGCTCCATAGGGAACACATGGAAAATAGATTTCAACAAACAACATCCATAAAATTTATTTCTAACTCATCAGGAATTAAAGAGTATGGAAGAATTTTTTTTTTTTTTTTTTTACTTTCCTGTGTCCAAAGAAAACAAAAACTGTCTCTGTGAAAGGACCATGAGAACAGCTGACAGCCTTGCTAGGATTGCATTCCAGTTTTATCTAAGCCATCAGCAAAGTAACACAGGCTTAGCAGTCTGTTTCAGTTAAAACAATTAACAAATTGAATCCTTAAAGGGTCATACACTAAAAATGGGCCAGGCATGACAGTCTCAACAGATTGTGAGGGTCAGAGTTGAGATGGTGTGTATGTGTTTGTGTGTATACTTGAAAATCTTACAAAAGCATTTAAGATGACTCAACATTATAACCACCATTGAGTCAACGTAAGCAAGTACATGTCTAAAAGAATCTAATGTTTTGGGACACTGTGAAACCGAACAACTTGTACTGCTTGAAAACGTCTCTGAGCCTGCAATATTGATAAGACTACTAGATATTGCTTTTGTATTTCATATTGACCTTTGCATGTTGCTGTGTCTTTTCTCTAGGATGTTCTAAAAATAACACACACACACAGATGAGTTTACATTTCTAAATTACATCTATAGTTGTGTCCAAATGCTCCCTCTCAAAAAATCATTACACCCACAAGATTTTCTTTGCCAGAACGCACACACACATGCATGCAAAAACAAACAAAAGTCCCCTTTCGAGATCTGACACCTACACCCTGTTACGGTCTTTCTATCATGCACACCTTCACACTTACTTTATGGCGTGATGTCACTTCCTAAGCCTGCTCAGACACCCACACAGCTCCATAAACAGACATGTGTGGTTGCAGTTTGTGGAGAACTATGATTAACAAAACTCAATAGTTACACAAGTACGGTTGCATTTTCTCTAATTTATTTGGATGTTTTATCTGGGCACTGACTTGTGGACTATAATATAATAAGATATTGCACATTATGCACATATTGTTGCATAATGCTTTCTTAAATGCACAAACCAGAATGTTTTTCAATAGACACAGGTTTACCATGGAAACTTTCCACAGCTTAAAGGTGTTTTAAGTGAGCAGAGGCTCTGAATAAGACATTTGGTTCTCTATGGTGGCCTCTTTTTACCCTGCAGCCCTCTGTGCAGAGTAATCCACCAGAGGCTGTTGTCACAGACTAAAAAGTTGAGCCCACCTCAAAGACAGAAGAGAGAGAGAGAGTGAAGAGCAGAGATGTGTCTGTGTGGGGGTGGGATGCCAGGGCGACGGGAGATTCTGTGCTGAATGGAGCCTTTTGCTTGTAGTTTAGAGCCGAGACGACAGGGATACGGAGGGAGGGGGGTTGACAGATGGTGCTCTGGCTACTACCACCGAGGCGCAGACACAGAGAAGCAGGGAGGGAGGGAGTGCAAGCAGGCGAGGAGACCAGGAATGAGGAGCGCCTCCCTTTATTGTCTCACTCTCCCCCCTTAGCCCACTCGCTCGTCTCTCAAAAACACCAGATGCCCCTCTGCTGAAAGAGGCGGCAGAGCTGTGCCAATTGTCCGTGCTCGCGTGCAGCTCAGGGCCCTGCACCCTCCCCTCCTGGGTCTAAACAGCGGGGAGAGAGAATAGAGGCCTGCCCCATGTCCATTCAGCCATCTCTCAGCCTCTTCTCTGATTGCTGGGCACATAACACCAGGCGTTTAGGGAGGCAGGGAAGTTTGGGGGTTGGTTGTAGTAGGAGGGTGATGAGCTCTGCAAGTGCCCCTTTAGACGGTTTTGTTTTTTACAGCAGCAATTCTCATGGAAATGGAGTCACACATACATCATGCCTTCACAGGCACCACAGGAGACAAAAGTGATCTTGTAACCATGAAGAGGTGGAAAGCCTCTGTACTTCAAAGCACAGAGCCACAGTTCAGATATGACTACAGGTTTCTGGGATGACAGAAAATATTTCTTACTGATAGGCCAAAATGACTGGTTGAGCACACAAAAGTGACTCTTCTCTCTCTTACTCTGAACCTGAAGCATGATATCCTGTGCCAAGATCTACAATAAGTTAATTTAAACTTAAATTAAAAAACCTATCCCCCTGGAGAGTTTTGTGAGAATTTGCATGTTCATTGTTAACATGTAATTTCCCCTAATGTTTGTCAGAACAGTTGTTCAAAGCCTAGCCGGACATTTATGTTTCTGCATCACTCTGTTGAAAGGACTAAATGTACTACAAAATGACTCTGGCCCAAAAGGCTTTTTATAATGGAACACATGCCATTTCCTCCGGATGCCTTTGAGGGGAAATAAGGTCCAGCCCTTTACTTGTGCCTAACCCAAGAGCCCATGTAAAGCTACAAATAGTATTCCAAACCCATAACCTATGGCAAAGTGTCAATCCACTTCCAAAAAAATGCAAAAAGGGCCACAATGCACCACACCTGTTTATTCAGGTCGAGCATGCTTAGACTATTGAGGATTAAATTCTCAGAAGGGTGCAAGTCTGATCATGAAGTGTATAATCACCAAGAAATCTTTAATCACCGTCACAAAACTAATACAATTTCTGAACTCATGGTACCTTGATCGTGAAAGTCTATGGTGTCAACTCACAAGTCCTACACTTTTCTCTAGAAAGTGACCCTCAAAGAGTCCTCAAGTCAGCAGTACAAGACAATATTAAAATTCATAAAAGGTTTATTGTAATAAAACTGACCAAAACTGTACAGATCTCTATATATGCACAAATTCATTTTTTTTTCAAAGAATGTACATTTAAAAAAAAAGCATACGGTGCTTAAAATAGCTTACAAACTACATTTTATCTCCATCTAGAAAAAGTAAACAAAAACAGGACTGCTCAACAGCCCTGGTGGGAGAAAATGCTACAGAGAATGAGAACATCACACTGGCAGTGAAAACAGGAGTGTTGCCAACCAACCACCTCACAGCATTAGTTCACTTTACAAATAACAGCAACGCATTTAGGAGGAGTGAATAATTCAGTCCTCCTTAAACATTCAGACTGTTTCCAAAGGAAACACGAAACATTTAATGCCTTCAACAGCCTTGGTGTATTAGCTTCTGAAATGAAAGTAAATTTAAGTAAATTTCGAAATTCAGCATAACTCAATAGGACATTAACAAACCCATATTTTGGAACACTGAAATATTGCACAGGATTGGAATGAGTTTGGCAAATGGTCATAGATGTAAAAATGGTCACATTACAGTTAAGGCAGGAGGTATTTTGACAAGCAGCCATCACTTATTTTTGGGTCCTCAAGCAATCCACTTTGTGAAATTGTGCCCTCAATTGATTGACACCAATTACAGAAAATTACATTGCCAAACAAATCACTGCTGGGTGCCCAAGAGGTTACCTCCACTCCAATTAGCCCATTTTGTGTTCCTGAATATACTAAGGTGTAGGCTCATTGCACCAAGAGAAAGTTATTGCCAGCCCCAGTGTTCATGGTTTGTACAAATAAGGTCCCAGTTTAATCGTGTGTGCATACATCATGTGATGTATGCACAAGACCCAAACAGTACCAGTAGTGCAAAAAAGCGCATGACAATATTCCAAAGTCTAACCCTAAATGCAATGAGCCAGGTGGGACCATTCCTCCAAGAATAGCAGTGCTTATGAAATGTTCATGTACAATTAAATAAGAATTAAGTTAAATTACAAAAAAGGGGTGAGAATATCTAGAGATGCCCAGATTCCAGGAATTTACTCAATATACTGTGGGTGGTCGTCAGCTCACACCAACTCACATCACCAGTCTTCAGTGCCTCATGATGGTCTCTCGCTTTAGCTGGAAACGGTCATCAGGTAGTTTTTTGGAGGGCTTGTACGACCACCCATCAGAAACCGATTCTTGCAATTCAAAGTCTGATCAAATGGGGAAGCACTGTGGCTGCTTGACGCGGTACTTGGAGCTGGTGCCTCAGCTTCGTACAACACACATATGGAACCATCCTCTCCAATGCGATACGAGACCTCATACGGGTCAACCCAGAGGGTCAACTCCCGTGGCAGAAGCGTGAACAGTTGTCCACTAGTCAGTCCGATCCTATTTGCGGCTTTTGCAATGATGGGGTCCATTTCGTGGTTAATACGAATGCAGCGGTAACCTGATCCCTTCTGTGGCCTGTCGGGGAACCAATGGTGCTGGTAGTGCTCTGTTGAGGAAACAAAGGACTTAACATAAGCAAACTGAATGCATTAATCTGTTTTAGCACAGCAACGCTTCTCTTCAGAAAAGCCACGGTCAACATTACATGTTTAGCGACAGTGTAAAATTCTTTTTGTAAGAAATCTGACCAAACATGAAACGTAGTCAGCTACTAGTTAGCACGCTAACGAAGTGGGTAAGCCAACAGCTCTCAAATTTTGGCCATCTATTCGACGTCACCAATTAACCAACACAACAAAAAGTAAATGACATGAGCGATAAATACGGCACAAATGAAATAAACAGCCAAGTTAATATTAAGACCAATTTTCTAAATGGAACACTGAACACGAAAGAAATCCAGTTGGTATCCCGCGTTAGCAACCCAACAATGGTTAGCATAGCTACATAGTTACTAGGCTTAGCCAAACGTCTCTGGCTTAGCACGATAAGCATGCAGCATAAATACTTGCAACAATTAACTCAACTCAACTACCAAACTAGCTAGTTAGCCAAAAGAAGTTAACCTGCTAAAGTCCTTAGAACGCTAACGTTAAGCAGTCAACAATCTTGGATGTCAACCATAACGTTACATTTAAACTGAACTCTTTAAAGTACGTATGCATTGTTATGAAATCTAAGAAAGGTTACCTGATAATGCTTGCTGGAGGCCATCTCTGAAAACCTGAAGCTGATGCTCGCTGAGATAGCCTCTTGTTCTCAACAGTCTGGAGACAAAGTTCGCCGCGGCCGTTACTTCGGGCACCATTTCAGCTTTGGATCCGTAGCTTTGGCTCATTTTCTTCACGACGACAACAATCTTTAAAGGCAGGTCGAAAGTTTAAACCTTTAGCTGGCAAGTGCTGCCAAACGAAGAAGACTTGTGTTAGCGGCCTGAAATAGCTTTTCTTCTTCCTTCTGTCGCCAGACAGACAAGTCAGCAGCGTTGGTTGGTGGTGTTAAAAATGAAAAAAGTTAAGTTCAACAAAAAATATACAGAGCATTCTTCAGTCTGAGTCCGGAGGTTTCTGTATTGTACTGATCTTCCCTACCTCAGCTGTGTTCTGGTCCTTGTTGATATCGCTCCCCCTTTTTATTGGGGAACACAGACAGGATATCGTGCACTTTGCTGATTGATGTGAACATCATCCAATGATGGCTTAGACTGAAACCCACCCAGTAAGCTGATTGGTTGGTATCATGGAAAACATTGGGAGCATCGTATGTAGACGCAAATTTGCTTCCGACCACCACCAAATATAGAGATTGACGTCAGAGCATAACCAAATAACTTCGAGATAGGCTATTTACAAAAAAAATAGACACGATACCAGGCTACTTCCCGTAACGTAAGTACATTAACGCCCCATAAGAGTCACATAAAAGCACATATGATTCAAGGAGAATCATTTAAAATAATATAATAAACTACGCCTTTATTAATGCACTCGTCTAAACTTACTTCAAAGAGATTGAAACGACTTTCTCTGTTCTGTATGGTCAAATGGCTTCGACCGTACAGTTAACAACGGTTAGATTCAACCTACAAAGTTAAAACGGCTGAATTCCTTGATATTCGTGTTAAGAACACACGGGCCACACAACGCTTTGAACTTCGCCAAGAAGGCAGGGCTCTTCTCCCTACTCATTGCCCGTTCATTTTTTAATGAAAAAATCACTGTGTTAAAAAGTCTCTGTCTCGGCCAGAGTCGTATATCGATGTCTCGGCGGTAGCACAGCGACACCTGGTGTTTGCATTGGGTCTTAAATTTGCGAGTGAGATGCAGAGTTGAAGTGGTCATTAAATAGTTTAATTCGATTTTTTACAATAAAGGATTACTGATAGGGAGATAGGCCTAAATTATTGGTGCCAAAATGTATTATATTATATCCATTTTATATTTTTATTCGTTTTCACAGTATTTGGTTGGAGGCCTATCTCTTTCCAAATAATATGTATGGAAAAGAGCAATTCCTTAAAAAAAAGCCTAAAGACATTAGAAATATGCATAAATGTACCTCAATACAGTCATTATTATATATGTAATGACTTTTTTTGGTCATCTTGAAATTTGACCAGGATAACCTAAACAGAGACCAGACCATAACCATAACTAATGCCAAAATTTCTAGGTCTCCTGGTGCATTTTGGCTTGTAGACAATATAAAATTTGTATTTGGCCTACTTTTGGATGAGGCCTAGAAATAAATTCAGCTGTCCTGACCTTTTCAGTATGCTGCTCTGTTTCAGCACACTACCACTGAAAGGTTTTCATTTCTTTTTGGCCACTGATCCAAAATGATTGTACACAAGAGAGGAAGCCCTTGTGTCTGCAACAAATTATTGTATTCCTTATTAAAGTATTCCTATTTTACTTTTACATTTACATTTACATTTACATTTATGCATTTAGCAGACTCTTTTAAGCAAAGCGACTTACAAAACGAGGATAACAATCAAGCTACATAGCAGAAACCTTAAGGAGCATAGTGCTAGGGGATAGTGCTTCAGTTCATTTTAGTGCTAGGATAGAAGATGTTCTCTGAATAGCTGGGTCTTTAAGAGCTTTTTGAAGGCCTCCAGAGATGGCCCTGTTCTGATTGTTTTTGGTAGGTCATTCCACCAGCGTGGGACGACACATGAGAAGAGTCTGGATTGCCTTGGGCGAGGTGCCGGGATTGCCAGTCGACAGTCATTGGAGGACCGGAGTTGTCGGGGGGTAGCCTGAGCCTTTATGAGAGCGCTTAGATAAAAAGGGGCAGATCATCTTTTACAACAGCAGTAAATTAATGAAAGTGCTTACACAATGAGACGATGAATGCTTTGGACCTTGCGGCACCATTTCCTACCCATGAATGACCCGCAACCTTCAGTGCATAGGTAGGCTCGATCTGAAAATGTCCTGATTGCACACACACACAGACATACAAACACACACATGCACACACCATCCCCTCCCCTGAGGTTGTGTCTGCTCTCACACATATGGCCTGGTCAGGCCTACGCCTCCCTAGACCTCTCTACCCCCTCTCTGTCTTACACACACACAGACACACAGACACATTTATACACACACATCCTTTACACGTCCCACAGCACAGAGCTCTTGTCAGCTGATGAAAGCTGACATCTCCCTCAAGCATGTCATGTGACTGCCTCCCACGCCAGCATGCTCCTATCCACTAGGGTTCTCTCTGTATTTCTTCAAAACAACAACAAAAAAACGATGGAAGGAGCTGCTCCGTTGGGTTGAGGCAGAACAGTGAGAACCTCATCATTCATCCGAGCATGATGGGGCTAAGAGCAA
Organism: Limnothrissa miodon; assembly: GCA_017657215.1. Lineage (NCBI taxonomy): Eukaryota > Metazoa > Chordata > Actinopteri > Clupeiformes > Clupeidae > Limnothrissa > Limnothrissa miodon. The sequence goes on from JAGFZM010000602.1 coordinate 264,880, forward strand.
CATTGACCAATGCTTACCATCTGCTGTATTTTCTTGCACAACTTTCAGTGGGGTCTGTTTATTATGCATGTTGTGTTCACTTATGTTTTTCTCTCTCCCAACTCACCTTGCATGTGACGTTTAAAATAGACCCGGCCAGGTGATCAATAATGTATGTAGAAAGTGCAATCAATGAAGGCATGATGGAGGAGCTGGCCTCTCCTACGCATTAGCCTTTCTACCCCATTAGATAAAAAAAAAACCTTAGCCTTCGTGTGTCTCAAAATGTGATCTTGCTGTGCTGCCAACATACAGGGAGCAAGCGCTTTGCTTGACTTGCTCTTTCCTCTACCACCGTCCATGACTTACTTGGAGACCCGCTTCCTCAAATATGCCGATGGAAAGAAGTGCAATGTAACACGACTTGACAGTCATGGACCATAGAGACGGGCAACACACAGCGGCGAGAGCTTTCAGCTGAGCAAGCTGTCCAACGAGTTAAGAGCGCAGTTAGGAGACCAAAAAAGAGCTGTAGGAAAATGGAAATCTGTATCTTTAAGATTGTATAAATTGTATTATGGTGGGTGGGGGTGGTTTTGTTCATTGAGATGTCTACCGTAATGCTAAGAATGGTAAATCAACCCTAAAACTTTCTTTTGGAATCACAGAAGTGTTAATGGCTGGGGAATGACTGCTGTCCAACAACCTCTTACTCTAGGTGTAATTTATCTGAAAGATAGAATTTAAACTAATTTCAATCATAATAGCATGCAAAGCAGTATCTTGGAAATCAATAGAGAAACCATTTACAGGGTGGCCAACTTGACAATGGCTAGCAGACTTTTATTCTCTCGGTTGTCTGTTACATGACATGACATGTCTATGTTGGCTCAAAACTGACTTTATGCTATCCAGTCACTATCTAAAACGGACAATGGCAACATACTTTGAATTCACATCATTAAATTACTACTGAGGATCAACTAGAATTTGGACACCCACTGGAGAAATTAATAATAAAGATTTATAACAATAACCGTCAAGAAGGAATCTGGCAAAATGAACCCAATTGGAACAATCTGCAGTCACAATATTTAGGTACACACCTCTCAGACTGGTTGTTGGGCCGCAAATAGTATCACTGGCACACACACATACATACACACACACACACACACACACACACACACACACAAATGCTTAGTTGTGAGAAACAAACATGGTAGGAATCCCCACTTGGGGAAAACAGGGAGAAGCTTCAATCGTTATGAGCTTCAGAAAGAGGGGTGGGGGGAAGTGAATGTTGGTGCTTTTTCCTTTAACGCCTTTCAGCTAAGGGAAAGGAACCATGTGTGCATATGCCTTCCTTTGGGTGACTGCTATTTATAGTAACAGTATACTGTATATAATTTATGCTGTGTGTGTATGGGTATGAGTGCAGTGCGAGGAAGTATTGCATTTTTCCATCACAATCAGGTATTTTTAACACCACCATATTACATTTATGTGGCATCTGTTTGTATGTGTCTATGCGTGTGTGTGTGTGTGTGTGTGTGTGTGTGTGTGTGTGAATTACATGTGAGTGCTTCATTTGACAATTAAGATACATGCAGCCATCAGTTGTCTCAGGCACGTGCTGCTTCAGACCATGACTCTCTCTCTCTCTCTCTCTCTCTCTCTCTCTCTCTTGCTCTCTCCACCTACACACTCAGCTCACTCACCAAATGTGTATCACATCTATTAAGAAACAGAGTTGAACACTTGCAAATGAGATTTCTGCACACACACACTGGCAACACACACACACACACACACACACACACACACACACACACACATACACAGCATCTATTTATAGTATACCACAAAGCAAGAAAAAAACATGCACCATCAATATACCATCACTGCTTATAGAGCTCTGCAACCGGAATTAAATTTAGAACCTACTGAATACTGTACATTCCCATGGCCCACCACTGCAGATGCTAGGTCATTTCATCCACATGCATGCATGAACAAATGAATTGCCTGAATACATGGAAATTAACCACACAAGCATGCATATAGCTGGTTCTATAGCAGCCACATTTACATTAGGATAACAAAGGCATGGATTAAGTAAGGGAATGGACAAACAGTATAAATGCATTTGCTGGCAGTCAGAAATGAAGCAGCACACTTTTCTATATTCTGAAGAAATAAATACAGTAAGGTCAAATTACATTCATTTGACATTCACTAAAGATGACCCTTCCTACAAAGCCAAAAGCTAGGTCAGTCTAATAAGACTCTTTGCAATTTGAGGCCACAATCATTCACAACCAAACTGTCTTTGCTCAAATGTTTAATTCTTGGAAAAAAAACATAGTAGAGTGTAGTTATCTAAGTTAATGCAGTTTACTTAGGTCACCTGTATGCATGGGAAGAACACAGGAGTCAAAGACAGAGAGGATCCTGGGGTGGGGAAGGAAAGGGGAGATGGAGAAACAGCATGTGAAAAGGGGGAAGAGATGATTGAAGATAAGAATCTTCCCTCAATCTTCAGCAGCTTACTGCGACCAGGCAAGTGTGTGTGTGTGTGTGTGTGTGGGAGAGAGAAAAAAAAAAGGAAGAGAGAGAGAGAGCATAAATGACAGGTCCTATCATCCATCTCAATTTAAATAGCTATTGCAGTCAACCAATGATAATGATGTGTGTGTGTGTGTGTGTGTGTGTCTGTCAGACTGTGTTGAATGTGTGTATAAGTGTGTGTGCATGTGTGTGTGTGTTGGGGGGGGAATCACGCTCCAGCAGGGCTACTATGCATCCTCTCAGAGGGAAGGCTATTGGGAGAGGAGGAGCTTGTGCACAAGACTGGCACAGAGGATGAGAGAGTGCCAGAGGAGGGAGAGAATGAGAGAGTGTGTGTGTGTGAGAGAGAGAAAGAGAGAGAGAGGAGGGAGGGAAATAGACCTACAGTGAGGGACAGCGAGAGAGCGAGCGCGGCTGTCACTGACAGGCAAGCGGCTGCTGCTGCTGTTCTTGTGGTGGAGCACCGCACACACACGGAGGGTGGGGGGGAATCGCTCGGCTACATCCTGAGCCTCCTCCGCCGCAAGACCCTCGTCCGCTTCTTCTCGTGCTGTTTTCTTGCCTGTGCTCAATCGCCGTACTCTTACACGTTGACTGGATCGGCAAATATTTCTGTTCATCTGTTGCCGTGGCAATGGGCTGCAGGCTGTCTGGGCCGTGGTATGGGGATGGAATGGGGGTGAGTACGATCTTCTGTGCTTTCCAATCGGTCTGAACCTGCGTGTGTGTGTGTGTGTGTGTGTGTGTGGTTTGTCTTTGAGACTGAGGATAGGTAACCCATGAGAGGGTCTGGGGAAATCATTATGCCAAAGGTACTAAAGAGCTGAGCAAGCGAGTGTATGTGTGTACATGTGTGCGTGGGTGTGTGTGCTTGCAAATGGTTGTGTGTGTGTGTGTATGTGTGGGTGTGAGTGATCCCTCTGCTCTGGCAGTGCATCGGTGTGCTCTATTAGGTTTTGTACATGCCTGCCATACAGCTGTGCGCCAACCTCCCCTGTCAGCATACCTACATTTGAGGGTGCATATCAAGTATATATCAGAGATCGGAGAAAATCTTGTATATATATATATATATATATATGTGTGTGTGTGTGTGTGTGTGTGTGTGTGTGTGCGCGCGTTAGCATTCTCATGTGACCAAGACTTGACAATGACATGGACTGACAGTGCTGTTGATCCACCACAACCAAACTCTTCCTTCTCTCCTCCTTCATCAGTATCTCTTCATCTCTCTATTCCACCCTCTATCCATCTCTGTCTTCCCTCATCTCTCATTCTGGCTCTCTCCTTCTATAACACTTGCTCCTCTCTCTCTCCCTCTGTCCTTCCCACGGAAGCACACAGTGTTTCGCTGGTGTCGCTCCTACTGGAGTCTTTGGACACCCATCACTTCTCCCACCTTCGCAGCATGTTATTTTACAGGTGCCATTTTATGGCATTACACCAGTGGTCAACTAAACACTCCACAGCATTGTGTGTGGGTGAGCATGAGTGTACACATGTGCATTGATGTGTGTGTCTTCATTCTTTACGTGAGTGCTTTTCTACATGAGTGTGTGTGTGTGTGCCTGTATGTGTGTGTGTGTGTGTGTGTGTGTTAATAAACTCAGTGCTGTCTCACTGAAGCCTGTAGCCTTTGCTGCACATCTAGAAGGGTTGACACATGCTGTTCACGGGCGTGCGTGTGCATGTGTGGGGAGGGAGGGGGGGGGGGGGGGGTGTAATGCTGCCAGCCTGGGGAATGGTAGAAGAACCACTGTAGCAGGAGGGAAGCCATGCAAAGGGCTATGTGTGCTCGGCTGAGCATGTCCTGCTTGTGGGGTTAGCGTGTCATAAAAAATCACGGACAATGAGAGCCCAAGATTATCTAGATGCAGTAGATGCTGATGTAGACACACACACACACACACTCACACACATCCACACACATCATTATGCATACATTTGTCAACATCACAAAATTTCATTTGTTTTATTTCCAGCAGTTTTACACATTAATAGACATATAACACTCACTCACACACTGACTCTCTCACTCTCTCCCTCTCTGGGTGCGATGTGATGTCTCTGGGGCATGAGTCATGCCAGTGATGTACATTAGTTATGAAAATGCTGCGCGCTTGTGTCATTACGAGCGCTCAGCACAGCGGAGGAGGTAGCTCAAGCCGTCGGCTTGGGAGACGCGCTCCGCTAAGGACGCGTTCCAAAGGCCTTCCCCGGAAGAACCGGCGGGGAGGTCAGCCTTCAGTGCCCTCAAAAAGGCACCGGTGGCCACAAGCTTGCTGGTGCCACTCTCAGGTGGGATTTACAATCGCTGAGCTCCTGGGCAAAGCACAAAATCAAAATGGCCCTCGTTCAGAATGATGGGATAGAGGGTGTGTCATTTATCTGTACATGTTTGTACCCAACCATGCTAGACACTGAAAGGGAAAGGCTCTGAGGACCTGCCACGCATAAATAGCTGTAGCTCTAACTGTAGCCATAAAAAGAAAGCTTTTGTGCCAATAAATAAATAAAACAAGCTATAGAAACAAATTCTGCTGGTGGGTGCTCGCAAGGCCACTGGAGTTTGATTCAAAACTGGTGACATTCCATCCCACTCCAGTTCTAAATCACATGACTCATCCACTGTCACAGATGGATGGAGAGGGATGGAAGCAGTGCATTGTTTCACAGAAGAGAGGCTGTGAAATAAAAAATAAAAAAAGACATCCCAGTGCAGTAGAGTGTAGCTTCATTCATCCGGTCCAAATGGCTTTGACTTTGGAGCAGTCCTTGTATTTTGAGATGACACAGCAAGGCCTGTCTCCTTTATAATTCTGCCCCATAGCTGGGTACTTACTCAATGTCCCATTTTAGTCTGTGATTTATGGTTGACCCTGTGTCCTTTTTTGGTCTTCACAATAAAATGGGAGAACTTCTATTTTGTGACAGTTCAACGTGTAAAAATAAGAGATATATTTATATTTACCCAATAGTATGTGGTATGTTTTTTATTTAATTTTTATTTTACACTTCTGTATTTTTAGATGTGAACACATATGAATGTGTTCAGGGATAAAAAGTGACCTCATGAATTGATGAAAGAATGTGAAGGTAAATTGAAGTAAATATTCTGCTTTTGAAGATGTAGCTGCCACTATGTGCCAGGCATTGCATCCAATGTCTCTGTAATTGGTGAAACCTGAGATGGTGTTAGTGACCCATGTGGCCCTTATTAACTCTGCTCTCTCATTTCTTTTGCTCAGGTCAGCAGCCGTGATTTGAGCCACCTCCGCAAAAGGGATGCCCTGCGTATCCTGGCCAGCTATGAGCAGCCAATCATGTTGCAGATTGAAGGGCGCCGAGGCCAAAGCCTGCACTTGCATCGGACCTCCGACTGCAGCACGCAGACGGAACGACCCTGGGACCCACTCAGGGGGCTGGGTTGTGGCATTGCAGCCACCATGCCTCGGAACCACCCCTACCCTGACAGGTGTGTGATCTTTTTAATCACAAACAGGGCTGCAACAGACTGACAGGAAGGGTTACAGCAATTTACAAATAAAGACTTTACAGACAAATGAACAGTAAGTATAAACAGGAACAGCATCCAGATAAACATTATTTATAGATACAGTATGACATACATTATCAGCTAACCAGACAGGTGTCGAAAGACATATATCGTTTGATAAGGATTTTACAAGGAATTCAATATTATAATAATTAGTCACATAAAAAAGGAATATATAGTAGTGTACAGTACACTGACTTGAAGCACCTACAAAGACAGGTGTAAACCTGTTCATGAACTACATAGGGGATATATACTATCCAGCAAAGAAGGAGTATCCAGAATAATTTCATTAGCCTTCAGGCTTTGGTACATATTTTCAGTAATGTATTTAAATAGTGAATTAGAAAACATCAAGACATGGTATTATGCCTGTAAAGAGAGGTGAAAAAAGATGCACAGAATGCACAGACCACACAGACTGCCATGAGCCTTCAGCACCTCCCTGTGACAAATCTATCAACAGCTATTCACTGTCTCTCACCTGTGCACCTACATGATCAGCAGTGGAGACAGGTATATTGGCACAGATAGTACAGTAGACAGACGCGCAGGAACATATTATTGAGACTTGTTCCATCACTCACCCGCACACAGGTGTCTTGGCAACCTGCCCGCCAATTCACAGGTACGAACATCTTCTCACACAGACACACCTACTCACACAGGTGCATGCCCTGCAGAAGCCTAGAAAAGTGTGTATGTTGTAGGGTGACATACATCCATTAGCGAAAAAACCCACATAGACACAGGCAGGTATGTTCTCTGAAACATTTCCAAGACACTAGAATACATTACTGACAGACAATAACATAAATTGAGAATACATTTGGAATACTTTCACTCATGTTAGCGAACATAAATTTATTGTAAATCCTCCCCTGGTGAATTCCAAATGGTATCACACACAATTTTAATTGTAGTGGGAAATAACATATTTTGTTTAAATGGACGATTAGTCTTTTAATGTAAAAAGTACTATGTAGCACTTTAAGAGAATGCCAAGAGGTTACACATTCATTTACAACCAACCTATAGTCATTCCCCTACCTATGGATGGGAGTAGAATTAGAATCAAATTAACTGTGTTAGTATGCCTCTGACATTATAAATTCCATGTACCAACATGTTTATTAGACCGTTGTCAGTAGGTCTTCCTGAATACAAACGTGACACAAACGTGTAGATCCCTTTTTTTAGGCCTATTCTACACCAGTGTACAATACTTTCTAAATGGGGGAGATCTGATAAGAGAATTGATAAGGAAATTGGTCAGTAAGCATGAATTGACAATGGTTTTGATGCTGATAAAATCCTCTCTGTCCCTACTCCTATCCTTACCTGCAACAAAAACATGTTAACATTTGCAATATCAGTGCATTTAGTGCAACGCCAAGACTTACACAGTGTTGTTTTAAATTAATATTAGTTGTGTGATGTAATGAAGGAATTCCCATTGTATTTTGGAATGGAAAAATACCTAATTACACCTAATTACAATCTATCAAGACTGTAGTAATTCAGTTTGTTTGCTAGTTAGTTAGAACTTATAGGCTAGTCTGTAAATATCTGTACACACCTGAGCACCATGTGAGTGAAGTTTTGTAGAGTGGGTGCGCTCATCCAAAATATATTTTAGGCAGGTGCTAGACAATCGTGTCAGGCCGTAGGAAGAAGGTTGGTCTGCACACTGCACATTAGCTCCAAGAAATACTTTATTAATTTTAAAACATGCAATATATATCGAAACGTTGCATGTTTTAAAATTAATAAAGTATTTCTTGGAGCT
>JAGFZM010000602.1:272874-296583 GCA_017657215.1 Limnothrissa miodon
ACAAAAACACAAAAAAACATCACCATTGTTTCAACACTGATCAATTCTGACAGAGTGGAGGAAAAAGTGACCTATTTTTGCATTCACCTGTGAAATCCAATTAAGCATGTACAGCCCCATCAATTCAGGGAATACACTACCCCAATTCATTATTAACAAGCACAACATGGGCAGAAATATATTTGCAGTCATACTGCAGTACGGGATCTTATTTCAGCAGTGTGTGGCATACAGAAAGCTTATTAAACAAGCTCTGTTTTATCCTTTGTCATCTTGACAGTTTTTTATTCCAGTTGACCACCTCACCTCTAAGTATGATGGATATATCTGCCTGTCCCTGGGTCCAGGTGTATTTTATATACACAGCAAACAAAGAAGTCATTCTTTATCAAAAGCATACAAGGAGTTTCTTTGGAAAAGCTTGTGTATGGGTCAGTGATAAAGAAAAAAAAATCTTGCAGTGGAAAATGTCAATATATCTGCACTGTTGTTTTTTTCACCCAAGGCTTTACTACAATCACATGAGTCTGCCTCGTGACCTGCGGGAGGGGGCCAGGTATGAGTACCTGCCTAACGCGCCACGAGACGTGGAGGACAGGCAGCGTCTTGAGTACCAGGTGAGAGGCAGTTACCATGACAATTTGAGCTCTTGCAACTGTTTCTTGATGGCTTCATTCGTCTGTGTTTCACTGTTTCGCTTCCAGAGTGGAGCGTGCCCTTCCGCCCACAGACCAATGTTTTCCTTCCACACACACACAAACACACACACACACACATACACACACAGAGATCCAGCATGCATACAACTGTCAAGTCCTGGAGGCTAAACGATTGCTCTGTTGCATGTGAGTCAGATTTCACTAAGGAGAGATGGGTTTTCAGACTCTATGCGTCCCCTTAATCACTGCAATTTACAACCCACCGAGAGGCAATTGTGAGGGGAAAAAAACAGGAAAATATTTTGAAGTCAAACACCTTTGAAAAAGTCAATGAACCACCCCTACCCAGAACTGAGTAAAATAATGTATTTAAGCTAAGTATTTATTCTCTCAAGCTGCAGTCCTGTTTGAGGCTACAGCTGTTTTACAGCTGCTAAGTAAAACACAAGGCTTATCTTTCTTGGAATATAAAAAAATAGTTTTCAAATCTGAAATATGTTTTTTTTCTCGTCTGGTGTGGTACGTCAGGGCCATTTAGAAATCCAAGTGCTCGGCATTCACACAAAATCCTCAGTGTGCGCTGAGGCGCAGCTTGTGTTTCTCTCTGAACAAATGCATTTTTCAAAATGGAGAGGTCTTTGCAGTCAGAAGAGCGGGGAATTATTTATGCCCAACGCTAAGCGAGGAGCTGAAATGGAGTATTACACACACACACACCCACACACACACACACACACACACACATATACACATCCAAATAGGCACACAAAACACAAACATATACACACACACACACACACACATAATGCGTACACAAAAATGCAAACACACATGCAGAAAAGAATACTGACATAAACAGAGCTCACGTGCACGCTGGGGTAAAATGGAGCAGCTTCTAATGAACTCCCCCTGGAGAGCATAAGGAAAAACGCACACACAGAACTTACACCTCACACACACACACACACACACACACACACACACACAAACATACACACACAATTGTATTCAGAATAAACACTTCTGCTACCTATTTAACATCCGACTTAAGCTAAGCACATTGACAATTGCTCATCATTATTCCCAGATTTTCCCATAAATCACTTTACAGTTAAGAACTACTTGTTGCCAAGACTGAATGCAGTAACACAAAGGGCTGAATGCAGTAACATAAAGAGTTACATGAGTCTATCATAAGCATAAAATGTGTCATGAATGAACATGACGCTTCTTAAATGTCCCTGACTCTTTATTTATTTATTTTTGTTTTTCACTGTTTGGGATGCAGTCTACAAAATATACATTGATAGTTATCATAAATGGTTATCATAAATGCCTAGAGAAAATACTGGCTGGGATTACAGCCTACTTATATATAGGGACTTAGGGGATAACCCAGCCTACTGCCTAGGGCTACAGACTCTTTCATGCTTGAGCAAGGCACCTAACCTCCTACCCCACTGCTCTGGGTCAGTGTTTTTCATGTGTTCTACAATAATATCAATGCAGAGACCAAGTTTCCTTTTACAGGTTTAAAAGAGTAAATACTTTGTACTTAGGCATGATGCTCACAGTATTACATTAGGACAGTGGCTGTCAAACTAGGTAGAAGTTAAGTACAGAGTATGCAAAAATCATTCTGTGAATGGGTTCTCAGCTCTTACCAGCAAGTGTCATTGGTGGGGTTTGTACACTCAGACTCTCCCAACACAACCCAAATGCTTCGCCATTGTTTTGCGTATAGGTTGTGTTCACATTTTGTTTATCCATGTAGAAATATTAATTGTTATAGGAAGTGGCCTGTGATGCAGAATAGATTCAGGGGTTTCAGACTCGGTTTCATGGTGTGTAAGAGTTTAAAGTTTGGGAAACACTGCATTTTCTGAATTTTCAGTTTTCATGTTGATTTGAGAAACCAAAACTCCCCTATACAGTAACGTAATTTGGCTAGTAGATGTAGCAACATAAATTGACACAAAGCTGGACTTTTGAAATTGACCAGAGCATTGTTGATACTTCATGTCTTTGTTTAGGTGAAAAATTATGATTTATGACTTTTAATGAATGTGTTTTGTTGCACTTTGTGTGATAGGCCTATGTGTACCTCCTTTTTCTCCTTTTTAGAAACCAGACCCCTAGTACTGACAGTACAGATTAACAATAATTTCTACCAGTACAAGTATGGGTGCGCAGATAATTAGCCTACAATAAGCATTTAATGATTAGCCTAACTAACCAAGTAGGCTACTAGGCTTAATGCTTAATAATTAACTTATGCTTAATCAACAACTGCTAAATCACATTTTTAATGGATAATTTAACTACACTTTATCACATTAATTAGTTATTATTTTCTTAATTGTGAATGGCTAAGAACACTTGTATATTGTGTGTCATTTCCTTGTGTTGCTTTAGATTCTTTGGTTCAACATACATACCACAGAAAGTTCAGTCCCCTATCGACAGTGATTAAGGGGGGTGTTTTCTTTGCCGCAGGACCCTCAGATGACCAGCAGGGTGCCCCCGGGACATAACTGCTTAATTGGCTGCTGCAACGCCAACCTGGAGGAACCAAGCAGCTTCCAGAGCCAGGTAGCCTTTGCCCCTAAAAATTATCACTCCTTCTGTATGCCCACTGGGGGCACATTCAAGGAGGGCTGACATAGGTAGCAGCAGGGCAATGTCACATGGTGATCAGTGAAGACTGTGGTAGCCAAGTTCGCTGCCAATATTTCAGAAGTTCTGCCAAGGCAATGCTGAAACACCCTTGAGCAAAGTAGTTGTGCATGCTCAGCTCTGTCAGGGTTTCAGAAAGGCACAAAACGGACTTTTATGTAAATAAGTTATGCGTTGCCAGGCAACAACATAATATTAATCGGCCTAACGCTGGGGAGAGCTTGGTGGAGTGAAATGGATCTTGCATTGAATCACATGAGCTTAGAGCCTCTGGTTTTATTGTCTATGATATTAATAATTTTCAACATGAACTATATTTGTAGTACCCTCACTAAGACTGAAAAAGAGTAGTAAAAGAAACTTCATTTAAAGGCCCACTATGCAACATTTTTCATTTAATTAATCAGTTTCATACTGTTTAGGATGCTAAAATGAGTCATTACACGGCAAACGAACGGTGTAGAATGCGCCACCGTGGCCTATAGCGGTAGCTACAGCACTTGCAATGTTCAGCAGCGCGGACCGCCTCCCATAGAATTCAGTGCAATACGATGCAATACAGCGGTCTTTAGAGGGAGCTTATGAGAGAGAAAAACAGAACGTTGCTTAGCTCCTCTTTAAGGGATAAAATTAAGGGGTAAGAGTAGTAATGATGGTAGTAGTAGGTTATTATTATTATTATTATTGATAATAATAATAATAATAATAATAGAAATTATTATTTGTAGGCTAACATTGCTGGGTTTAAAGGGCATGCAGTTAGAGTTGCTTATGCTAATGACTTTAACTGCTTTTCAGACAGAAGACGAAGACTTTGTGCAAGACAAGCAAGTGGGCTACTTGCCCTTGCACCATGAGCTGGACAGCGGTCTTGGTTGGACAGACGGAAGCTTCCACCAGGGGGAGCTCTCAGGAGTGGAGACGGAGGAAGGTCTGGATGAGTGCCACGCCCACATGGGAGGTGGTGGTGGAGGATCTCCCTCCTCCGAGTCGTTTATCTCCTCGGAGCTGAGCGACTCAGGATTCTACAGCGTCAGCACTGGGGAGTTTCTCCGTTTCCAGCGGCTTCTGGAAAAGCGTATGCGCCTCTACAACGCCCGCATGCACCACCAGGGGGAGATGTGTGCGCGGGAGCGTCGTGACAGCCAGAAAGTGCACCGTGAGCTGGAGGCCATCCCTGAGGCACTGACGGTCCAGCCTCAGAACCATTTTGGGGCTGCCGTGGATGGCCCCGCGGTAGGCCCACGAGGCCTGTTCCGAGTGTCGTCGGTGCAGTTCCGCAAGGCGGAGCGCCCGTGCTTGAACCGACACAGCTCAAGCAGCGGCTCACTGTTCAACCCCCACACCAGCCTGTCCACCTGCAGCACGCCCTCCGGCCAGCGGAGGCCCATGCCACCCCAGAGTGCGTCCATGGGGGTGCTGAGGAGGAGCCGTACCCTGCACCACCGGCCGCCGCCCATGGAGCCCCGCCGCCGAGCCAGCCATCCCTCCTCCCCCAACTACTGCAGTGCCACTCTGCACCACTGTGGCGACGCCAGCCGAGGCAGCGGCATGACTCCAGAGTTACACAAGGAACGGGAGATGGTGCGCTCACATCCTGCCGACTTCGCCAACCTTATGCCGCCACATGCACGAATGGCCCCTACTCAGGAGCACCACTACCCCTTACACAGAGAACTGTATGGAGACCATGGAGCCAAGCCTCTGGCTGTTGAATACCGACAAGACAGCCATCCAGATCAGAATTACATTGCTGAGCTCGCAGCGGCACGTGAACGGGAGCGAGAAAGAGAGAGGGAGCGGGAAATTGAAAGAGAGCGGGAGCGGGAACGAGAACGAGAGCGGGAGAGGGAGCGGGCAGCCCGTTTCCACACCCTTAGCCACACGCCATCCCAGTCACAAGACATCCACGAGACTTGGCCAAAGCCAGCTGTGCGGCAGGGCTCTGTGAGCGGTGGAGGGCTCTACAGCACACTGGAAGCCCACATGCCTGATACCAGTTCACGGAAGGCTTCGTCAGGAAACCCACGGGCTCTCCGGAACCAGCTCCTGCGGGATCGCGCCTCACGGCTCGCCGACGAGCGGGGCGGCATGAGCACAGACGAGGAGACCGAGGTACGCACAGGCCGCTACTGGAGTCGCACAGAGCGCCGTGAGCACATGCTCCAGAGGCAACAGCAGCAGCAGCAACAGCAGCAGCAGCAGCAGCATCAAGCGCGCACCAGTGGAGGGGCTGGGGTTCCCTACAGCAGTGGTGGTGTCGGCGTTGGAATACGAGCCGGTGCTTTAAGTGACGGCCGCTGCAGCACCGTCCTGGAGCTCAGCCACCGAAAGCTGAGCCGCCTGCGCAACCGCAAGCTTCTGGATGACTGGACCACGGTGGAGGAGCTGCTAACGCATGGCACACGGCTGGGCAGCGGAGAGGAGATTCTCTGCCCCAGCTCCCTGCTCACAGTCACCACTGTGTAGCACTACTGAACACCTGTGAGACTGGGACTGTGTGTGTGTGTGTGTGTGTGTGTTTGAGTGTTCTGCCTGCACCAAATATGGCTACCTCTTGTCCATGGAATCAAAACACACTTGCAAAACACAGTGATATGACAATTATGATCATTTTATTTATTGTGATCTAAATGTTAAATTTCATGCTAGTGTTTGTTTTAGCTCTTATTAGCAAGATCAGTGCGTTTTTTCAATTAGGATTTTTGCTAATATTCAACAATGATGAATATGAAGTGCATTTTTTACCAGATGACTGAAGCAATAATGTGCTGCCAGGGTATTTTCAAATGAAATCTAAAAGTATACATTCACTTGTACTGCAGTACATTTAAAACACCACCAAATCAATAATAATAATAAAAAATATATATATATATGTGTAAGAGAAAGAGCACCTTGATCACTGTTGCACACTTGGTGGTAGTAGTCAAAAGTTTAAATCATATTAATATTTTAAGTTAAATTTAATTATATTCCCAAATATTAAAATTATGCATCTTGCTAATCTGCACGAGGCATTGCACAAACTCATTGTCTAGTTTCCTGTGGTGTAACTTCAGTAGCTGAGATTCCAACAGGTCTTTTGTGGAACACTAAAAGGTCAAATGCCCTGACATTTATCACAAGCAAGACCATCATTGCTTCCTCTGAATCATGACTTCATTTTCTTCAGGAAGAGGGAGAAAGAAAAAAAAAAGATGCCTGATCTATTTTTCCAAACTGACTGGTGGACGAACCACTGAGACAGTTACTGGAGTGACTGAGGCTTATTGCTAAACTGTAGCCTTACAGAGGAAACTCGAGAGTGAGCGTGGCTTATCTGGACAATTGAATTGAGTGTTTCAGTGGCTGTTTTCTCTGTCAGAGATTTTCCTTGTTTCCTTGTTTTTAGGAGAGTTTAATTCACGTAACTGTGTACAGTAGTTTGAAAACGTACAAAAAAATATTTTTCTTGTGCAAATCACAATTGATGTCATAAGAAAAAGGTACTTTTTTAAGATTTGTAAAAAAAAAAAAAAAAAGGAAAAAAGGAGCGATGCAACAATTTATTGTATGAAAACTATTGAGAAGAATTTACACTTATGTTACTAAACTTGCTGTGGTACAGTAGTCCTTGTTTTACCTGTTTGCTCCTCCAGTAAGCTGTGTGCACTACTACAAGGCACTTCTAATGAGACTTACCAGGGACACTTACTTAGGGGCCAATTTACACATCTACTTACTCATTTATTGCAACACATTTGAATTTACAACATCTACATTTGATTATTTGTTGCATGTTGAGATACCAAATATGAAAAAAGAACATATTTTGGGCCAGAATATTATACAGACATTTACTTTGTGATCTCTTGTAAGATTACCATCTACCAAGTCTATTACTTTTTTGAAGGGAAGAGGGGTTGTCATTTTCTTTTTCTGCAAGTATTTCATGAATGGTATGTTGATGCAGTGGGTGTCTGCCGTTACCTCCTGCTACTGTTTACATCATTGACACATACTATTTGTGGAACGCGGGGACTCCTTGTTGCACTAAGAGCACTTGAAAAAGACACAATTTCTCACCTTCCACCAGGGTGATTCTTATGTTGTTTTCAGAGGCAGAAAGGAAAGTTAAGCAACAGATGCACAGAGAGAGGAAGACAGAACACCAGATCCCGACACTAACCCCTCCGCCTTCCTCCCCTTTAGGTGCACGTCGTCATTTTCACAATGAGTCAAGTGTTGTGAATAATGGATGAAAAAGATGGGATTTAGCGATGCTTTGCGCATGGATCAGAGGTGCCAAAAATAGCTTTTTTCCCTCTTCTTCAGAAAAAAGACCACCACCCCCCCCTTTCCACCCCTTCATTAGGCTCCAGGGCACATCTTTCTCAAAGTCTCCCCCACCCCATATTCCCAGTCCACCCCCAGTCTATGTCAAGCAAACATTCTACATATCCAATCTGTTCCAACTTTCTCTGTTCTTTTGTAATGGCTTGTGTATCTCTTCTGAAACCAACTTCTCTTTTTCCTTGGGGTATGATGTACATGTGGTTGTAATAAAGGTGAGATTTTAATTAGCTAAACACTGTGTGACTATTTCAGTGTCTCTTACACAGAGAAATCCCTCCTCTTTGTTTCCCATGCATCCAGATACACTTACTTCACAAAGAGTTAATTTATTTCATTTTCTAAATTTGTTGTATTGAAAAAAAGACATTTTTTTAATATATACATCATCGTTTCAGGATGCTAGCAGTGAATAGCAGTGTGCTTAAATGCCACTTAACAATGACCCATTTTCAAAAAAATAGATATATTCCACACATTTTTTTCCACATCTTTTTTTGACTACATACCGTCGCCCTATTAATTTGAACATAATGACATCCTGGGATGTATACAGTATTTAAGACTTTGGCTAGGAAATGGCATCTGAAGCAGAAAGCCGGATCTATGGTTGCGTAACTGTAAGAAGCTCTGCGAGCTGCCAGTGAGGCATGCTGATGAGGACTGAGGCGACATATCAAGACAGGCGTAAACATGGCCAGCTGTAGTACCACATTTAGGACCATCTGTGAGACATTTTACCAGTGTGCTGTCAATTGATTCCATCAGCTAACTGCTTGTTAATGGATCATACCTGTCTATGCACTCTGCTAGTCACAGGCTTGCGTGTTGTTCATTTCTCCACAAACCCAGCTTAGCTGAACATCATTTCAGTCCACACCTGATTTAGCTGGAGACTGAGTTCTATTTTCATGGATTATCATTTAGCTTTAAATCGATCAACAGGGTTCAGACACCACAGGAAACATGGTAGCCTTTATTTACTACTAAAGTCCACTAATATGTACAAAACAAAAGGAAAAAAACAGAGAGGAAACAAAATGGAATCCAATGGAGGAAATGCACAAAATGGAAACCAAATGACAGAAATGTCTCTTCATCATCACCACCTCACTCTGCTGGTAGCAGGGTTGCCGTGGTGATCGTTACTATGAGGCTTCTGCATCCCTCTGCTGCCACTTTGTGGTGAAGACCATCAGAGGCAGTGGATGAGTCACAAAATGGCTCCATCACTCCTGAGAACAAAAATGCCTCCAAACAGCTAGAGGGTGCTGTTTGCTCATTAGTCCAAGCCCTGGACATCATGCGGTTTGTAGGATGGTGTAACAAGATTACCTAAAAATGTCATAAGTAAAGTTAGACAAGCAGAATAAACAGACACACGCACACACACACACACACACACACACACAGACAACTTATCAGATCTTCCTTTTTGGTAAGACTTGGTAATGGAAATGATGCTCTTTCCAAATCCAATCTGTTCTGAAACCTGTCATCTGCTTCGGTCTAAAAGTAGACTTACTAATTTCAATTTTAAAAGGATTAGAACACACCAACATCTGCTGAGCAGGAGCTGGTTGCGTAGAAACGGTCATTAATTTAAGCAAGACCGATGATCAGGAAGTCAGACCATCTAAACAAACAAACAAACAAACCCTTAGTTTAATGAGTCAGACTAATTTGCATGGCACTGTAGGAGAACAAGCAAGACGAATAGAAAGTCTAAACAATATGAAGACTGTCTGCAGGTTCCAACAACTTTAATTTAAGACGTTTAAAGACCTTTCCATGATGATTATGATAAACAATAGACTAATATGTCCACCTTTCTGTAAAATGGACAGATTTGGGGGAGATATGAAGTGAAATTAATGGTTTCTGCCTTAATAGGATGTACTTTTTAATCATCCAACTTCACATACAAAAAACAAACAAACAAAACAACACTTCCTTTCAACTAGAAGACACACTGCTGGTAAAATACTTCAGACTGTGTTTGTACACTTTAGAATTGCTAAGACGCCACAGAAAACCAGAATATGGCCAACAGTTGGTGGTCCATGATTGACAACTAAGCAAACCTAATCTCTTTGCTAATATATATATATATTTTTTTTTTTTTTTTTTTGTCAAAACAAAACCACATTCACATATCTCCATCTGAAACAGTTGCCAACTAAGACCAACAATACAATGCTGAATCCTGGCTAAACTAGACATCAGGAGATTTTTTGGTGGCACAATCTTGCGCCAAAAGTATCAATGAATACTAAATGCTAATGCAAATGCTAATTTAACACCTATGGCTAAGCTGCTGTTGTTGGAAGCATAACACTGGTGGGTCAAACATAAAATTCTTTCAACTGACTCTGCATGAAGTAAATCAATTGAAAAAGATCCTCAGCTAGTAAGTCATGTCGGCCTTTCATCCTTCCTTATTCTTCCAAGTTATTAGTGTCTCTACATTGGATTCCTATTTAAATCAGAATTAAATTCAAATCTTCTATGCTGGCACATTCAGGAGTCTTCCTGGGTCTGCTCCACCCTGTTTCACTGATCTAATCCTGTCTTATACTCGTCAGCGACTGCTTTGCTCATCTAATGGAAATCTAATGAGTTTGCTATGCCGCCTGACAAAACAATTCAAGAAGTCTCGGGCTCTCAAAACACGTTTATCTTTTGAGGAAACTCGGTGGTGAAATAGATTGGATTGGATTCAGTCATACATTCTTTTGACAGGTAAAAAAGAAAAGCCTTTGAACCGACCCATGGAGGCAAGGCCATTTGACTGTTTGTTGTCTGTTCTTTTATTATTTAAATATAAATAAATAACAAGAATATGTGATTATATGAATAAATGACAAAACAATTTTTTGTTTGTTTGTTTTAAAAGTCAGGCAGATAGAATGTTGTGCGTTTGGTTAGGTTTGTTTTGGTGTTGAAAGTAACAAAGGTTTATAAAATTGTTGTTAAATAATATTAGTGATCTTGTTAGATGCTATTAACTGTAATGTAGCCAAATAATCAGTCATAAAAATTTATGTGATCTGTTTGGCTCTTTGTCATTTCTAGGGTCTGCATTACAGGACATGGGTATGGCTGAGTCACCAAAGTCTTTATGCTTCATGTATTACTTTACTTTACTAGTAAAATTATAGTAAAATAATAGTTGTTCCAGTACTTGGTAAGTACTGTGTGCTCGGGTTAAAAAGGCAACTAAGTCATTTCTTTTTCTACCCAGAATAATTTTAAATGATTTAAAAAAAAAATGTTTCAATAAAAATAAAACATTTAAGATTTTTAAAATCACATATGTGTGCGGCAACGTAAAATCATAAATCATGCATTTTGAAATTGGCCAAAAGTGGCATTTTTTGCACTAAGAATATACATATTTAGAAAGAATAAATTATTAGCTATTGAAAAAAAAAATGTATGTAGGGGAGTTGAAATATCTATACTACATGTAGACATTCTAACTGTGATTCTGCACACACACACACACACACACACACACACACACACACACACAAACAGGCCTGGGGAGAGCAAAGGCAGGAGCGGAGCAGGAAGGACAAGGAGCAAGCAGGAAGTAGACAAGACCACACAGAAAACGACAGAGCACACAAGGCATTTTGCTCCTTTTGGTTCTTCCAATTACGATTTGACCACCATCACCCCTCCATCAATAGGAGCCCAAATTTAAAATCAGGAGAACACAGGGCCCCATTGAACACACACAGCAGAGATGGAGCTGTGTTCTCCTTTTTTTGTTATTAGGATATTGGGGGGGGGGGGGGGGGCAGTGGTTACAAAGCTTTGGGTTTGAGTGGCAGCTGATGTGGTGCAGGCTCTTTGGCTCTGAGGGTAGTGGCTGGGGGTTTTGTCAGAGGACAAGCAGCTAGCAGGTGAAGCTTTGCTGGCTAGGGGGGGTGGGAGTGGTTGGTGTGGAGCTGGTGGTTGGGGGTGGGTCCAGTCTGGGTCCTTACCTGCCGCTGCCAGGCCAGACTCTGCCTGTGCTCTGCCCTTCATGCCCGCGCCCATGCCCATGCCCGCTCCGTCCGAAGGGTACCCCCTGTCCCCCTTGTAGACTTTGGGCCTAAACGGGGAATCTTTCTCTTTACCTTTGGAGCCTTTCGGTCGGCCCGCGGTCTTCTTCTTAGACTTGCCATCACCCTTCACACCCAGCAGTGGATGCACCTCTGTGGGAGAGACACCGGAATGAATGACACAAACAGTAAGAAAGAAGGCTTTACTTCTCCAGGAAGGACAGTGCAAGTACTGAAGGACAACACATCATTTCAGGAAGGCAGGGGTGACTCACCATCACTGGGGACTCCCTGGAGCTCAATGGTGGTGGTACGGGCCTTTTTCTTGGGTGGAGCGCCATCTGATGATGGCTGGCGCTTCTTGTCACCAGAGCCCGTGTGTGCCGTCCCATCCTCAGCAGATGCTGTCTGACCTGCAGCGTCAGGCGGGGGACCAAATGGGTTTTCTTCAGGGTCTTCCACCTCTGGAGCGATGGGCAGGTAAAGGAGAGCCTTGTAGTCCTCCAGCTCCTCATCACTAAAACAAGGGGAAAGACAGGAACCATTGATAGGAAAGTGAAATGTTTTGCAGATCCTGTTGCAGAGATTCCTTTCAATTAAGTCAGTAAGACCTGAGTTTAACACTTACTTTTGGTCTTGTTTTTCTTTACTCCATACAAATTGACTTGAAATACATTAGCCAGTAAGGGACATAATAGGCTACATTAATGCTACATTAATGCTACATTAATGCATATTATGAAGCATTCATGTAGCCTATTATGTCCCTTACTGGCTAATGCATTTCAAGATGGCGAATGACTATGGAGCAACACCACCCATTCATGCCTATGTAAATCGACCATTTAGAATACTAATATTCATGAAAAAGCACATATTTGTGAAGGGGTAAGATTATGATTAGATTATGAACAGCTAAAAATGCTACACATTGTACCTTTAATTTATAGTAGCTTTTGTTTGGCATCATAATAGCAGCAATTAATGGCCTGCTTCAGATCAGGCAAACAACTTTTTCCAACTTATGAGGTTCGACAAAATAATCAATTGTTCATTTATCTTATTTTCCATCACCAATGAGCCTATTGCGTTTTCTTCTCAAGGAAACCGGCTACTGCTCTGTTTGTCGTTCCTCCATTATCACATGACCACCGTTAGGTTGGAGGCAACTAATCTAACGATGCCTTCCTGGGAGTAAGGTCAAGGGGATCGTGACACCTGTAATATCTGCTTAGGCCGGCTGTAGATGTATTCTTTGAAAGCTACACAGGCCTACAGTTTTTTACAGATGTTATCGCGGGCCGCCAGAAATATTTTTGCGGGCCGCACTTTGAGAACCCATGTATTAAATAAAATAAATATATATTTTTTTATTTGAGTCTAATAAGTGCCTTTGGAAACTGTGTTGTCAGACTGGACCGTGTCAGAAAAGTGGTCATCTGAGCTGGTGAATTCACACCAGTGACAGACCAGCCTCCACAGGAGACTCATGTTGCCACACTGACCTGCTGCAGAAGGCCACTATGGGGTCCACTGTGGTCACGTCCACCTCTTCATCCTCTGCGGCATCAGCACCTTATTCACACCAACAGATGGGGTTCAGTTACTTGCCCACTGGCCAGTGGCAATACTCCCTGAAACTACATCCTTGACTATGACCGTCAAAGACTATATAACCATTTTGAGATTATGTAGTGTTAGATTTTGTATGAGACCATAATTTCATTCACCTGTCTGTTCTGGTTCACTTTTGTCCTCATCCTCAATATCAAATTCAGACTCTCGCTCCTCATATTCAACATTTTCATCCAGCTCTTTAAAGTCTGGAGCAAAGGCACTCCAGTTTTCCTGAGGGACAACCACAGGTTAGAACACAGCCCAAAGGAAACAACACCATCATACATTCCTTAGTCCATCCACACACACACACACACACAATGCAAAGCACGACACTCCAACATTCTATCCTATTCTGTGTCAAAAAATCACATATGTGATTCTGCTGAATACTATACTATGTTTGTACTACTGTAGGTGCCGTTCACAGCCAGTCAGTGGGGGTATACAATAATGGCACATTGTAAAGCAGATGTGTGGAGTCCTCAGGTCTGCACATTAGGTCTCATTCATTATTGCTTAAAAAATATGCTACATAATCTTTTCAAACTAGATCTTTTCTATTTCACATGGAAATAATGAACAGACACAGGGACAGCAGGCAGACAAATAATATTTTATAGGTCACTCATTATAAATTTAAATCATGTTGTGGAGGTTATTAAATGATTTTGTCTCACTCACCACTTGGTTCTGAGCCCAGATGGACACAACCCCGCTCGAAATAGAGGCAATAATTGGCCGGACCGGATGCCACTGTAGAGTATTGCAAGAAAGGCCTCTTTTAAAATCAAAACTTAACAGGGTTACTCACAAGTGACAGTAATGTCTCACAAGACACATGCTCAGGACGTCACTCACCGCTACATCTAGCAGCAGCTCTCCGCGTGTGCCATGCAGGATCTTAACCAGGTTGCCAATGCTCTTCTCCCAGATGTAGAGGGCATGCTGCCGGGCAGAGCCAGCTACTATGTACTCTCCATCGCCAGAGAAACAGCATCGTTTCCAGGGCGTTCTGAGTAAACATGAGGTCACAGAAAAAATATTGTGCCATAATTTTGTACTATATTCAGCTGGTAGTGTTGTGCGGGTTGAAACAACTAAACCAAAAGAGATGTTGCTCGAAAAGTGATGTAAAACTACATGAAAGACATTTCTCTCACAAGGTGTGAATGTATGAAAAAAACAGTAAAACTGTTACGTCTGATTGCTCAGTTTTTAATACTTAATTTTTTTGCTGCTCATAGGTGCTTTTAGCTGTAAAGCACCATTAGGCCTGCGCCTAAGGTACTGTAGAAATAAAATAGAGTTGAAACCTATTTAAAGGGTAAACTTCTATTTCTATCTAAACCTTTTTATACACCATCATAGATGCACTTGTGTACACAGATTTTGATGGGGTTTGAATCAGACACCACTCAAAAATGTCCCCTCCTCCTCCTCACCTGTTCACCAGGTCCTGTAACTTCTGCATGGGCTCTGGCTCTCCATCCCTCCCACAGGTGAGAATTTCCCGCCCGTCATACACTCTGATGATGCGGTCTGCCGTGTTTATGAGGAAACAGCTTGGGGGGAGGGTGGTGCAAAACTTTTACTGCATGTCAGTCCATTTACAAAGTACAATGGACCTCATTCACAAATCACTGCTCCAAAACCCCACTTATGAAGATTTGTATTCACCTATGATTTCTTGTCTGGTATGCGTTCGTGGATACACAATTCTGCAGTTGTAAAATATTAAAGGTTCTAAATCTTTCTACCGGGAGTGTAAAAACTAAAAAAAAAAACTTAAGAAGATTTTGATGAATGAGGCCCAATAATATTAATTTCAGTTGTTGAATAATGCTTTGCTTACCTGCCTTTGCGTGCAAACTCTATAGATTTAATGGCTGTAGTGTTGCTGGTGCCTGTCGTTACCCGAAATGATGCTACAAGATCCTGGGTGTCTGTGTTCAGAACAAGAATCTGTAAAAAAAAAAAAAAAACAAAGTAGAGTAAATGATAATTGACCAAACAGTAATGTTATATATACATACACACACACACACTCTATATATATATATATATATATATTCATACACACACAACATATAAACACAACACACAACATATAAACATCACCTGCAGCAGGACAGAAAGAAAGCTGACTCAGACAGATAGGGCAGACTGACCTTTCCTTTAGCATTTCCTGTATAGATGTACTCCCCCCTTCGATCAAATGCTGCAACTACATTAAGGTCGGAATCATCATCAACAGGAAGAACCACATGTTTGGAGTCTGATAATGTAAGCAAAACGGGGGCCGACTTCATTGGACACACAAGGACTTTGTCTCTGAAAATGTAACACAATATAGGATCAAACATATGAATACGGAAAAAAACAAAACATATAAATGCCTTGGTGTGAAATGTACCGTAATTAACCAACTTATAGTTGAGAAATGGCAACAAATGCCTCCACTCTGACTATACAGTGGGAGAACTCAACTTCATTGAGTGAGTGCACCCATCTCAATGCGTGAGTGCAACCATGTGTGAATGAGGGTGAAACTGCTACAACTCCCTGTTGCTGTAGGCTATGCATATGTGACCTATGTAAACCTATTTAAATAATGCCCTATTTATTGACATGGATTGCTGCAGCTATTCACTAAAACATTTTAAAAAAGTATTAAAAGGCATTCACTGAAAAAAAAAAAAAAATGTTGACTGCCTAATCACATATTTGGCCCTACATTACAACAATTCACAATTCATGAAAACAATCATTTAGGATCCATATACTGTAGATAGATGCCTGCCATGTTTTTGGTGAGATGCATGGAGAAATAGCCTTTATTAAAATATTGAATAATGATAACCTCATCATAATCTTTCATACCAACACACATATACCACACAACCCTTCTTAGAATATGTGTATGTCTATATATTACCTTCTTCAGCCCATATGCATAAATGAGCCTCCCTCATCCTAGAACACACTAAAAACTTACTGATCTCTAGGGTGAAACTGGAGCTTGAGAATGGGCGAGGGAAAACGGAACCTCTGGTCACAGTCTCCTGTCAGGACATCCCAAAGGGAGACAATGTTATCTGTAGAGGCGCTGACTAGCTTGTGACCATCTCGACTCCAACTGCTCATCACAAAAAAAAAAAAAACAGACAGTAGCACATTATTACAATTAGAAGGGAAAAAATAAGGTCAGTCATACAACTATGCCTAAATAGCTACAATAGAGAGATATATAGATAGATAATACTGTATATAGATGTGCCTACATGTTGACATGCAAACACGCAGCTGGATTTAACAATAAAAACACTGACCTTAATGAACAAACTGGATGAATATGTGCACTTATAATTTTAGCAATGCCCCGTGTAAGAAAATCCCAAATGACAATCCGGCCATCATTGCAGCCAACAGCCAACAGTGTACCCCAGCGATTGAAGGTGCAGGTAAGCGCCATACTGATGCAATCAAGGGTGCCATCTGCTTCCTAGTATCAAATGTAAACAAACATCGTAAGGAGACTGCAAGTGATGCATCATCTCAGATTTGACGATGAAAATCTTTTTTTGTCAAGTTCATCAACTTGGATACGTACCTCGGGATAGTTCTGCCCGAAGGACTCTGGAAATAAGCAGCAAATATGAAATAAATAGACGCATGTACTTGACTCAAAACAATATGACGTTATATTAAACAAACTCGACTTATTACTACCACTAGCTAGGTTGATTATCTAATAACAAAGGGTACGTATATTTAAGATGTAAAGTAGCACATTTGCTTTTTAAGAGTTAAGATTAAATCATTTCAGATATAGTGTAACTGCATCATGTGCTAGATTAATGTCATAGACAATTATAGATCTCGCATCGGAAGGTATAAGCTACTTTTTCCATCAGTGGTCGTTATCGTGCAAGTTAACGTAGCTATCGGCTAGCAACGGTAACTAGCTAAGATTGATGCAATCGCATATACAATTCTCAACAATACGAAGAGTATATTACCGAGCAGTTCCAGATTCATCGTTGAATATTATCCAATCGTAAACAATATTCTTAGAAATTGAAATCCAAATACCGTCTCCACAATCAGTATTAATTTAATCATACAGAGAAAATAGTTAGTTACAAGAGCAACTGGCGCCTAGCTGAAAAGAAGGACCCCAAAACAAAGCCAAGCTGTCTTTGCCTGAAGAAAAAACTTTTTTTTTTAACTTTTTTTTAAAATTTTTAACGGAATCAGCAAATATATCGTCAGGGTAAACAAAATCCTGCATATGCATATACATTCAATATGTCTTTTCAATGAGCTAAACTATACTCCAATATTTCTTGTCCACTAAACACAGGCGTAGGCTAGACAGCTGTAACCAATCGCTGGGGAAGAGGAGTAAAGTAGCGTCAAAGAGCCTTTATTAACATTTCTTTAATGTAGGTTACTTAAATACCCAAAAATTAATTTAACCTGCCGTTTTTACTGTTGCCTACATGAAATTTGTGTAAGAATGTCAGTTTCATGCTGTATAAGAAGTATAAATAGAGAAGGTTCGGTATTTTTGATATAACAATCGCCTACTTCAGGGGTCGGGGCAACCTTTTTTGGCATGCGATTTCATTAAGGTCTTGACCATCACCTTCTTTTTCTTTTTGCAAATAACTGAATTCTAAACTTTGATTGACTGTCATTTGGTGTTCTGTGTCTAACCTGCACCTGTTAAACAATCTTTGGTGCAACTGCTGCACTAGAACTCGTGTAGCACCAGTAGGGTACACTACCGTCTGCCACATTGTGGAAACACATTAAACATGCCGGTTCAACAGCAGATGAAACTTTTTCTAACAGGCTAGAAGAGGTGCACAACATCGCTGACGTGCCTCTGGGAATCAACTGATTGAATGACGTTACTTTCATTTGCTTTAGGCCGACAATACAGTTGGCTAGATTTAGGCAGGCAGTTTCTATAGGCTATCCCAGAATGTATTGCTTCTGTCCTGTGTTGTTCAGTGCCACTGGAAGCCATGCATGCCCAAGCTATCACACTGACTCCACTGTGTTTTACAGGTGGATTGTGACCTGTTTAATGAATATCTTTTGAACACTTTTATCTTTTCAGAATTCGTAGAGGGGTTGATCATGACGGTTTGTCCCAAAAATGTTGGTTCTGTGCTGCTTTTTTTTGAAGTTCATTTAAAGCAACACCAAAGACCTTTTAGTGCCTTAAATAATGTTTTTAAAATCATTTTAGTGGTCCATCAACTCGTAACAGGGTGAACGATACTTGCTGCATTTGCTCTGCAGCCCTCTATTGGCTATGGCACCAAACAAAGGGTAGCGGATCTGTAGTTCAAGTAAAAACTACAGTACAGTTGACTTGCTTAAAGGGATAGTTCGGTTTTTAACAAATTGAGCCCCTTTCACGGGTTGTCTAAAATGAAATAAAGTGGTTGACATCGAAATTTTGACGATTGCTTCTGTCTCGGCTATTTGGGAAATGTAGAATTGCCTCTGCCTCCCTTCAAAATGGCAAGCAATGGGCATGTGTTGTTTCTATCCTTAAAACACTGGTTTTAAAAAAGTGCTACTCACCAAGTGGTTAGTGGTGCTCAATGATGTTCCAAAACATCTATCGTAGCGAAATAAAGCTTCTGTCATGTTTTATTTGGCACTTTGTTTATATGAAGGAGCAAATAGATCCCTTTGGGACTCACAAAATGGCAAATAAAACATGACAGTAACTGTATTTTGCTATGATACTTGGGTTGGAACATCAGCAAACGCCACTAATCACTCCATGAGTAGCACTTTTTTAAAACCGGTCTTCAAAGGATAGAAACAAGACATGCCCATTGTTAGCCATTTTAAAGGCAGGCAGAAGCGATTCTATATTTCCCAAATAGCCGAGACAGGAGCAATCATCAAGATTTTGGTGTCAACCACTTTATTTCATTTTAGACAACCTGTGAAAGGGGCTCAATGTGTTAAAAACCGAGCTATCCCTTTAATGGCAACCTTCCGCTTAGATCCTGTAGAGGGTGCAATTTTTAAACTCCTTGGTGTTGCTTTAATCCCAAGTCGGTGGGTAGGCTTCAAGACAAGACACAAGAACAGCTTCTTTCCCGCTGCCCTCTCCCTCCTGAATGGTAGTTGAGCCGGCCACCTCCATCTGGATCAACATCATTCAGTCTCATTACATGGACACTGCCCACACCTATACTGAAACTACACATTACCTGCACTATTATTATTCTTATTTATCCTGCCCTGCCCGTTCCAGAGAATAACAGAGCTTTTATTCCCTCCACCCCCCAATACCCTCATCTTGGTATTTGCACTGGTCATGGTCCTTGCACTATACCTGCACCACTATGTTTCCCATGCAACTTACTGTTTTTAAACTCTTGTATAATTTATCACCTGTATATAATGTAGTCTATGTATATTGTATATTGTCTATTGTCTTGATGCCCACCATGTATCCATAGTAGGCCTACCTCTTGTATGTATGTACAGATGGATTTCCCTGTTTACGTGTTCAGAGAAAATAACACCTACCAGAGTCAAATTCCTTAAATGCAAGTAAACTTGGCCAATAAAACTGATTTTGATTCTGAAGAAATAAGGCATTTTCTGTTGTTGAAACTTAAGTGTCTTGGACATTACAGCAAACTTTCTGTTTGCTTTCATGAAGTTTTATGGTAGACAATGTTAGGATTTGTGATCATTCATCACTCTTGTCTTCTTTGTACATTTAGGCCTTCTTATGTTGTTTTCTTTCCAGGTTTTGTCAGGAGTCTTTTCTACTTTAACAGGCCTATGGCTTGCGGATAGTCTTTACCAACAAGAGTTCCTTTTAGGCTACTGCATGTGAACCCAGTAAAATCTTTCAAATGTGAAAACCAACAATTAAATTCTTAATTGTAAATGGAATAGTGAAGAAAATGATGAAATTGCTTTTAAGAAGTGTTCAAACATTTTTGGTCCCTTTGAAAAGAGGATGGCCCAGATTAAAGAGCTGTAGCCTAATTCTTAAACTTTCACACATTCACTTTGAAAGACCCAATATTTAATTACTCTCATAAGTTATAGTTGTTTCAGCCCCTATAAACACAGCTCAGATTATTAGAAGGTAATTGCCCATGCGAATGTTATTCCTAGGCCTAATCTATTGTATTATTTTAGATAGATAGATCACCTACAGCCAGCCAGAAAATTCAGTTTGTGGAATAACACTGCCGGGTATATCCTTTACCCTTTTCTTTTGACAAATTTGCGAAGTAGTTATGTAGAACTACCGCAACGCAAAGAATACGCACTGATGGTAGGTACAATACGAAGGCAGTTGCACACATGTTCACCGGTCTTTAACTGTGAACCTAAAGAAGCCCAGATGGAGCCATATGAGGTTCTGAAATGAAAACCCGTGATTATACGGGTCTTTCCCACGGCGACCTATCAGTAGACGATTTTTAAAACAGGGCGGGGTTTCAGTTTGTGAAATAGACGCTTTATCTTTTTAAATATTGAACATTAATCCATTTCAAATGGGCGGATATTTTTGACACATTAAATTAAAAGATACTTCGTATATAAAACAAGTCAAAAGTCTTTTAAAAGGGCTCTGTATCCACGCCGCATAAACGTGAGGCGCAGTTCATGCGTCACATTAGAATTGACCAATAGCATTGCTGCTTTTCTAGGTCTTGCATTTGTACATTAGATAGAGCTATGCGCGTTCACTGTTGGTGTTGCTAAAGTGAATTTTAACGTTTCATTAAACGTTTTTAAAAGATAGATTTTGGCGATTTAAATACACTTTTATCTTTTTGTGTGCATCACAATTTGAACAATTTTAGTCACGAAAAACACCGACTGGCTTGATTTTTTTCTATATCCGTTGTTGGTAGAGAACATTTGGAGCATGCGCAGTAGCGAAAACTGTTATGAAACCATGCACTCTTGTCCTGATTATAGAGTAGACTAGACTACACTGTGTCAATAACTTGGGAAGGACGTGGTTAACATCGTCTCGAAGCCTTTAGAACCTATTTTGTCACTGGGAATGACATAGGGCACCGGCACCTTTCCATATGTTAATGGTAAGTTGGTATATTCATTTTATTACTCATTGTTTATGTCAATATGATGTACAGTAATGCCACCCAGGCCCAAGCGTCCTCTAAGCAACTGACCTAATTATTATGTGCAATTAATTTGAATTATTTTGGACATTAACATCCTTTATGGTCTGAGGATCATGCATATAGTCTTTGGGGAGTTTTGTCATTGTCTTAAATGTCCTAATATTATGTTTAAGCCAGTGTTATTGTTAGGCTATGTTCTCTTGGCATCTATCTGACCTAATTTTTTAGGAAGTATTAAACTCTTCAGGTGTGTTTGCACTACAGACTTATTTCGCTGTCTTAAACAGAATATTCAAGTGATATTGTTTTGTGGATGTTATGCTGTTTTTGTTAATATGATACTCATTTGGCAAGTTTGGCAAGTACAACAGTTTGTTAGACATGGACTTTTCCTCATGTATACTTACATACAAACAACAGCTTTTTACCATAAGATTTTTGTAACTATTATAAACATAATTCAGAGGAGCTTGTTAGTAAGAACGTATTCTGTTACCAAGCTGTTATTAATGCAGTTCAAAAAATCTTTTCTTACTTTTCTGTCTTTTTGCTTTCTTTCTTATATTTTCTGTCTTTATTTATTTACTACGCTCACCTTATTTCTTGCTTTTTCCTTATATTTGTCTTTCCCAACTTTTCAACAGCCTGGTCCACCATGACCACAAACTCCATCCACTGGTTCCGTAAGGGGTTGCGTCTCCATGATAACCCAGCCCTACTGGAGGCTGTGCAGGGAGCAGATACCCTGCGCTGTGTCTACTTTCTGGACCCATGGTTCGCAGGCTCATCCAGTGTGGGTGTCAACAGGTGGAGGTGCGTTGTTTGTTTCTTTGTAATTGCTTTTAGGTCATTCTGATCTTTGGTTGAGAATACCAGCACAGCTAGTAAGGACAACATAAAAATTATTATGATGATTTCTGTATTTTCATGCAGCAACATTAAGTGGATTGTTTGGATTGTTTACTTTTTATTATTTGATGGATAGTGTTTATGGTAAGAGATGATAAAAGATTTGTAGCTCTGTCTGATGATGTTTGTAGGTAATCATAGATTTTTTAAAGCCATGACAGTCGTCATGGTTGACCATCTCAGGTAATTCATGTTTGATGTACCATTTGGCAGCACAATAGTCACCTCAGCGTCAATTGCTGACTAATTTGTTATGCAACACTTTACACTCCAACGCAATGTTCCTCTATAACTCCAACACACCATATGCAAGATGGTCTGGACAGAGATTCTATTTTTTTTTTTTTAAATCTCTGTCAGCCAGAGTTGCATGCCAACAGTGTGTTTGTGTGAGAGGGAAATATGGAGCCTGAGTTGGAAGTTTTCACATTGGAACATAGAGAGTAATGTTCGGTGAAATATGTTTAGGTGTTGTTGTTATTATTGTTTATTTCATGTTATTTTCACTCACTCCAGTTAAATTCAGGTTCTAGCCAAGGCTCAAATTATAATTAATGGTGCAATTCAAAAAAAGAAAACAATCAAGGTCCAAATAAACTGCGGCATTCATTGTGAATACTGTAGAGAGTAACCATTGACATTATTCACAAGTATTTTTCTTGATGACATTCATTTGCCTGTTGCATGAAAGTGAAAAGAAGTGTTTTTTACAGCAAGTGTTTTTTTATAGCAAGGTTTCACATCATACTGCTGTGTCATTTAAAATGGTAAAAATATAGTTAGGTTTGTCTATAGGGCTCGGGATCATGACGTAAAAACCCTTGCGGGCACCGCCATATTGGCAGCCTAACTCCTTAGTTTACTATGGATTGCTATGGAATTACTCCCGCCTACTAGTGTGCTGTTGTTACTTAGTTTTTGCCGTCTTGGTCGTATGTTGCTGTATAGTGGTGTGTAACAGCGCAACCCACGATCGCAAGAGGAAAATAATCGCTAATATTATATTCCTGCTTCTTGTCTTCTGCATCTGAATGAATGGATATTACGTTCGGTGCGCTGCCAACATGGCGGCAAAATTCTTAGAATGCAAGGTGTGTGCCCGAACCCTATTATGCAAAATATATAATATGTATCTCTGTGCTACTAATCTTACTAAGTACTAATGTACATTAAAGGGATAGTTCGGTTTTTAATACATTAAGCCCCTTTCACAGGTTGTCTAAAATGCAATAAAGTGGTTGACATCGAAATTTTGACGATTGCTTCTGTCTCGGCTATTTGGGAAATGTAGAATCGCCTCTG
>JAGFZM010000602.1:296983-342192 GCA_017657215.1 Limnothrissa miodon
AAAAAAATGTTTGAAACAATATTTTCTCTGAATGAAAAAAAAGTTTAATTTGTCATTTGCATCATTAATTACTTATTCTGTGCTAAAGATAACATCAGTATGGGAAGATGGCTGAAGAGGGTGGGATCTTGGGTCAGTGTGCCAACCAAGACTCACATATTCCTGCGTCACTGGTTACTATGGCAATGACCTACTTTTCAGCAGGCCTTCGGGAGGCCTTGTCTGCTGGCACAGCTGCGCAGCTCCGTCTCATGCCTGATTCATGGTAGAGTGTGGACTCTGCCGGCTCTGTGGACGGGTTCAAGGCACCACAGAGGCTCTGTGTGTGCAGCACTGCTGTTTTAAGAGAGAAGCAGAAAGATGGGCTTCAGTCGCTTGCTGCATCTGTGTGCCAAAACAAGGCACGGCATGCACAGCAAAGTTACTGCCTCAGGGTCACAGTGAGGGATTGATAAAGAAAGAAAGGATAGATACAGAAATAACAGCAGTTTCCATTTGTTAGCCTGTAAGCATTTGGGATTCAGGATTTTTTGAGACACATAGGGGAAACACATAGTATGCTTGTCAGACATACTTTTGTGCTTTGGTATGTTACACACATACTCTTACACACACAGGCATATTGATGCCCACTTGCATGCACACTCAAACATTCACAAACACTCACACACACAACAGGTGGGTCTTTCATTCTGCAAAGCTGGGACAGACACCTAACAGCTCTCTCATTCATAGACCCATGGGCATCTGTTCTGGCTTCTATTCTAAGAATAGGCTGAAGGAAAGCACATCTGTGAGGGATCAAGCCTGCCCACCTGTAAACCTGATTACACCTGAAGATTCTCTAGGATCTTTTTTTATTGGGCCAAAAAAAGATCTAGTTCACACTTCTGCTCCTTATGTAGCTTATCTGTAGTATATAGCTTATAACATTTATGAATTGTTAATTTATGGCTAGTGTAGTTTTTTGACAAAAGGCTAAAATGTTTTTATACATGTTATTAGAATGTAATCTTGAATTTGGGCAATGTAGTTCTGTTGAAGTACTGAACTCAGACAGTGCTATAACTATGAACTGCCTTTTTGTTTGCGACCACTAAAGAACACTGGCCCTTCAAAGATCTAAATCTCAGTCACGTTAGGGAGTAAATGCTGGTGTCCGACAGCCAGCCATCACACACAGGCCTAATGAGCCAGTGCAGGGTAAATCTGTCTGTGCTCTGTAGGTAATGAGGTCAGTAGGGTACATTAGCCGTGTCCACATAAGCGCTGTGAGCCAGCAGTACACTCAAATACGCCGAGGAAGAGACAGAGAAAAAGAGACAGCGATTGAGTGGGAGAGAGAGAGAGTAAAGGAAAAAAACAAGCGAAGGAAAAAAATGTTAAATGTAGGCCATGTTGGTGGTTGTGTAACGCCTGACGCATGACTCGGCCCACAGACCGTACTACTGAGCCATTTGTAGGTGACAAGAGAGCCTACTTTTCAGTGCAGATGTTTTACTGCCTCAGATAGGAACTTGAACACAAACAAAACAATACAAGGATTTTGTGCAATCACCCACTCTCAAGTCACCACAAACATTGTTTGTGTTGTTTATAAAGAGATCATATAAGAGATCATAAGGTATATATATTGTTCACTGAATAATAGCATATTCTTGTGAATTCTTCTGAATAATAATTGATCTTCTTGATAACCCCCTGGCCAGGCACTATTTTCATTTTTATTTGGACACCATATTCTTGGTATACTTTTATCATTTTATTTCTCATTGAATTAGTTCAGAATACATTGGTGAGTGTATAGTATAACCTTTAAAGTGTTTTCACCTGGTTTTGACTAGGCAGCAACAGTATGGCACAGTAGCTAGTACTCTAATGTTTTGGTTATGTTAAGAATGTCCTGAGAGTGAGCAGACTGACTTTAAATCAGTATGACCTTAAAGATTACAATGGGCCAAAGCTTCTTTTTTGAGACCACCGAAAAGTCAGAGTCAGGACTTGCAGCGGGAATGTTGCCTCTATGGTGTCCCAGATGGCACATTCTTAATGTGAACTCTCCCAGCTGTCCCATGAAGAGGACCCTGAACCGCACAGCTTGTGCTGCTCAATCCAGAGGGATTCCCTGCCATGCCAAGTGTGAGGCCTTTCCTCCTCCCTGTCTTGTGAATGGCCATGATGGAGGCTTAGGCTCGTGCTGAAATAGCAAGCCCCATCCCCAGGCCAGATGGACGCCTCTGAATGAGCACTCTGTGAATGGGAGTGGATCCAGAGCAGATGACTAATGCTGCTCAGTGCTGCTGAGCAGAGGCATGGGCAAGGTGCTGGGGGTTGATGTCTGACCATCAGGAGCCCTCCAGGTGTCATGCATGTTCAGGTCCAGGTCAAAAAGGAAACATGGCAGGTGGGCAAAGCACAGAATAAATGCAAGCAGCTTTGGATTATTTTTGCACCTGTTTCTATAAATGAGTTTGGCAGATGGTATTCATTCAGATATCCCTTTACTGAGGCAATGCCATACTGTAGACACAGAGTGCCATACTGTAGACACAGATTTAGAATGCTAAGTCTGGCTACCTGGTCCAGAGCAGGTGCAATATATTAAACAACTCGACAGGTTGATTAGTCAGATTTGGTTCAGATTTTTCCCTCCATCCAGATGCACAACAGCTAACTTTGGGAAAAGCTCTTTAACACATGGAGCTAATTTAGTTGACCCAGTTTGGGTGGCAGGTGCCACACCAGTGTGCCTTTTTTGACCCCTCCACAGGGTTCCTCTATGGGCTTTGAGGCAGTTGATCAGATCGGATCAGCTTCAGACTGTTTGGGCTGCCAATACTCAACACAGGGGGATGCAGGGATTGTGCCTTGAGATGGTGCCCAGTCACATGAATTACCTGAAAGATGGATTGGCAAAAAAAAAGCCAGGGAGAGAAATTGTAAACCAATGCTGACACAATCCTATACACAGTCTACAGTGCTATCCTATACACAGAACCAAGAAGAGGGAGTGCTCAGAGATATTGGAGTTTAAAAAAAATCTCAAATACCAATTCTTCCTATTTAAATCTTTTTAACAAAAAAGAAGACTATATTTACAGTCTTTTAGCAGTTATTACATTAATGACTTTGCAAAGAATTTTACCCTACACAGTAGGCATGTTATCGAAACAAAGATAAAGTTAAATGATGGATTGACAACATTGACAACATTAAGAGGAAAATAAAATACATATAATGCATTTATTGTTGTAAAATAAATTATTTTGCCTAACTGATGGAGTGTAGGGCTAATATTTATTTATCATGTCAACACAAGTCACAGAGAGACAGAGATAGCATATGAGTGAGTGGGAGAGAAAGAGAGAGAGAGAGAGATCCCACAGATCTGCCGTGTGTTGGTTGAGTGTGTCCCATTGGGCCTTCCCTCTGTTGCAGGTTCCTGCTACAGTGCCTGGAAGATCTGGACTCCAGCCTCCGCAAGCTGAACTCGCGGCTCTTTGTCATCCGGGGCCAGCCGGCCAACATCTTTCCCCGCCTCTTCAAGGTGATTCACCAGATTCCCCGTCCGTCACGATGACCATCAGCATCGTCATCACAATCAAATAATAAAATGTTATTTATAATCGTGATTCATGGGCATTGATTGCGTCTGCCAAGTGAATGGTGCTGGTGGGTGCGTGCGTGGGGGGTTCTCCTTTTGTCAGAGCCAAAATTCATCACAGAGGGAAATCACAAAAGAGAGAGCACAGATACTTCATATAATTAGAACTTTCTAATTCTGATGAATGGTTAAATATTCTATCTATTGCATTTTTTATTCAAATACACCCTAATTATGGCTAATTTCCCAACCTTTTAAAATTCCCACTATGCAATGTTTGTAGAATAATACTAAGCATGAAAAACATGGTACTCTTTTCTCAGCACTGAAATCTGTATTTGAGTGGTGATTGTTCAATGTTAGTCTACTTGCGTATTGACCCATTTATTTTTGTGCAGGAGTGGAAGATAACCCGACTGACCTTTGAGTGCGACTCAGAGCCATTTGGCAAGGAGAGGGATGCAGCCATCAAAAAGCTTGCGTCAGAGGCTGGTGTGGAGGTCATCGTCAAGACCTCACACACACTTTACAACTTGGACAAGTGAGACTGGACA
Organism: Limnothrissa miodon; assembly: GCA_017657215.1. Classification (NCBI taxonomy): domain Eukaryota; kingdom Metazoa; phylum Chordata; class Actinopteri; order Clupeiformes; family Clupeidae; genus Limnothrissa; species Limnothrissa miodon. The sequence goes on from JAGFZM010000602.1 coordinate 301,142, forward strand.
GGCCGTCACACACACACACACACACACATACACACACACACACACCTTTCTATATCTAAAACATGTCTGTTGTGTTTCTTTTTTGCCTTCCTAAGGGTCATTGAACTTAATGGTGGTCAGCCTCCTCTTACCTACAAACGTTTCCAAACCCTGGTTAGCAACATGGACCCCCCTGATCCACCTCTGGAGCCGCTCTCTAAGACTCTAATGAGCAGCTGCAGCACTCCTGTGTTTGAGAACCACCGGGAGAAATATGGAGTCCCCTTACTCGAGGAACTTGGTAAATGGCCATGATTTAAAATGTACACATTTATTCATTTGTTTATACACTAATGTACTTCACACATTGAAATGCAAAAATGTTATTATCAAAGGAAATAACATGTATTTAGTTGACCTCATGAATAAGCCTACATACTGGAATAATTACATATGTCACTGTGACCGTTGCCTGTTGAAGACATAAAAGTAACAGAAAACATAACTAATAGAAAATGTCTAAGGAAAACAAGGATATTCACCCTCAGTGACTGTTATAATTAAGCCTTTTAAACCAAGCCTTTTGGTCAAGATAATGCAATGGTCAGTATGTTGCAATAGCAATATTTGGCCAGCAGGGGGAAGCAAAGTACATTAAGATACCAATGTATTTGGACTGATGAGTTTGCTGAAACAATTACCATCAACAATTAACTTACATGATCAGGGTCTCGTATTAAAAGGTATTTAATGAATGTGGCATCATGAGCTTTTCCATAAAGATCAGCTTATAAATGATCAATTTTCCATGTATCTCATGGCAGGGTTTGATACCGAAGGTTTATGTCCTGTTGTGTGGCCTGGAGGAGAAACTGAGGCATTGACCAGAATAGAGAAGCAGTTTGGAAAGGATTCCACCTCGGTAAACATTCATCGCTGTGTTTCCTTAAGAATTAGTTGGCAGTGAAATAGATCACTTTTTGCTATACTTTTTAAGTTTATTGGTATTGAATTTCCCCTTGGGGATCAATAAAGTATCTATCTATCTATCTATCCATCTATAAATGGGCCTATATTGATTCGAAAGCAGAAATATCTTAGCGAGGATATTTTAAAGATATGTCGACCTTACATTCACATAAACTGTAAGAAATAAAAGTCTTATTTTTAACCTTCTATCTCTCTATCCCTCATCAAAGTGACATGTCACACAGTAATGGTTTGATGTATGGACTCTTCCAGGCTCTCCAGGAGATCTTTGAGAGGCCCAAGCTAAACTCCAGCCTTCTTCTGGCCAGTCCTCTGGGCCTGAGTCCTTATCTGCGTTTTGGCTGCCTATCCTGCCGCCTTTTCTACTCCAAACTTACTCAGCTTTACAAGAAGGTAAGACTGTGTGCATTTATGATTCCCACTATCATATCTTAGTGTCATAAAAAAGAATACAATCTGGTGTTCAATTATATAGATGACTAAAAATTAGCTGTAAGGTAGGCTGCCTCACTGAATTGCTCTGTTTTGCAGATGAAGAAGAATCCCAATTACGACAAGCTGCTTTGGCGTGAGTTCTTCTACACAGCGGCCACCAACAACCCACGATTTGACAAGATGGAGGGCAACCCCATTTGCATCCGCATCCCTTGGGACAGAAACCCTGAGGCACTGGCAAAGTGGGCCGAGGCCAAGACAGGCTTCCCCTGGATCGACGCCATCATGACCCAGCTGCGACAGGAAGGCTGGATCCACCACCTGTCCCGCCACGCTGTGGCCTGCTTCCTGACCAGGGGAGACCTGTGGATCAGCTGGGAGGAGGGCATGAAGGTACTGAGCGCACATACCAGGCATCTAAATTTGTTACCTCCACCTGAGAGAAACCCAAGATGACGGCTAGGTATCTAAACAAGCTCAGTGGCAGATTGAGGCAATTGACTGTGCAAGCCAGCCTGGGTTATGATAATTCACTATTTTTACGTTAATCCCCCTCTCCATGCAAGATAAGAGTCTTCATGGGAGTGTTGCAGCATAAATGCATCTACTTTATTTTGAGCTGTCATAAGCCTTTGTTCTCCCTCTCCCCTGCAGGTGTTTGAGGAGCTGTTGCTGGATGCTGACTGGAGTATGAATGCAGGCAGCTGGATGTGTCACTCCTGCAGCTCCTTCTTCCAACAGTTCTTCCACTGCTACTGCCCCGTGGGTTTCGGTCGCCGCATCGACCCTAACGGGGACTTCATACGGTGGGTGTCACTTCTAACACGCTTGCATAGCATTAGCTCCGTAGCTCTGGGACAGCAGGGAATTTCTGCACATGTTCATTTCCTACATCCACCGTATGTGTCCATATACATAACAGTAAGCATACCTCTTTTGTTCATTTGTCTCATACGTCAGGGAGATATCAACAGCACACGAAGATACATGTCTACACTTATGATTTCATTTCCTTCAGGAAAAAAAAAGCAACAGGCCATAACTGTTCTGACATGTTGACAACAGTGACATTTGGCCCTCCACTGATTCCAGGTTCCGTCTCACTGCATGTTCTCTGCCTTAGGACTTGTCTTTCTCAGCAGGCACATTCTAACACTGCTCTGGGGAGAGAGAGCCGTCCTAAAAGCAGAGCTCCCGGATCTACCCAGGTTTATAGTGCATCTTTAGGCTGTTAGATTACTAAAGGAAGCGTCTCGCGTCGAGACCTGACACCACGAAATCCTGCTCCCAGAGTGCTTGCAGTTTAGTCGCTTTCTAGTTCCAAAACTGCCGTTTTGTGCCCTGAACTGCTGATCTTGGGCCATGTATCATAGTCTGTTTCCTTACTTTGATCAGGGGGAAATAGGAGGTGATCTGGTCCCAGATCAGCAGGGTAAGGGCACTCTAACACCTGTATGGCATGGTGAGGCCTTTTGGCCTTGGCTCTTGCGGGGGGCCGGTTGTCTCCAGCCTCTGGCCGTTGTGATGAGGCGCTGCGGTTTAATCTCTCCCTGTGATTACAGACGCTATTTACCTATCCTCCGAGATTTCCCAGCCAAGTACATCTACGACCCGTGGAATGCCCCCGAAGCCGTGCAGGTGGCTGCCAAGTGCATTGTGGGAGTGGACTACCCCAAGCCCATGGTGAACCATGCTGAGGCCAGTCGCCTCAACATTGAAAGGATGAGGCAGATCTACCAGCAGCTCTCCCGCTACAGAGGCCTCAGTAAGACAGATTTAGGGAATTGTTTACTGTCATTCTCCATTGCAGTCCCAATACAATTTGTTCCAATATTCAATTATTTTTAGTGACACTTTTGACATAGCCTTCAACTTTGCTTTTATCTTCTGTCCTCCGTCCTCTGACTATGGTATTGTGTGTCTGTTCCCACAGGCTTGCTGGCCACTGTCCCATCCAGTCATGGAGAAGACATCAATGTTCAGAGTGGCCTCAGAGTGGTAGCGCCCTCATCTGGCAAAAGGCGCCGTGGCAATGGGCATGGTGAGTCACACAGCTCCACAGTTAAGAATTTAAATGTACTTAATTATTCTTAGAGAGAGGAAAGATTCATCTTGATGGCTGGTGTACAGAAAAGTGAAAAGCGAATCCTTCATTAGTATTTTTATTACATTCACCTGTAAGAATAAGATAATTGTTACAGCATTGTGGTCCCTGAGGTTCTCATCAGCAAAGCCTATATGTGGCAGCAGCACAGGTAAGCAGGCAGCAGGGGATTTCATTGCTGTGTTGTGCCTTGTTTCTGTGTGGGCAGGCAGCCGCAGGGAACACCGGCCTGGAGAGGAGCACGCTGGACCCAGTGGAGTGAAGCACCGCACCTCAGGAACAGGAGAAACTCTGAGTATGTATCTGCTGCCTAAGCTGTGGCATTAGTTCAATGAACACTGAGCTCGGGTGATCTACACACTTTCTTGAGAACCCCAGATTAGTACAGATCTGAGCATCTGAAGAAGGTTTAATAATGTTGTTAAACATAGCAAATTCATTCAAATAAAAACAATGACATTTTGTATATATATATTTTTAAAAATTACCCATCCCTGTTGTTTGTAGATTATCGTGGGATTCACCAGTTGGCCAATGGAGGGATTGGTTTACAGTGTCCAGGAAATTGCACTTCATTTGCCGTTCCCCATCATCCAGGTATGTAGACTGTATAGACCCTGCTTCAACATGTAACTCTTACACTCTTCACAGGTGAATGTACACTGCTTTATGTGGTTGCCAATATAATACATATATGTGAATATTATATTATAACGTTGATTACACATCTGGCGCTGGTGTCTGAACTCATGATTGTGACCTTAATGGTACCAATGTTGCTTAACTAGAATGCAATATCCAAGTATGTCAATTGTATTTTAAAGAGGCACTCAGTAAGTCTGTTTTTTAACCCTGCATTAAACGCTACAAACCTGTAGGGGGAGCTCTGTACAGTTAGCTGTATTGCTGTAGTGTACACTCCCTCAGAAGTTGCAAGTTCCGTATTCACTATACAGGGCTGTACAGCGGTGCGCTCAATCGCCGTTTGCTACACAACAGACCAGTCTAACAGAAAAAACGATTTCGAAGCGATTTTATGACCACAAAAATGGTCGCATACACTTACTGAGTACCTCTTTAAATATCTCTCAACAGAGGCAGTAATCAAATGTTTCTTATTGCCCTATGTCATTGTTTTCTGGCACTAATAGGCATTTTGTATAGATACCTTTGTAAGATAAAATATGAAGTAAGAAGCACATGATGAGTTTCTAGTTAGTACCACTCTGACTCTGTTGAAAGGCCTGATGTTCCATTTTAACCCTTATTTTTATGTCTCTCTCTCTCTATCTGCCTTTCTCTGCCCCTACTTTCTTACTTCTCTTTGTCCTTGTCTCTTTGACACATCAGGGCGCCAAAGCCGCCTAGGTAATAGTGGCTCAGGGAAAAGAGAGCGTGAGTCGGAACAGGACGCTGGTGGTGACAATGGGTTGCCAGCATCAGCTCTCAAGGTTCAGCGGCACAGCAAAGAAGTGAGTCCTTCTATTTACACAACGCTAAAATGGACATGAACAGGGTCTGCATGGATGGTATAATGACTACAGGACATTCTTGTAGCAGATAACTACGTACAAGCATTAAGACAAATCACTGAGCACCAAATGCTGTTATTCTTATATCTGTAACAGCACTCAGCAGCATCAAACAAGAGATGTTGGCTGATAGAGTTTTTCGTTTAAGTGTAAAGGATTTTGTTGAATCTACAGCTCCAAACTCTTAGCAGAACTTATGAATAGCCATCTAGACAGAACCCTTATCAGATTCTTTGTTGAACCAGTTTGAATAGGGTTTTAGATTTAGATAGAACTTAAAACTCTGTGTTGTGTTTTAGTGTTTTCAGTACTGTCTTGGATCAGCTTGACTAATTGTCTGTTTTGTGTGTGTTGCAGAAGAATGCAGCTCAACAAGATGAAAGAATGACCATGTCATCGTGAGAAGTTCCATGTAGAAACAGATATATAAATATTGTGCTATACTATATGTGCTAAATATATATGTTCTAGTTTTTATTAAAACAAAAGAAAACAGAAAAACATCTGTAGCTCAAATGTGAAAAAAGAAAAACTTTTCCTAAACAGTAGGCTTCTTGTTACAAAATGTTGGACCCAAAGGTAGATTTAATTGCCCTGTTAAATGTGCGATTGGATTCTTTCAAACTGTACGAATCAATGAAATGTTTTAAACTTTTGTACACTTGTGCACTATGATGTAAGGCTTTCTGTAAACAGCTCTTTGTAGTAGTGTCTTACTCATCTACGCCGCTTTGAGATGAAGACTCCTCAGCACTTGGCCAAGTGTTTGTTTTGGGGATTCCGCTGAATGTTGCCAACAGCCCTCTAGGAGCTTGTGTTTTTTTGACTGACATTCACCAGCAAATGACTTACCGTGAGACCCACAGGCTGGTTGGGTTGCCTATCAGAGAACCAGTATCCTCAAACTGCCAGTGTATTCTACTAGTCTGTTTTACCTGAAGGGATTTTCTTTGTTATTTTGTAGGTCTGTATCAGATCTGTCAGTACCAGCACTTATACTTACATTGTTTTGTCTGAAAGAGCAACTATACCTCTATCCAGTACCTCTGGTCAGGACTTCTGTACCCATTTGTCTTCTCTGTACAGAGATGGCAAAGGATGATGGAAAGGCTGCACGTAGCTTTCAGCTTTGCCATCGCTGAATAAGCCTGCAACACTGGCACTTCCCTGTGTGCCGAGACAGCTTAGCTGTGTGTGTGTAGTCCTCTCTCATCTTCTGTGACTGACAGTTGGCAAACATGCTGGGTTGGTCATCTGTAAACTGTTTACATCAGGATGGAAAGACTGGTGTTGTTGTGAATTGCCTAATGGGAAGTCACACAAGACCTGCATACTGGTTTCCCCTCCCATGTCATTGTATTTTACTAAGGTTCAGGCACATGCCTTTTTTACAATCTGTCTTTTTTGATTGTGGTGTCTCCAGATGGGTAAATTGCTTTGTCACGTTCTCTTGGGAAAGCAGTGTGTAGTGAATCACCCCCAGTCTTCCATAGTGTACAACATTACCATGATAACATCTCTTATAACTTGTCTGACCTACCCCTGGGAGAAGACAGCTTTAATTCCAGTCGGAGTCTGTGGCGTTTGGCAGTAGTGCAACCAAATACGCATTTTTGCCTCTTGTGTTTTTGGAGTTGGTCCTGGATCCATCAAAAAGGTTTTGTTCTGCAGCTCTGCATGGTCTTCTTATTTGGCTATCTGTATACAGCAGTTGATGAGCTGAAAGCTGTACATTGTTGCTGTTGTGTTTTCATTTTTCTACTGAAATTTCATATTTCCTTTTTTGCTTCCATTGTAAATTTATTAAAAGAACAGCGTATAAATAAAGCTCTAGTTTGTGTATATTGTACCACATTAGATAAATAAAATTTGGTTGCAAATCACCAATACGTCTTTTGTTTTATTTTATGATTTTTTAAATAAAAAGTTTAGCCTGTATGCATGAGTACTCAAAGAAATCTTTATCAGACACCTGTAGCTGTAGCTCTTTTCCATCATGCAGTGTTGAGACTTCAGTGCACCATTATGTGTGTGTGTGTGTGTGTCTGCCTGCACAGGTCTTTTGAAGAGTGGTGAGAGAATGCACAGCACGTTGCCAAAAACGCTCACAAACAGGATCCACTAACCTAAAGGGACAAAGGCACTATTGTTACAAGTGAACATCACAGCCAACCAGGCACAAAAGGTTAAGATACTCTTGAGCTAACATACCTACAGCACTTGAAAAAGGCAAGAGAGAAGAAGCCCATAAATTAATGAAATAATTTCAATCATGGCCTTATTCCAGATAGCTTGTGTACTGCTCCATTCGTTGTTGCCATTCTACAGAGGGTTGCTGATGGTAAGGATAATTCAGCATCACACTTTTTCAATAAATACAGCATTTTTTATTAGTTCACTCTGTTTACACTCTTTGGGAAGTAAAAACATACAGCTCTGGATACAAATGAGTAGTGAATAACCAATGTGGTTCTGACAATAATCCACAGTACACCTGGATAAAATACCAGCACAGTCCTTTTTTCATTTACTCAGTAAGATAGTTGTTGGTATTTTTTAAATCAAATGACTCCCTATTTTGAGAGGCCAGTCTGAGATGGAATTCTAAAGATGCAACATACACGCACATAACACACATATACTGTACATAAAACAAACAACACAGACATAATATACTGTATTTAAACAGCTTAGAAAGGAAAAAAATGGTAAAGTAACTGGACATCTCCCAGTAAAAATAATAAAGACAAAGAAAACCACGCACAAATCTCACACAAAGCAACAATAAAACACCATGGCAACAGGTCCCACATACACCTCTGTTCATGCACACAAAATGAAGCACTATGTTAGCACAAAGGCCACTGTCATTTGGAATAGAGTTATGGCTCATTATGGAAAAGGAAGGATAGGCTTGATGACAAGTGTCCTTCCTCTCAATTAATTATCATCCTCATTATATTTCTCTTCTTCATCCTCCTGTTCTGCAGCATCATCATCGTTAGCACATTTCCCTGCTCGCTGATTGTTCTCACTCTGCTTTGTCCTTCCTCTTGGCAGTAAATGGGACTTTGCTGGCCACTGTAGAGCCCACACTGGATACACCACCTGCCACAGCAGACACGCCACCCTTGACCAGGCCAACCCCAACAGAAGGCACAGAAGTGACGGCAGATTTTGTGATCTCCAGACTCTTCCCTCCCAACCACGCCACGCCGCCCACTGTTGCCCCTACAACGGTCTTGGTGGCACCGAAGATACCTCCGGTCACTCGCCAGATCATGCCAGGTTGGACTGTGGTGTGCTCTTTTTCATCTTTATCATCTTTGCTGTTAGTGGCTAGGGACCACAGAATGAAACAGACATCAGCAAAACAGGGGATTTATCACCCATAGTACTACTTCCAGTTCAGGCAAGAGCTACTAAAAACAAAACGGGGATGAGTTTAGAATTTGATAGAAAACCTGGCATTAACATTCCGCAGGCAAAGCAGACTGCTGGTCGTTCAGTGAAAGCAAACATTATTTTCAACCATCCAAGCACAGCAGCATATTTAGAAAAATAGCACTTTCTAGTCTCCATGGGGCTGGTCTGCCATCCCCGAGGGCCCCCTGCACCACCTTTCCCTTGCGCATGCATATAGGCTGACACGAATAAACAGCAGCACCTCCCCCTATCTTTTTCTGAAGCAAAAATAACAGTTCACCCAAGATTTCAAATATCCTCGCTCAACAGATATAGGTACAAACTGGGGAGTGTTAAATCTGACTTGTGAATAAATGCCTGGATCTACCTTCATTTGGTCCACTTTCGTTGCATTCGGGTTCTCTGCATTCAATAACACCACTCTGTTGTAGGCTTACTTCCGAGTTTACGTTCTGTCAAAAAAGGTGAAATAAAACATTAGGGCACATAGGCTAAACATTGCCACCTGAAATACCTTGGGCTGATATGGCACCTGAAAGAAATTGCACTATTTAATGACCTCTGGAATGCTGTGAGTTTTAAAGGGTAAGCAAAGCTCAACTAAACTCTCGAAAGCTGGCTAAAAATAGCCATTATCTCGATAGAACACAGGTGACGTTTGAGGGGTTCAATTTAGGATGCATTCCAAACCTCTGTAGCAAAGTAGTCTATCAAAATGCAACTCTTAAAAGCAACTAGTTACATCCATACTAAGAAAACCAATACAATGAATTTTAAACCATCAAGGCTCTAAAAATGCGCTGCTGTTAAGGCAATGCGTTTATTATGGCACTAAATGTAGGCTAGCCTGTAACGTTATGCTTTATGATAAAAGTTACAAAAAAAATTAAAACAAACAAAAAAACACCACACACAAACAAAATTGCATCGGAATACCGATGGCAACTCTCACATTAACACTCAACAAATTAACAAATTGTGCGGCACGCATACATTAACCAAAAACTGCCTTTAAAACACTTGATTCTGTCTCAAATAATTCTACTGAAAATATATTCCCTATATTAATTTAAGTAAATGCATCCACAAGACACTACTTCTCACCTTAACCATTGTTTCCAGCACTTTCTTCGTTCAGCAGCTGATGTTCTTTATCTTTAGGCTACAGTGTGTAACGTTAGTCTAACGTCTCCTAAAATCCCACCTGCGACAAATGAGTTGTGCGTTTTGGTCCAACTGAACTTACTTCAAATAATTGGTCAAATGCCTCTTAAAACACCACAGTTCTGCGCTTGCAATTATGTCGCTTTTCCTAAGTAGACACAGCTTGCGAGGTTGCAGAACTTTTAGAAAAAAAATAGGGGGTTTACAGAGTGTTCTGCCGACGTGGCGCTATTCTCCTAGCGATCTTCCCCTGCAAGCACCCGGATCTTGCGTCACCTGGACCGTTTAGAAGCTGCAGGTCTAAACAGTATAATTTGAAGTAGTTTAATGAGAAAGTACTGAATTATGAGCACTACTACACAAGGGTATGTTTACTTTAGGGTGCAGAAATACTATTTAGGACATGGCCAGTCTACCATCTCTCTGCCCCATATCCTGCAAAGTGCCGCAAAGTGTCGGCAATCTTTAAACATGTCCCACTGCCATGACTGTAGCGGTTAAGTCCAACAACAGAATAACATATTTGCCAGATTTGCGTAAAAATAAAGCCTTTTCCTGGGATAGCCCTAAAGTCTGAATAGATCTCTGAGTGTTCTCCATTACTGGATAAAGACTCTTCAGACCCACTGTAGTCTCTTGTCCTCTGATTCTTCAACACAAAGGGAAAAAAAACACCACAGGCAATGTTTTACAAATGCTACATTTCAATTTTATTATGTACTGGACATTTTAAATTAACTCCTGATGTTTGACACAAATGTTTGCACTGCAAAGGGAGACAATGCTAGAAGTCCTGTTTTGCAAGACGAGGGGTGCAAGGCGGTGGGTACTGTCTAAAATACACCTCCATCCACATATTCTTTCACTAAGCGGAAGTAATGTCAGCCTGGATAATGATAGGCCAATGTAACTGGTAGATGCAAAATGGAGCTTAATGCATTGTGGTGCAAGAAACCTTCCCAATGTATTACAATGCAGTGTGTTGCCTCCAATATGTGTAGTTATGCAGGTATTTTGATAATCAGGTTGTGGTATCTCCATCTCCAGACATCCAGAGGTTCTTCATCAGACGTCCAGAGCTTCTTCATCATCAATTCAGAACAGAAGAAGCCCTTTATTTAGGATGAAAGGTAAAACAAGCCCAGTTCTATACAATTTCATACTTTTCACTACCATGACCTGAATGAATGAGAATCCTCAAACCATGAGACATACTATCAATTTTCAAATGTGGAAACAAAATCCCCAGGTTCTCTCTCTATACACTAAGCTAGTGTTACATCAGGTGTGTTCAGTCACTTTGTGTCAAAATAGAAATGGGAAATTCAAATTAACACTGTACACAGTCGCTTCTGGTGTAGCCTGTGATTACAGTGGAAGCGGTCTAATATAGTTTCCACTACCACTAATGAATAAATGGTGTGAATGTAATGGTATGCATCCGATTTAGGATTTTTATGTTGGTCACATACAGAACGTCACAATAAATGTCCACTTTGGGGTTAGGGTTAAATAGAATCAGTGCCTGTTTTGCTGGTGGAAGAATACATGCACGGAAATAAGCCACTTAGTATTGTATAGAGATGGGGAATACACCAGAGTCAGATGCTCCAAAACTCTGTAAGCCATGTACACAAAAATGAGCTATTCTTTACCATATGTAAATGACGCTACACAGCTAGAAAGAGGACTAGGAAGCACACTGTGCTTTTCAGCAGTGTTACTGTAACCATGTAATGGTGTAGAAGATCAAGATTTTGGTTTGAATTCTAATACGTGCAAAATTTCCTACTGTCACTGTTTGCATGGATAACTATCCTATGATGTCTAACGAAATCTAAAAGACAAATTGCAAAAGGCTACACCTTCAACAAGAGTTCTTTGATCAGATTTCACTGTTGCCTTTTATATGCCTTCCTTTAAAAAAAACATTTAAGGAAAAATCCTTTTTCAAACAATGTGCTAGCCACATCCACAAAACAAAATGCTGCAAAAGTCAGTCCCAAGTCTGGAGAGGTAGCCAGATGCATCTGCAGTGACAAGTTAAAAACATGTCCAATTCCCCCATCTCTGCCTTCCCATCATGCGTCTCTTCACACTGGTCCATTATCTCTGACAGGACTGGGTCCTGCCTGCCATCCTCAGTGCCTTAGCCTCAATTGCACCCACTCTTTACACTTGCATAAAGTAGTTATCAGGATGGGACTCAGGTCTCCCATGATGCATACGTGCTTCAGCTAATGCTGTATCTCTGGCAGACACACACACCAGCCCAAAACGGGATGATCTCTGGTTCAGTCCGTCTACAAGCTGGAATGGATCCATCCATCCAATTTCTATAATAAATCCATACATTAGGGCCAGAGCACCACTGATCCCCATGCCTATGTACAGGCGGAGGAAGGAGGACAATCGTGCAAATAAGCTAATAAATGCCAAGCAGAGCTGTTACCATATTGGTGTAGACAGACTTTGAAACACACTTTGAAAACTGTGGACACAAAAACAGCCCGTCATGACGCCCTGGTTTAGTATCTGGTAGTGCACAGTTCAAACAGAGAGGGTGGCCCATCGAGTGTGGCCTTACTGCTGATCTCTTGCAGCCGAATGGCGTCGGGGTTCCAGTTGCATGTGCGACTCTCGTTCTCGGAGCTGCAGCGCTTTTTTCCAACAGTGACATTGGCGTTACATTCTGTGGCTTCTCCCTGGGGGAGAGTGGTGTCCTCCTCTTTCAGCTCTCGCTTCACTCCCACCTCCATGGGGTCATCAGCCACATCTGTGACACACACACACACACACACACACACACACACACACACATATTCTTAGTAGAAGCCATTACAGCCACACAACCTGGCCTTCCAAATCACTGAAAACAGTTGCACAGCAGAAGCCACCCAACAGAACCTACTGCAAGGTCACAAAACTGGAATATCCTGGCAAGCAGGCAAACATTTGAACAGACTTAGGTGTCTCTAGACTCATAATGGATGTGATTTGTACCTCTGGTAAGTTCCGCAACGTTTGCCTGTTCACTGTGCACCTCCTTCATCAGGTCTAGGTTCCTCTGCCTGGCCTCCATGTGGTTCACCATGGGCAGTGGGTAGTCCTTACCTGCATGACATCCATGTGCACATACACAAGTCCATGCTTTTAAATAACCAAAGCCTGCAATGTCAGGGCCTCAAAAAAATGACATGTTTGTCTTCACTATACCAGTGAGCTTTCCAGTATCAAGGAGAGTATATAGCAATCAAAATGCATATTACTATTTTTGTTGTTGTTGTATTTCTTTCCTAGTTATTTTCTAGTTCTTATGTTTCAGTCAGGCCTAAATCAACTTTTATGTGGTTTTCCACATGACTGGGTGCATCTCTTAGTTATACATTAATCTGTTACAAAGTTTACGATCACAGCTGAAACCAGTTGCTTACACAACTGTTGTTCAGCTTGAAAATCAACTTTTGTAATCAGCATAGCACTTGGGCACAAAATCTTCACAATTCCTTGTTTGAAGTGCAAAGGGTGGGGTTGTGTTGACACAATACCAGTAGCACTGTACTGAAGACACACACTGCATCTAGACAAACTGGGTCATTGAGGTCGAAGCCAGTCACTGTTATGGTAACATTAAATGTTGCCCTGCCATACAACTAGAGGTTATTTGCAATTGTTTTCTAAGGTCTCCAAAGATGGTATGTAATTGTAGTACACTTTAACAGCAAGCTATTGAAATAGCACTTTGAGATTTGCTCTGATTCACAGCTATTGCACTACATGCTGAGTGCATATTTACATTATGTTGCTGATGTCAGAATTGCAAGGAAAGAAGAATGTAAAGTTATATTACATTTCAGTGGAAGCAGAGGAAGACACAAATCCACTAATTCACCACATGCAGCCGTTTTCACACAAGCCGACGTAACCAGACAGCTGGTTCATTATAGCAAGGCTACTATTACAGGCACAAGGATAATCAAGCATGAAGCGATACGGTTGCTGTTCTGCCTGTTATCTTTATTTCACGAAAGTTCAGTGAACTGGCACACTGGTTGATAGGATTCTGTGGAGTGGGCATAAAATATACCGTGGGTACTAAAGTATAAAACTGACTAACTAATCAAATTGACCCGATTTCTCAGTTTTTTTTTTCAGTGTTTCTACTGCAAACAGCATGGATGGCACTACATTTTCACATGCATTTTACACAAACTCAAAAACAAGAGGTTGCTGTGTGGCAGGGCAACCTTTAAAGTTGACACAAGGGTTGGCACATACTTATGAATCAGGACTGTTAATGAGGTATTCAGTCCAATGACCTGGGAGAGTTTGAACTCCCTAATTTGCTCTATTAAACAGAAGAGAAATAAAAATTCTCCAATTTATGGACTTCTTAACTTCAAATCTAAACAATGATCATGTTTTCATTTGGCATAAGAACTATAGAGAGACTGTACCAATGATGCAGCCTGACTGGAGCTGCACGTCTTCAGGGGCTGTCCAGGGCTCATAGATGTATCTGGATGGGAAGTTTTTCAGCACAGGCAAGTACTTCCTGCAAAGGGTTCGGGCAAACAGGAATCCCAATCACCACATGTTTAGCAATGCCAGTATAAACAGTGCACAAACAATAAAACAATGCAAAACAAAACAATGTTACAGTATCAGCAGAGCAAAAATCTGTTCCTCCACCCATTGGCACTGTGTAGTTCTGGTCTTAATATGTGTTGTTGATGAAGATCAATGCAAGAATCCTTCACTTAGGTTTGTTGGTGTACTGTCTCACTGGACGCATTCCAAAGAACAAAATTAACCTATTTGGCATTTTTCAAAATAATCTAACTAAATAATCTAAACTTAAATCAACTACATTAAAAAAAAAATCATTTTGATTGTTTTTGAATGCTGTAAGATATAGCTTACATCAATGTCTCTCTCATAAGATCAACATGTCTTTCTATCCAGGGGTTCATTTAGTTTTTTTTCCACAGCTCTGAGTCTGAGGGATTATCTGACCTGAGGTAGTGTCCATCAGGGTCAGTGCGTCGACCAAAGCGGACCGGGCAAAAGATGCGGGAGTACTGGTGAAAGAAGGCGCTTGCAGACAACCACATCCAGTTCCCTGCGTTCACACTGTAGTCCGCATCCAGCAGGTACTCTTCAAACACCTGTGGCACACACACACACACACACACAAATCGAAATGTAGAATCCACATTAACTTTTCTCTTGGTCCCAACCTAAATAGGACCCACTTTGGGCCCCACTGCTGCACAATACCTTCATGCCCTCCTCCCAGCTGATCCACAGGTCTCCCCTGGTCAAGAAGCAGGCCACAGCGTGGCGAGCAAGATGGTGGATCCAGCCCTCCTGACGCAACTGGGTCATGATGGCGTCGATCCAGGGGAAGCCTGTTTGAGCCTATGGAATCAATGCATAAACAGAGTTGACCAGAGGTTTTTATCCAAGGGGACAATGTCATGATTTTACCAAGCCAGCTAAAACTTGCTAGGTTAATAAAAAACTCTTTAAAATACATACCATTTTCCACTTTTGCAAGGCCTTGGGGTCCTCGTACCAGTTGATCTGAAGGCAGATGGGGTTTCCCACCATGCATGTAAAATTGGGGGTGGCCGAGGCCACGGTGTAGAAGAACTCCCTCCAAAGCACCTGGCCCTGCAGGGACACTGGGGGCAGGGAGTGGTTCTTTGACTGGGTGCCAGGAGAGAAAGAGTAGGAGGGAGGGTTGAGAAGGATCAGAAATAAGAGAAACTTGCCATTTGTAAAATAAAACGTCTCTTCCTAAAGCAGAGCATAACTAAATCATAGTACAAATTAGTGTTTTAGTATATGCTGAGGCCTGTTGATGCTGCTATTGACTGACTGAGTCAATCCACATGATAAACAAAATCTAAATCATAGCACAAACTAATGCCCGTGTAATATCTACTGAGGCCTATTGACGTCGCTATTGCCTACACTGAACAGCTTGTCTGGCATCAGCATAATCTGGAAGACTTGATCCCGTTCACAGTAGTCTTTACAGTTGAGTCAAAACAACCGGAGCTAATCTAAGTCCCTCAGCTGCCAAACACAGAGATCATTTCAGTCATTACAGCTGACAGTAAAAAAAATGTTGTCATGGAATATAAATGTTCATGGAATATAAACACACACAAAACCAATGGAATCTACTTTAATTTCCATAATAAAAAGGTGCAAGGTTGTGTGGCATGGCATGGTATGCTATGTGCAGCACTGACCTGGGCATAGATCTTGGAGAGTCTGTGGTAGAAAGTGCGTACAGAAAGGCAGCCGAAGCTGAGGTAGGGACTGAGTCCGGTGGTGCTGGGCAGCAGGGAGTTGGGGATGGTGCGTGGCTTGGAGAAGCTGGCCACCCAGCCCTGACACACACAACATAGCAACAGAAGGGTGAAAAACGAAAAAATAATTTGGTTACATTTCGTCAAACACAAGATAAAAAGGAGCAGACCAAGCCGAGAAAGAAACGGACAGCAGCTGTGATAGGCTGAGCAATTTTGTCTGCTTGTGTACAGTTTTTCACTTCACACCAGTGGGGAGACCCTGGCACAACCCCACTCCCAATATGGTTATAGGACTCGACTATGCCAGTTAAAACGGCTGACCTGGCTCTGGAAGTGTTTCTCTAGCCTCTCCAGGGCATGGCTCTCCCCTCCGGGCCACAGGACCTCATTCTCCACCTCCAAGCCCAGCTCAGAGAGAGAGGGCACCAGGTACTGCTCCTGGACGCCATTTTCACTGGTTGTAAGGCACTTCCTGCAGAGGGACAGAAATAATCAGCTCAAAATCTAACAAAAAAATCAAACCCGCTTCAAAATCAAAACATTAAAAAGACTGAAAATGGACTGGGAAGGTTGGACATCAAAATATGTATAAAATGGCTAAGAGAAATAAAACCCATCAATAAAACTAGTCTTACATCTAGATCAGGTAAAGCCCAGGCTCACCAAGCGCCAAGCAGTGAAAGTACATAATATTTAATTATGCAGTCATTAACTCTAACTAACACACATATACCTACATTCCACCATTGTCAGTGGTGCACTTTTTTTCAATGCAAATGAATAAAGGGTGCTATGATGCTACTTCACCTGACCTGAATGGGTCCCCCCTCCCTTCCACACACTGGCAAACCTGTGATCATACAAGATAAAAAGCACACCACCTGTGAGGAGCAACAGGGGTGGGCTGTAGGTGACCTACTCCTTTATAATTGATCTGCACTCAGTGTATTCAAGGCAAGGGATCACAGCAACCAGCTGAACTGCATGTGACACAAAACAAACAGAATAAGTGCACTCCCTCTCAGCCTAACTGACACAAGACACCCATCACAACAATCCCCTTTTTGCAGTCAATTTAATTCCTGTCTCTGGGGGGTGGGGTGTCTGTAGTGTATGCAAATGCAGAGCTATACAGCCTAACACTATGCCTGGTTGGCATCTTTCCCTTGTGAGTCTGTCGACAAGAGATGTTTGCCCAACCAAAGCAGCTTGCAGGCTAGGCAAAGCATCTGTTCCTCCACCCTCAGCCACTGTGCAGGGAGTAGCAGGCATTCTGCTAATAACAAGCCATGAGCCAGGCATCAATTCACTGAGAAAAAGGCAAGCGCAAGGCAAGTAAACAAACCAAATAATTAAATGAGTGCCAATTTAGATCCATTAAATAACTTCTAAATTCTAACATGAGTGTTTTAAAATGTCTGATGTAAACTGAGAAAATGCCCTGGAGAAAAAAGGTGTTCTATTAGTTTGAGCCTTGACTTTCCAATGAAATTAATGACGTCACTGCAGCTGTGAAATGTGTACTCAGTGTGTGTGGTCAGTGAGTGCTCAAAAGTTTGCATGTTTCATGTGTCTGTTTATATCCATTAAAGGTATACAAGGAGTGATGTCATGGGCAGCTTTATCTAGTTGTCCAGGTGTGTGTGCATGTGTCACCATCTGCCACTGTGTTTGAGTCTCTGTGCTGTCTCTGGGTAGTGAGATTTGTTAGCAAACATGTTGCAAAATGGTTAATTCTCAAAACCTCATAAGCTTCAAGCTTCATCTATTGGTGAATGAGTACATATCATATACTTCTTAACTGTATGACATTATCAGCTTTAAAAGAAATTATCTAACCGATTAGTACCATGTTGTTTGAAACATGCTTCCCAAACAGGCAAAAACTCAATCTTCTTGCTCATCTCAATTGTTAGCATAATGCACAAGTTACAATCCAATTGCAAAAAAAAAAAACTCACACTCAAAAGCTCTTTCCATCCAGTGACTAAAACCGTGCATACTCTTCATAGGGCAGTTTTATAGTCAAGATCAAGCCCTTCAAATCAAACCATTTTTGAAGCTGTATGTCCAAGGTTTCAAACATCAAGTCACCTGATCACTCAATTTTGTCACAAGCGACAATACAGGGCTTTGACTAGAAGCATGCAACTTATGCGACACACACATTTCAAAAACCTCATCCGCACATAACAGTATCTGTGTGCTTGTGTTTGTGTGTGTGCATCCCCTTACTGGAAGTCTGTCTCAGTGATTCCCCGGGCAGGCATATCTGGCTCTCCCAGGATGGACAGCACATGGAGGAATTTCTTATAAGTCAATGGTGGGTGTCCACCATTAGCTTTGATTATTCTGAAATGAAAAGCAAACAGAAAATAGTTCAGATACACAGGATGTGCATTCCAACTTACAACGAGATATCTGATTACAGACTTCACTACAAACAGGTCCAAGAAAACCTACAATAACTATCCGATCACCCAAAGTAATAATTACAGGATTTGTCGAATGTTTTTATTTTAACTTAAACTCAAATCATCATACTATAACTACACATACATTATCAAAATGACATGACCAAAATTTTATTTGAAGGTGTTTACATAAGATTGACATGCACCAGTCTTTAGCATAACATGACATACTTTAAACACTAATGAGACTTTATAAAGTTTGACTGTTCTCCTTAAGTGTCTATCAGTTTTGTAATGTAAATGACACTGTTTTGTGTGCAGAGAATAGGAAAACTGAATGACAATTAATGACAAGTCATAAAAACTAATAAATTCAATAAATGAATCATGTCATGGGCGCGTCACTCTTATGCAGATACCTTCAATATCAATATTGATAAAAATGAGTTTCAGGTTAGTAAAAACAAACATGGTAGTCACTTATTTCAGGAGTAATAATGTAAAACATGCTTTCCTGCTTAAGCTCTTTTACATTACTTATCATAAATATGAATCCGTTAGGGAACACTTAGGGACTCTAACACTAACACTACAATATTGATGACGTGTTTATTATAAAGGTGTTTCAATTGATGCTTTTTTTGTGTTGTCCGTAATCTTAGTCTGTCCAAAAAACATTGTAAAAAAGTGTAATAAAAACTCTTAAGATGTGACTGGTGCATATATGGTTGAGGTGTATGCTTGCACTGTCTTGCCGTCAAAACTGGAATATGTAGTTTTCTAGCCTGTGAAAACCCAGTCATATTGCAACTACTTATCTGGTATGAGGTAGGCTGTACTGTGATCCACAACAAATGGAAGCATAACCTTTAGGCCTGATTGATGGGTCTGGATTTGCACAGGCTGACACTGTCTCCAAAAGGAACAATACTACGTAGGTCTTGCTGCCTTTCAGTACTAATCATAAACCTAATAATTTATGGACAATTTTGTTTGCTGAGGACAAAAGCATGATGCCAGCAAAAGTACACTGCATACCTCTTCACATCATATAGGGTGTGTGCCACGCAGCTGAGCACACTGAGTCCCAGCTCACTGGCCAGGGATCGTAGCTTCTTGTCCAGAAGTTTATAGTGGGGTTCCACCTCGGCATCAAAGCTGAGCTGAGTGATGCCCCACTTGGTTACCAGGTGTGGCAGCACAGCCTCATGAGAGCCCTGCAGTACGTAGAGGCGAGAGCCAAGCCTCTGCAAGTTGCAGTGGAGGTCCTCTAAGCTCTGCAAGATGAAGCGCCAGCGCAACAACCCCATGCGTATGCTGCCCTCCATGAAGGCACGGTCCAGCACAAACACAGGGTAAACGGCTGTAGACGACTCCAGGGCCGCCACCAGGGTGGGGTTGTCATGGAGACGCAGGCCCTTGTTGAACAGGTGGATGGTGCGGTGAGGCATGGTAGCTGTGGCAGGAACTGTTACAAATGGCCTACTGGGGGTCACAATCCCTTCTAAAAACTGTAAAAGAAAATTGACAATCTTTTTTTAATTATCACTTCATATTGCTCATTACTATTTACCCACAGGCAAACAGCTGTTTGAGTCAGACAGTTAATAAGTAACATTTTCATTTTGATATCACTGAAACACCCTTGAAAGCCCTTGAAATCTCCAGAAATATAGGCTACACATTGCTAACAATATCCACATTGCTATCTATCTACCCATCATTATATATATACACACGCAGCACATAACAAAGAGAAGAGTGAAAACTGTACAAAAGCACAAGTTTACAATGTCTATATGCTTGCCTTACAGTTAATTTCACACGCTAACAAAGACGTCTCACTCGTATCAGCCCCGAAAGTTCCGTTCAAATACTGGGGTCCGCTGACCAATTTCCCGGGAAAGAACATCTGCACAATATAATCTCGCATTTGTGCATGAACAAGAAAGTATTTTTAATATTAACGGTTATTTTCTCGGTCCGCAAACAGCTGTCTTACGGCTTAGTTAGATTTACAGAATTGATCAGTCAGTGCTTTGAGCTACATCCCATTGGACGGACGATGCTCTTCCACTTGACAGCTATTGGACAACAATGTAAGAATGACATCTTTATTACTCGTAGGTCACCGCCTTGTTATTGTAGTACGTGGTGTTGGTGAGAGAAACCGTTTAATAATATCTTTAGATAGGCCTAATAATATCTCTAAAAGAGATCAATAATGAACTAAAAATATTATTTATTGAACTATTGATTTGACATTTGCAAATCAGATTGAGACATATAAAAGAGTAAAAACGCGTGAATATGTGTTTTATATTAGAGAGTGATAACTAAATACCAAAAGTAACAAAAAGAGTTCCCCCACACACATCCAGCAGTGTTCCATCAGACTACATTGTTCCACAACTGAAACGTGACTGCAGAAGTAGGTCAAATACGGCACGCGGAATCTAGGTCAAATCGTGCCGTCTAGAGGTGAATTTTGGGAAGGCATCTGTGATGCACAGACTTTCTGTTTAAGAAAAATATCACATTGTAATATAACATTGTAAAGGGGGCTATCTGAGTTAATTCCTCACAGATACTTTATACTTTACATACACTATAAAATCCAGTAACAATTTAGAAAGTTTGTTATTGACGAAATAATTTTAAAAAGTCTAACAATTGTTGGCTTTATTGAATAAATAAAGTGTACTTTGATAATGACAAACAAAGCTTTTGCAGTATGCTGTTAATCTACGTGTGATGTGCAGGAATAACAGACTGAGCTATAGATCCAGGCGCCAGTCCAGGCCACTCATGAGTCACGTTGCAGTCTGAGTTCTTGAGCCTGGGAGAGCAGTGGGGTAGTATTACAGGGATTAGTTTACTCAGCACTGTGCATTAGGGAGGATATATGGAGCCTTTCCCACTTTTCTTTTTACTAATTTTCTAAACTTCTGCTAAGGTCTTCACTGCACATCTTTTGTGAATTTCTGTCATTACATGCATGTTTTGAGATACTTAATCAGCAATGAACTTAGTGCACTTTGACACAAAGGGGAAAAAAGCCATACTGTAGGCTTAGGGGAGGTTTCAGATTAGTTTGGCTGGTTTCTTAAAGGATGTCAAAGATGTTTACTTTAAGAGGACATCATGACCAAACTGAACTTGTCAATTTGTTCAGAGGATAAAACAGTGGTCAATGAAGACTCACTGATTAGACGCAAAAGCTATAACATGGTGATGCATTTAACCCCGACCCATTCCTTAATCTGGTTTGGTCTCCCTTGCTATCAGTTGAAAAGAGCTGGTGCTCTCTACTCCAAATAAGTTTTTTTCTATCGATGCACGTCAAAACCAAATTGTATATAATACTTAGAGAACTGGACTATGACTTTAAACACAACTGTATTGAACCATAATCAGCATGTTATTCCTGCCATCTATCACTACCATGTTTAACTTCACCTGTTGCCATTTGGCACTGATTAAATCCGAGGGTATATTTACAAAATGTAGGCGATCTCAATGTTGGTTTGAGTTGTAGGCTTACAGCCTATGGGCATGGCTAGTATCCAAAATTAGGCTGCAACCATTGATTTTTACCTTCGCAGCAGGTGTTTGGACCCGGAAGTGGTTTGTGACATAGCACTAGCCATGCCCATATGTCCAACCTTAGGTAAAATCTCACAGGTGTCTTTCTAGTTGGATGACTTCAACAATAGGGCAACTTAGTGGCCTACTTCTGTTGTGCGACTTTGTTCCAAGGCTAGAATAATATATCAAAAAGATTTGTAATGTTTTCCAAATGTCTAGAAGTGAACCATAGTAGCATCATCAATGTCAATAATATAATAAGCTAATAAGCTACAGGGAGGGACAAACAGACTCAAAGATTTATGTTACACTGCAATATTGACAACACCGCAGGCCATGTAACACCCAACGTTAATTCAGGAATCACTCTTAACGTTATAACTACTGACAAACATTAGGCTAAGTTAGGCCTACTTATACCATAGACTGTATATACAGTCTATGACTTATACTGTAATAAGCAGGTTAGGTGACAACGTTAGTCTAACAGAACAGCAAACCAATGATTCGCTTTCTTTTTATAACGTTACACAAAATATTTTACATTGTTTGTATGGCCTTACCTTTTGGTCTGTCTGTCGAGGATAGAACAATAATGCCTGTCTGGTTCAAAAGTAATGGGGGTAATGTTAATGTTAGCGTTATCCTTCGCGTTATCAGTTCAGCAGCTAACGTTATCTGGTTAACGTTATAAAACAGCTGAACGCTTGCTAGGGCATCACCACCACCCGGCACGGGACCAGGGTGGAAGGTGACACCACGATAGTGTAGGTTGTAATTCTCTCGGGGCTCGGAAGCCTTCACAAGTTTACAAATGAATGATAACGTTAATATAACATCCAATGTATTACTTAAACGATATTTGTCTTTCTCGCATATTTACCACTGCAGTGTTTTGGCCCTGGAGCTCAGTTTCTGAATGCATACCAATTAGGCATTACTGGGACAAGCCATTCAGTTCTTTTCGGGAAGTGTACATCACACATATATTATATGCCAACTGAGATGACAACATCATGTGTACTATAGGAATGATGCTTGAGAAAACTCATTTACAATTTGTGTAGAAATGTATCAAAACCAACGCAAACACTGAATGTATTAATCGTAAAATCGAATGCTGCAAGAAAGATTTCACCCCGCATTTTTCCTCATGGTAGCGACTTCTCCTGGAGAACGATCACTCTCAGAATCCTTCCGGGTGGTACTGCAACGAGTGGGCGCCACTGATCTCTAAAGAATAATTATTTTAATATTTAACTATTCTTTAGAGATCAGTGGAGGGCGCTCCCGAGCAAGCGAATTAGCTAAATGCTAGCATGTTACGCGGAAAGCGGCCCATCCTTGGCCTTGTTAGGAGGGGCGGGGATTTGGGTGGAACATAGGGCCCTGGGTGCAGGAGACGGGTTTGAAAAGAGTTGATTGTCCCAACAGTGCCAGTCCCTCCAGTTCCCCCGTGGCTTCTCCCTCAGCCAGTAGTTGACTTGGCGGTATTGGAACATGTGCAGGAGGAGGCTGAACCAGAGTTCTTAACTGAGGGTCACCTATGACTCTTTCATGGAAATCTATACTGATGGATCCAAGGACCCTGATACGGGTCGGACCGCATCCGTGGTGGTCAGAGGCATTGGTGTTAGCTTCTTTTGGAGGCTGACTGATGAAGTGTCTGTCTATTCCATGGAAACTGTAGCCATAGTAAAGGCTTTGGAGTGGTTACATTAAGAAATTAATGTAACCACTTTGGAGTGGTTGACGTACATTAAGAAATTAAGTCGTCAACTGTGACAATAACGAGTTTTAGCCGCTTAGCTCCATAGACCACAATTAATTTTTTCACTTGCTCAACAGCAAAACTAGCGGAATTTCAACAGATTGCAGGCAAGTTATTAGAGTGGACCGGCTCTCTGTAAACGGGCTCTGGTTCGGTTTGCTAGTCACATGTGGGTGATTTTGGATACATTGACACGCTACATTGCATTCGCATCACACAGAGCGCTAAAGTAAACATTTTTCTCTATGACTCTGGTATCGCAGTCACCCGCTGGTAAATTGTAGGCTATAACTAAAAATCGAAAGATTATACCTGCTTTTATTCAGGCAGCCTGGGACTCTAGACTGAAGAAGACTAGGCCTATTAATAGTTGTCGAAGAAGCGTTAATTTGTCTTTTGGCCTAGGCTACTAATTTGGTAAGGTACATCGATCCAAGACGTGATAGCATTGCATTAAATACTGATAAATGAGGGGAAAGGCAGAGAACGTGATACAAAAAAAGACCAGTATGCTTCAACTGATTAAAAAAGCTGCAGCCAGGGTTTTGACAAAGACCAAGAAATCAACGTAATGTTGTTTTGAATCAGTGTATCAGCCAATCAGTATGGCCAAACCTTAAGTAGTGCTTAAAATCACTGAACCAGAGCAGTCACCTCAACATGTTGATTTGTTTGTCCTTGTCTAAACCCTGGCTTCAGCATTTTTGTATCAGTTTTGGTCTTTTTTGATAAGACTTCTTAGTCTGGTAATATTTTTTAGGATTTAATGACATAGGCTATTTGATGCCTGATTAGACAGCTGAATGAAGTTTTATACCAAGATTTTGTACAGCATTTTTAGTAACGTTACTTGTGAGGAACCTCAATGTAATGAAGTTGCTTATCTTGTCTAACTTATTAAATTACATTACATATTTTAAGATATCACCTTATAACATTATTTGACTTAGGTCAAATAATTTGGTCTGTTGTCTTCATAATATCTCCTAATTCTTAGGTTCACTGGACTTTTTTTTGGTTTGTTTTGGAAGTTAAACAAAAAAGGAAAAGAGAACCTGAACAAAAACCTGAACATCATCACAAACTAGAAGTCAGACCAGGGGAAGGCTGTACACAATAATAGATATAAGTTAAAAAGAAAAAGGCACCACTTGATTCACTGCAGTTTGCCTACCCGGAGAAAGTGGACACGAAAAGGTCTTGTACTGCTAGGGTGTACTCTGTCTGGCTGACTGGTGAGGAATGCGTTTCCGTTGTTGGCCAGCTGGAGTCCTTGATGTAAGTAAAGAATCGGAGTTGCTGACAATGACCACCATCACTGCACATTGCACAACCCATTTAACAGCCAGGAGCATGTGTGACACTTCTGTTTCTGGCATGCTTGACTGACAGGTAGATAATTTTTTTGTACACTTTACAAATGAACAGTTTATTAAATGGGTCACAAAACATGCCTATAACTGAACATCTTGATTTGCATGTTGCACTTAATTTACATTTTCATTTACGTTTTAATTTTCAATTACTAAGTTCTTCCACTAGGGGGTAGGGTGAGCTCAACTTTATTGCCTATTGTCTGGATAAGAAACTGGTTTCTGTAGTATAGCCCATATGTATTTTAGTGTTCATTAATGACTGCAAGTTTAGGAGAAGCCAAAAGACACAATTATGGGAAGATATGGATTTACTATAAGTATTAAGAGACCTTAACCATAAAGTATCAAGAGACTAAATAACCAATGATATGCTATTGTGCATAAAAAGTATCCATCACTTTTATTATCCAACACCTTTTACATTTTAGCTCTGATAGTTAAATGTAACCCCTGCTCCCAACATACACACACACACACAAATAAACAAATATTCAGAAAATTCCATTAAAAAATTCAGAAAGTCATAAAGCCTAGGCTAACTTTAGCCTGCCATACTGCTCTGGGTGAAAAACTAGACCAGGGGTGGGCAAGTAATACGGGGAGCCACATGAAAAATCTGTGCTGTGTTGTAGGGCCAAAACAACAATAACTTGAACTTCAATAATATTGTTTCATATGTGATGACTTCTAAATAAAGCAGCACAGTTATATTGCATATACAGCATAAACACTTATTTTTTATGACTGGCATAATGTACAGGGATGGCCAAAGGGCCAGAAGTGTGCTACAGTAGGCTAATACAGATGGGTACATTTTGAGCTGTAGAATAAACAATATGTATAAATACAGCACTATAAAAATGGTTAAGTATATGTAGCCTAGTCTACACAAGATGTAGGGTATGAAAATGAGATAAAAGGTATGTACAGTTTTAATATGGTCAATATATCTCTCTATGTACATTCTACATAGCCTACACACACACACACACACACACACACATATATATAGATAGAGAGAGAGAGAGTTTTATTTTTTTTTTTTTTATATATATATATATATATATATATATATACACACACACACACACACACATATATATATACACACATATATATATAATATAAAGCAGAACCGATGAAGTCGTGTCTGTAGCCTATGCTGTTACTCTCATTTCTAGACACCTCCCAAGTCCACCTGATGAGTGTGTCCAAACGCAAGTGTGACAAGCAAGCAGGAGAGAACAGACAAGACGCTTTTGGTCTCACACACAGAGAACCTTCGCTTTAAAATACGACCGAAAACGATTGAAGATTCAGCACTAAAAACTCCGTATCGCGTTATAAGCAGAACTGATAAACACGCGAGTTGCCTGTGTTGCTGGCTTCCATCTTCTAAAAAAGATGGAACCGACAACGAAGTAACAGTGACCTGCTGACACCTCTCGTAGGAAGACGCACCAAAATCGTAAGTTAGTGAAAGATGAACATTTTCTCCCTGAAACGGATGCCAGAACCGCGGACTTTTTCACGTTTTAGTTTTCATTTGTTTCTAACTGGAATACATCCAGTTGTTTTAGCCCAAGGCTAGAAGTCTAGCCAAATGAGCCTTAGATACAGATCCTTATCATGCTAGCTTCAAATGAATATGATGTCAGGCTATAAAGGAATCTTTTCTTTTTTGCCTTTTAGGTTAATTTGTATATCCGTTTAGTTGTGATACAAAAGATGCAATTATTCTTACAATTACAGAGGAGAATGATCTCATATGGGAAAAACAAAAGTTATCCGGTATTACAGGTTCAGTGACTTCAAGCTCAGCCTAGGAGAGTGTCAAGTTTACTTCCACGCTTTTGCTGGTTATAGCACAGAAGGGCGATTAGGGATGTGATTGATGCTTTTTGCTTTTGGGTTGTGTTCAATTGCCTTCTGAATTAGCTCCTGTTTCGCAATTTCTACACACAGGATGTTATTATGTCAAGGGAAAGCGATCAGCGAGACATTGGACCTATAAGGAGAATGAGTAGTATGTTCTCCAACATCAATGCAAAATTAGGACTACACAAAGACCGTAAGTAATTTAATTTTAATAGCTGACCAGAGTATCCAAACAATTAATTGTTACAGTCATTAATTGTACATCATGTTCTCCATTAGTTATAGGTATAGAGTAGACTTATAATGATAATAAAACCTACCCATTACAATGTGTGTCTGTAAAAAATACATTTGGTGTCATGCAAATTGTGTGTGCATGCGTTCATATTAACCTGAAGGGCAGCTTTTGAATTTGCATAGACACAGGAAGTATCCTTATTCTTATCTGTGTAACCTATAGGTGTGCAGTGGTGTGCTTTATATTAAATTATCAGTTGTTATATGGTTTGTTGTTGTTTTCGGTGGGATTCTGTGTTTTTTAACGTGTGTATGGAATTACTAGGGTGTTTCAACCCATGAGAAGATACAGCTGTTTCAGACAATGTGAGCTATAAACTATATTGGCTTTTTTTGTCTGAAATTGGTATTCCTCTGTGATAAATAATAAACGTACTGCTATCAAGTCACATAGACATTATGTATGCTTCACTCTGACCCTTGGATTTTTATCTGAGTATCACGGTGATCAGACACAAGATTGCCACAGTTCCTGGTTGTGTCCACTTCACATGAGTCAGAGTAATAATAATAGGCCTTGCAGTTAGTCAGGACAGTGGCGATAAACAGGGTACAAGCTTTGCATACACTATGCCAAATGCTATTACCCACCATTGTGCTTCTTTCGTCTATATTTCAAGGAAAATTATGTCTGAAATGAACACAGATAGCTTAGCATTGTCTGAAAGAAACCTAAAAGACAATGTTAGGAAATGAAATTGGTGGAACATAAAGACGGGGCTCATGGGCTCATTCCTCAATTTGTCTTTTGTTTTGAATGAATGCATTGGCAATGCAAACTGTAGGTAAAAGCTGGTTTTGTTTCATTTTCAGGGGGAGAGAGGGCTGCTTCCATTCCACATTTAGGCCCGCAAGCGTCAGACTCACCTCACACCCAGGACCAGAGAAATACCAGCGGGCACTTTTTTGAGTACCTGGTGGTGGTCAGTCTGAAGAAGAGGAGATGCCAGGAGGGCTATGAACCACAAATCACTTACCAGTTTCCGAAGGTTAGACTGAAGATCTACAACAACCATATAAACATGAAATGACTACTAGTAGCAATGATAATCATTGTTAATTATAATCATAATCAATTTTCAAGCACTTTCAAGTCATTAGAAAGACATCAATGTAAAAATCAATGAACTGTAATTTGTTGAATTACAGTTAGTTTTTACAAATGAATATTTGTAAAAGTGTTAGTTATTTACAATGAAGATAACTAAAGATAATAGTTTATGGTAATATCTAAATTGTTACATTTAATTTTTTAATAAAATGCCTAAACATCAGAGAAGTAGCCAATGTGATCTAAGAGTCTGTTTCGGGGTCATGCTAACATTGTGGATATGAAGGCCATTGTTCAAAGTGCACTGAGCTAGTGGATCATGAAGACATGTTTTGGGAATTTCAAAAGAGGGATTAGAGGTCAGCAATAGTTTACAATCACTTTTATCTTTAAAAGGAAACAGGTGAAAAATAAGGTTCACACATTGTAGAAACATAGAACCCCTTTTTGAAGGAAACAAGTTAGGCCAAAGTCAATTAAAGCTCTAGTAGAATCAGGAAAGTTTCCCTGACAACAATTTGTTTTGAATAGGAACATAAAGGAAGTCACTGTCCCAGCTTTATAGGCAGCTTTTCTATCTAGAGCTAATGGGTCCCTTGCTGGAAATGTTCTCTGGAACAGATGAAAGAACTCTGCTGGAAAATCACAATCAAGTACCGGCATGTATTATACTAAAAGGTCTGAGCTGTGAGGGGCCATGAGCCATATAAGTACAAAAGTACAATCTTAAAATCTAAAATAGAAAATGAGTTGTTGATAGTGTGGCAGTTTTATTTGTTAACTGTCTAGCTGTGTGTGACTTCCTATTTGACCAAGGCTATTACTCTAGTCCACATGTCTTAACAGTCTGACTTAAGTTTACACTGTTGGATTAGTTGCATATATCTTCCCATCTCTTTGTTACTGCTGTTCATGACTACAAAAATAAATGTGAAAAACTGAATTAAATTAATTTAGCTAAAACTGATTATGTATTTGGGGATCATTTATATGCTCAATTTTTAGTTATAGGAGTAATTAGGGATAGAAGTGCTTGTAAAAAAATCTTATTGCTTGTGTTCTGTTTGTCAGCGAGATGCAATGGGCCAGTCACAACGAGAGGAAGAGGAGAAGTCTTTAAAAGCCATAACTCTCTTTTGCTTTCCTGAGGGTGTAAACTGGGCCCCACTGACCGAATACACCAGGTACACAAACACACACTCACACACTTCCACACTCACTTAGTCATGACATTTCACACGACTTATTTACATTTCATATTGGCATTAACAAGTAATGTGTGTAGTATGTGTTCACAATCACAAGTCTTGAACTCACGTAATCCCTCCCTACACAGAAACGACTGCTCAGTCTCGCTCATACAGGACACCAGCCAGTGCTTTGTAAAGAGTGCAGGATGTGGTTGTTTGTAGTTCACTTTTCATAGGAGGATGCCAAATGGAAAAAAAATAACTGATGCATCTTTTCAGCCGTACCAGTTACAGAGCGATAACCTGTTTTTGTAAAACAGGAAATGAAAGTTGGTATAAGTGAATGGATAATAAATGCAGATGGACTGACAGGTCCAGGTTAAGAAGTGTCTAGAAAGAAGTGTCTATAAATACACAGTTTAAAAATAAATATTACTGTTGCTCTGGCTACACAATGTATAGAGTGACACAATAAATAACATTAAGGGCATAGGACTGTTTTAGTAGCATTCAGGCACATCACTAGCTTAGCCTCTTGAACAGATTTGTTAATGCATGCGGCGCTAACACATTTTGCCCATGTTTATAGGAGGAATCCTGTGTGAATCAATATATAGCCAGTGAACAAGAACATTTGATACAACAAATACAATACTTTACCTAAGCTTATACTGAAAGAGCCAAACGCCTTGTTAGTCTAAAAACCAGAGCAAAACTGCATTAATCGTTTTCTCTGTAGATCTTTATTGACCTTGATCATGCAGACCTCCTGAGCTCTCTCCTGTTTCTTACTCGCTCTTTTAAAAAATCTTTGTATAGCCATCAAGCATTATTCGCAATGTCACTTACATTTTCTTCTCACCATTGCTAATGTTACTAAGCCATTTACTTTAATAACTCAGGATACTGACATTATAAGCCTACTGACTGATATTGTGTTGGAATATGAGAGTGTAGGTCTCGAAAATATGAAAATATGTGTTGGAATATGAGAGTGTAGCGTCTAGAAAATCTTTTGGGGGGCAGAAGCTACCAGGCCTAGTGACGTTGCTGGTAGCATTATAAGCGCACCAGTCAATCTTTTCAGTATGGCATTGTATAGGCCTTGGTTCAAAGGACTTTCTCAATCTCTTTGTTGAGCATGTCAGACACAGGAATCTGTTGCTGAATGCAGTCTGGTGGAAAGAATGAGGGACAAAGAATGAGCCTTGCAGCCTTCTTTTGAGAACGAGATACTTCAGGTGGTATGGATTGGCTGGATTTTAAGTGTTGTAAAGTACTGCTTAATGTCCTTTGTTCTTTATTCTAGTGAAACCTTCTCTTTTGTTTTGACTGAAATTGATGGGAGCAGGCGGAATGGCTACTGCAGAAGATTACTGGTAATTGGGCTGTGCACACACTAATTTAGCACACAAATGTTATTGTGTATCATAAGATATAATTTTAATCAAAATTTGAAACAACAATGAAAAATACAGTAAACAGTAACAGTAAATCATACAGGAACATCAGTATGTATTCGTTTTTTTTTTCACTCTTGCACAAACACACTGTCAATAAAAGGTGTGGCTATTATGTAATGAGAATGTTTTAATGAGTATAATACAAGTTATACAGGTAGAGTGAGTCTTCCGCATTGCATTTAAACTAGCATATTAGTCTCATAATGAATTGGTCATAATTCCTATATGGATATTAGGCAATAGTGATGAGCTGATGGTGACATTACTGAAACTGGTACCGTTTTGTGCTTCTGTTGTGTTAATTTCAGCCAACTGGCAGAGGTGCACGCCCGCCAGAGGCCTACTGCATCATCAGTCGAGTGGCTTGCTTTGGCCTTTTCTCCAAGGTGGGTGGTCATATGCAGAGGGTTGAAGGGATCCTCTATGACTGACAGCAGACCTCACAAGTATCTTAGCCATTCTGTTGTGCTAGCTGAGATGTGGCGTGCTAACAACATGAGTGTGTGTGCTCAACTGGCAGATATTTGATGAAGTGGAGAAACGAAGGCAGAAGTCCATGGCTATGATCTACCCCTTCATGCAAAGCTTGAGGGAAGCCCCCTTTCCAGCCCCTGGGAACACTGTGAAGATCAAGAGCTTCATCCCTGAGTCAGGCACTGAGGTACTTAGCAGTGGTGTGGACGCGGTTTAAGCTCACCTCACTGCTCTCCCATTGAGTGTTGCCTTTATCAACTTTCTGATATTACTGAATGAATATTATTTTGACTAATTTTTCCTTCTTGCTCAGATTATCAGTCTCACACGACCTACAGACTCATGGCTTGAGCATGTGGATTTCCGGACACTTTTTCGTTGCCTTAGCAACGAGGAGGTCCTTCAGGTATTTGCTGCCACAGTGTTGGAGCGCCGCATCATCTTTATTGCTGATGAGCTCAGGTAGGAATGGCACCCGTTTAATATGATTGGCTCTAGAATGTTCTGTGATGAGACATGGATGACACAGTGGAGAGACTACTGGTCTCATCATATGTTAATAACTTCGTAGTGTGGGTGTCCCTAGATGTCATTTTCTGTCAAGTTACTGTACATCATTTAGGTTTTGTATTTTTTTTTACGTGAAGAAAACGTCATTCCCGACATAAAAAACATGTGCTCTACAGCACCCTTTCCCAGGTCATCCATGCTGTTACTGCCTTGCTCTACCCGTTCACGTGGCAGCACACCTTTATCTCCATTGTGCCTAAAGTCCTCATAGACGTTGTGATGGCACCCACTCCCTACTTGCTGGGCGTCACCCGTAACATGCTGGACTTGGTCACTGACCAGAGTGATGTGAGTAGCCTCTGCGCAAAGGCCACTGCATTGCAGATGTTTACATGAATGAGCCTCGTCATGAGGCATTGCAAAACAGAATGTTTACATGATTTACATGCCTCACCCGTTATGATGATGCAACACTGCTCTTATTTCAAAGCTTTCTTCAATCTATTATTTGTCTAAAGGATTTTCACAGAGTGAGTGGGCTGTTCTCAGTAATGTGCATTACTCTCATTACCCTGACTCTTAAGTTTGTCTACTCTGATGTTGAGTGTTGAATCCCCTTGGTGATGAGTTCAAGGGAACTGCACTGAGGAATGTGGACTGGCTTGTGTTTTTTGTTTAGGGGATCTTATTGGTCAGTAAAGACTTGGCTTTGTGTCTTGTGAGGACTCCCAGATGTCCAGTGATGTTGATTAAGCAAACTGGATTAGAGGATGTGGCTACTAGCCAATAAGAGTGTGTTAAGAGTGTGCTTTATTATTTTGTTTTTGTTTTGTACAAACTTTACAGCTTCTTATTGTTGATCTGTCGGAGGGTGCAGAGCAGAGGTTCATAACACAGGTGAGTAAGATAAATCAAGTTCAGTGTGAGGGCAACTCTTAATAGGAATTAGTTTTCATTTTCAGTACCCCCCCTCCTCTCACCTCACACACACACGCACACACGCACACGCGCACACACACACACACACACACACACACACACACACATACAGTCAGACCACAGGCATCCACTCTGTTCTCTTTCGTTTTCACATTACTCAACTTATCTGGGATTTTTTGGTATGAGTAGGTTTTCTTGTTCTGAATGTTTTAGTATTTTGGCAGTAGCATCTACAAGCCAGCCAAAGCATTCCCTCCATACCCATAATAGCTAAAACTCTGGACTTTACTTTTCTTTCTCTAAACAGCTAGGGGATGAGGATACTATAATCCCAGCCAAACTGCAAGAGGAATTGCTGCTGGCACTCAGGGCTAGACAATCAAATTCAAGTGAGATATTAATTTTTGCTTCATTGCTGTCTGGTCTACACAACATTTTTGCTCTGTCTACACAAAAGTTGATAATGCTGGAAGGTGTTTGCCATCAAACTGTTGTTTTGTACAAACCACAAAAACAGACTGCTTAACTAAAGTCAGAAGCATTTGTGATTTTAAATAGACATAAATGTGTATAGTGTATTAAAATATGTTACCTTGGATATGTTAATAGTTCTGACAAAAAGTTGTTGTGTTGTTGACTTTCAGCCGCAGAAGAGTTAAACAGAGTTATCTCGGAGGCTTTCCTGTCTTTCTTTGTGGTGACGGTGGGACACTTTGCGAACCACGTGAAGCGTGGAGGCAGTGGTTGCCAGCCTGGGCTCTTCAACAAGAAGAGCTTCTGCAAGGCCACGGAGCCCAAAGCCAACCGCCATTTTGTAAAGCACTTTGTAGAAACGCAAATGTTTGATATCTTTATTCAGGAAGTGGAAAAGCATCCTAATCAGGAAGGTCAGAGATGTCCCATTTGTGGCAATTAATGTACAATTTTTTACTATCTTTTAAGTGGCAACACAATAGAATACTGTTCTGTATTATCTTCATAATTGAATGGCCATTATGTTGTGTTACGTAATATTGTTCTATATTATAACTTGCGTGTAATTCCTCTCTCTTTTATCCAACAGGTTTCTTTCATAAAAAAGTTTCTGAATATGAGCAGAAAAAGAAAAGTGAGAAAGCCAAAAGTGGATGGGCACGTGTGGGATTCTAAGACAAGACATCATTGTGAGACATTGAGAGAACATTATTATCCT
The DNA here is from genome assembly GCA_017657215.1 of Limnothrissa miodon. Classification (NCBI taxonomy): domain Eukaryota; kingdom Metazoa; phylum Chordata; class Actinopteri; order Clupeiformes; family Clupeidae; genus Limnothrissa; species Limnothrissa miodon. Next base: position 335,241 of record JAGFZM010000602.1, read on the forward strand.
TATTGTCTTGTTTTGTACTTTTGTTCAGTTTGAGGCATGACTTGCTTTCTATTAACTATTTTTGGAGCGAAGAGAGCATGAGAGTCAGCTGAAAGCGCTTAGTGGTTTTTTTTATCTCTTACTTAAAAACAGTGTTTCTTAAAAAAGGAAAAACAAAACAAGCAAGCAGAAAAAATGTATGACAGTGCCTTTTCTGCATGGATAAACATTTTTAGTTAATTTTCACTCACACATGGTCATGGAAGCATCATTGGGACCCTGTACCTTGAGCTTGAAAGATGTGTGACCTGAACTGAGTCAGGGACATTCAGGAAACATTTTTTTTTTTTCACTTCAGTAAGCTCTTCAGATGTCAAAAGCACTTGACTTATTTCTTATAGTCTATAGTGGACTAAAGGAATACTAACTGACTCTGTCATTAAGATATTAAGTTAGATGTAGGCAATAATGTGAATTTTTATTATTCTTCTGTTGTGAAGATTATTTGTTAAATCAAAATTTTTTTTTTAGTATTTTGTCTCTTTTCTTATCTATTCTGATCTTAAAATGTTCAGCTCCACTATGGAGTGGAGAAATACCTTTTTCCCAGTTGTGTCTGTGTGCGCAGGCAAGTAAAGTCGGCTGTTGTGAAAGGCTATACCACTTAAATACACAGTGCAAACCATAGACTGTATAAACAGTCTATGGTGCAAACGACTTGGAAGGTACCATTGGAAGAACATTTGTTTTAGTTATATGTTGGAAAAAAAAATGTGTATTAATTTTATTATAATACAGTAAAATTAAAAACCAGTCCTGATATCAGTAAGCAACTTAAAGTGGTACATTTTTCAGCTTACATTGCCTTGATACAAAATGAGATTGCCTTTTATAGAACTTTTATATCAGACGTAGTCCATCACTAGATAGTAGATAAAAACTAGATAATGAATTAAATGCTTAGTCATGGTGTCCACATTCTTGGAAGTATAGCTATAAATCGGTTTTCCACTTAGTCTGAAATCAGTATGAAACCTGTGATGACAGTGGATTTGAAATGTAATGTTCATATTTGTCAAATATACGTAAAATGTAGCATTTCAAATATCTTGAGCAAAACAGGTTTTCATAAGTCTCAACCACACTTGTTGACTGTGAGACGTTCATTTTAGTCAAACCATATCAAATATTAATTTTAAATGTCTGTCTTTAAGCGTTTAACTATTTGGGTATTACATGTAGATGATATTGAGGGTGTTAGGTGGGTATCATATGTAAACTGTGTGTAGTTTTAGGTTGGGACTAAGTTTAAAGAATCATGTTCTGCTCTTATACAGGTTGGTAGTCATTTGAAAAGGAATAGTGTAAATATTTTCAGAGAAATCAGGAAGTAATTGCTGTTTTTGTGTTCTTTATTAATGTCCAAAGGTGAAAAATGAATGCAACCAGAATATTTTAGGTTTACACAATATATCACTGGTGACACTTCAAATGAACCAATTCTTGAGCAGTAATCTCTGGTATCAAAATATATAAATGTGTAATCTGAAAGGGCATAATTTGTATTCAACAGACATTCAACAAAGATTATCGCTTGTGTGTTTTAATGCAAATAGGATTTTAGGGATTTATTCTTGATAGTAATAATAATTTGCCACACTTGACTAAATAAATGAACAAGTGATATGAATTGTGTGTAGTCTAGAAATGGAGTGTAGTCTATTTTTGACAGTAATGGTCAGTTGGTTTGTGAGAACATTGTGATCTAGTGTGGTGTGACATAATGACCAATAACAAGAAAAAGGCATATTTTACATTAACATTTTCACTCTGACCTATTCCTCCTACATTTGTTACCGGTAATTGTGCCCTTTTGCTACCTACACATAGTTAAAAATCTCATGGCAAACAGCAACCACAATCTTATTCTAGACAATATGGCTTTAGTGCCCCCTGTTGCCTGCATGTGCAATAAACACTCCATCATTTGCATTAACACTGCGAAAGCATTACCAGTATTCCACTCTTATGTGTGACATGATTTATCTCAGAATCTGGAGAATGTTTTTAGAATGATCTAAACATCTGTTAAGACAGTCATAATCACTTTCTACCTGGCTAGTTAGTAACTTCTCCATACTGTAACTAATTACAGTTACACAGCGTTGGTTTAGTTCAGAAGCTAAAGGCTTATTTTATGCAGCTCAAGCAAAACCAGAAATCAGTCAGTGTTCCCTGGTTGACTTAATCTCTCAGCAACTTCATGTCAATGTAATTTCAGCAAACTCAGGTCCTCTTCTCAGAGCATCCTATTATGAACACTCCATTGTGGAGCATAGAAAAAGGTTCCGATTTGGTTGGCAGGGATACGGTTGTATTTTTCTCTAGATGCTGCCAGCAAGCAGGGGAGAGTTTTCTCCTGGATTCAGAGGTCCAATGACGCCATAGTGTGATGACTCGTACAGGTGAGTGCTATGAACCATAACCTCCGCTCTCAGGTTGATTTTCTATCACAATTTAGTTCCATGCAAAAGTAAAATAGTTAAGCATGGTACTGGTGAATAATTCTGGTCATACATCAAATGAAGCAAACAAAGGTGTCATAGTAAAAGAACATAGAGGCAAAATGGAAATGACTGATTGTGAATGATGTTCTTACCTGGAAGTCCCTGATGTAAGTGAAGAAGAAGCAAACAAAAGAGAATGCCAGAGACCACTCGGAGATTGTGCTAATCAGATGAGCTGTATAGCCCTGCAAACAGAAGGCTGGTCAGACTCCAACAAGAAACAGCAAATCATGGCATCAACTGTATGTTTACCCATGTTGCCTAGCTATACAAACAGATCCAGATCTATATTAGGCCTTTAATATATTAGTTTACTTGTTTACATTTCAATAAAGTAAATGATTTGTCCCAAAGATAACATCAGTGATCTAAGGGGTCCAAAGGAAACTACCAAAAACATGGTCACTTTGTTAACATGCAACCTCTATATCTAAATAAACCTACTGTCTCTCCTGGGGTCCAGTGTAGCTTTTTTGACAAGTCCATCCCAGGCAAACTGCTGTACATGATCATGGACGACACAAACACTGAGGGAGCATCAGGTTAAGGAATACTCTGGTGTAGCATTCAGATTACAGTTTTTATAAAGACGTAGTCAAATTACACAAGGGACTACAACAACCAATAATAGGATGTATTGGAATGAAAATGAGAATAATGGGAGGTTGAAGAAAAAAAATTGGAAGTGAGAAGGTGAAAACAGAACAAACGGACATGGCATTCAAAGTAATATAGCACCTACTGTAACTTCAGTCTACACTCAAGACTACAACCTGTCACTAGAATTGTACTTGACTACTTAAACAGACGTTTGAGATACTATGCTTTCTGACTAACCACACACAACTAATGTAAATATAGTTACTGCAGACTAATCAGCGACCAATTAGACATAATTAGGTCAACTGACAGACATAAAACACCCCATAGAAACTTTTGGATTAAATAAGTACAGAAGGATACTACTGATGATGCTGGCTGTACTCCAGGCAGCCACACTGAAGCGTATCCAGAACATGCTTTTGCCGTGAACATGTGGTTGCATACAATAAGACACTCCAGCCTGCACCATGATGTACAGTGCTCCGACACCAAAGGTTAGAACTGCCCCAACTATGTGAATGGAGAAGAGTGTGGTTTTCTGCAAGAGAGGTCACAAGAATGCAGAAGTGAGGATGAAAAAAGAAGATATGATGGCAGAGCCACATGGTTTAGGTGAAGTAAATGTTGTCCTACTTGAAAATTTCCCACAACACACATGCCCAGGGAGCTGGTCCAGCCAAGAATGATACCGAGCAGATTTAGCTGATGGAGCCTGGTCTCTCCCTGGTCCGTCAGTGCCTGCACTTGTTTATACCGAACATAAGTGGTGGCGATGCCTATAACATTATGAAAACATGATACACAGACCTGATTAATCCTTTGTTACATTCATTACTACCTCTTATAAAGCAGACAATAGATACACTGGTGGTGAGATTCCTTTTTTATGTGTGTTTATAAATAGAAGTGAGTTTATAGTTTTTAGGAGTGCATTAGCTACTTTGATGGACCATTTACTTCATGCTGTGCTTGACATGTTCTGTGGACATCTGGATAAAAATTGGGGAGAGTAGATACATTGTCACACTGAGAGAGAAAAAGAATAGCTGCTGTACCAAGAAATGCAGAGATGTTGAGCATGATCCCAAACACACATCTTTCAGGAGCCTCAGATCCAGTATCACTTCAAAAGCAACACAAATAAAAAAAAAACTTGAAACTTGTAAAACAAATGAATATTATTTTTCTAAAAAAATCATTCATGGTACTAAAAAAGTGCTTCATCTTAGTCTGTGCGTATAATTGTCTATTTCACATCCAAGTAATCTTAATAAGTCAATATTAGCTTTGACATTCAACAACGCAATGCCATTTAATTTTAACAAAACACGGAATGAATTTAACATAACATAGGCCTGTTTTGTATTAGATTTAGTTTGTATTAGATTAGCTACACATTGCACAGATCAGTGAAAATGCACCACATTATGTCAAAGTAACACTCCAAACGAAAAGTATATTTTGTCCTCTTACCTTATATAGGGCACTAATGGGTCGACATGCTTCAGCAACACGGCAGTGATGTAGGCTAAGGCGAAAGTGGCAGCTGTCCAGATCACTAGAGCCACAGGTAATATGCACATACCCTGCTGAAACCACCACATTGCTGGGATTTTGTGGGGAACCTGATTAAAAAAAACTCTACGAGAGATGGACATATACAATATGTTCAATATGTTAATGACTTTGGGTTTAGGCTACTGTAGATGCAGACGTTACCATTCATTTAGGCTAGTAAGATCTATTTCATCTGAAGACGAGGTTCCTGTTTCTCGAGAAAGTGAAAATGTGAGGAGCGTTTGCTGAGCCATAATGTTCATTTTAGATACAGTTCCGTTGTTGTCAGCAATGATGAATGATAGATTTACTAGAGAGTTTCAAAAGAGTTACCTCTTGGTTAACTCACAGTTTGATCGTGTGGGGGAATTTTGAATTGTTTTAATTAAGTGTTGAATGTATTTCTTTAAAAAGTGTTTTTGATGAAATACATTCAACACTTAATTAAAACAATTCAAAATTCCCCCACAATCGTCATGGACTGGCATAGTCTAACGTTACTGTTTACCCAAAACAGAGTTGAATATGTTGAACATCAGTTGCGTAAATGCGTATTTGTATCAAGTTCAAACCGCAAAAAGGAAAACAAACGTACTCATCTTCATGTTGTCAGTTGAACTGACTGAACACTGACACACATAACATACATCTGCTAACGTTAGCAGGCTCGCTAAAAAGAGTCGTTTACCTTCGTGTCCTTGCAAATGTCACGTCATTTTTAGGCCTGGCGGAAGTCATTTACATGTTGACATCATATTAAGTCTGCAAAATGCTACAAGTATAATATCAAAAACAGTCGTTTCTAATAATTAAAAGTACATGACACGGGAGGTCTACGGCACAACAACATGAGCCAAGGCAACAGTGATTGTACTTCCTGTTTTTTTTTCTTCGTCTAAAAGTACCCGGATTAGTAACCGTAGTAGACCCAGACTGTGGAGTAGACTATGACCGTGGAGTAAAGCAGGCTTAGGCAGAGAAGTTTTGCTGTTTGTACTTTGTGTGACGCCATCCATCTACCTATCCTGCACTTCACGGGCTGTAATACCCTGCACGCCTTTTACATATTAAACGTTACACTTTTGCAAAACAACAGAGGTATACTTCAATTGTGAGTAAAAAAAATATCGGAGTGTAAGAAAGCCAGCTTCACTTACAAACAGAATAGGTTGGCCATTAATTTATTGTTTGCATTAGTTAAAGTTGTATCAAGACTTGGGATTTACTGTAGGTTGCATGATTGATTTTTACACGCATTCTACATGAGACCATTGACTGTTAATAACCATTGACTCAATGCTAATAACACGAACTGTGTGTACTCTGCTCGTGAAGGGGGTCACTAGCTCGAGGAACAGCTTGGTGTTGTAAAGTTAGTGAGCGAGGTAGTATTCCAATCTTGAACGTTAGCACATCTTTACCACGAATATGTCAAAAATGAACGTCAATGTGCCTTAATTTTTTTCTTTTGTTTGTTTTAGCTGGACTGAGCGAAAAGACATTTTTTTATATGTCTAGTGTCCGTTGCCCTGCTTGTGGTAAGTAACTGCCAAGAATAGCTAACTTACATTTAGGTTTAACTGAGCAGGGAACTGCAGCTGTTCTCATTAAACGCAGTAATATTGTTATTTTATATGAAGCTGCTAACTGAAATAAAGTCAGCAGACCTTAACGTCATGAATAATATAATTTTATGAAAGAGCAAGATAAATTCTAATATGTCAATGGCTGATAATCATGTTAATCTGAAAATGCTAACTCTTGTGCTAACTTTTTTAGCTCATCAAACAGATATTGATAGTGCTCACCTGATAAGGCAGTAATTTTAATAGAAGATCGACACAAGTTTAGCTGTTACAGATCATGGCTTTGAAGAGATCTCACTTTGAGAAAAATTGTAAGTAATGTATGATTGTCAAAAACAAGTGTTTAGATAATCTGCCATTTACAATTTGTGAAAGTTTTGATTCCCCTAAAATTTCATAAACAGACTTGCTTACTTCACTGAGTAACTGTGCGTTCACACCAAAAGCGACCAAAGCTGCAAAATCGCTTTTGTCGCTCACAAACGGTCGCTGTACGGTGTACATTTTAGGACATCCTCAGATCTCAGAGTCAGATGTCAGTCTTCAGAGTCAGCTTCAGACAAAGTTGAGTCAGTCTCAGAAAAACTTTGGTCAGTCTCAGGAAAAACTCTGTCAGTCTCAGAAAAACATTGGTCAGTTCTCAGGAAAACCTCTGTCAGT
>JAGFZM010000602.1:343488-357803 GCA_017657215.1 Limnothrissa miodon
ACTGACAGAGGTTTTCCTGAGAACTGACCAATGTTTTTCTGAGACTGACAGAGTTTTTCCTGAGACTGACCAAAGTTTTTCTGAGACTGACTCAACTTTGTCTGAAGCTGACTCTGAAGACTGACATCTGACTCTGAGATCTGAGGATGTCCTAAAATGTACACCGTATTGCTGCAATAAATAGTTCTGTTCGATTTTGTCGCCCAAGTCGCTCATGACGTTAGGATTAGAACGTTCGATTTTGCTTACCCATTTAAAGGAGCCGTTGTACAAACAGCACAAAAACGTGTGTTTCAGTAGCAAATTGTCCTGCTGAAGAGGGTCTCGACATAATTGAAGTTACAACCAAGAACAAAATCACGTCAAGTGTTAAAGGTATTGGTATCACTAAATGGCATTTGGTGATCTGCAAATCGTAATGTGCACTCATTCTACTTTGAATATAAAAAAACATTGCAAGTGCAGGGAAAGGGATTTCGATTAGGCTACTATGTTGGGTGCAACATAAGATACAGATCATAGCCTTTTTGTGGCGATCTCGAAAAGCGTTGGGCCATACAACACCGGCTGAACAAAACTGCAGTAGGAACGAAGTTTCCCTGTATGTTCCCTGAGAGCCAAACAAGCGAAGAGCGTCTACATTCCGATTGGTCGCCAGTGTTTTGCAGCCGAAACGTGTCATAGCTAATTTGCATAAAGTTAAACTGTCTTTAACTTTTTTTAGTCGCTCTAGTCGCTCTACTTTTGCAGCTGGTCGCTTCTGACGCTTTTATCGCTTTGGTCGCTTACTGTCCATACAAAGTCAATTACTTCCGGCGATTTTGCAGCTTTGGTCGCTTTTGGTGTGAACGCACAGTAAAGCGTATCTTGCTGAAACAAAAGTTCTCATTCTACTTTTATGTGCGAATACACACACACACACACACCTGGCCCATGACAGCCCTCTTACATAATTCTCATGCATTGAACTGTGAGTAAACATAATGATTAACTGCTTGCTTGCTGCTCTCACCTGGTGATGATTTTCTATTCTATTTGATTATCCAGATGACACTACAGTAGTAAGCAAACGGGAAAAAATGGGAATGTCAGATAAAGAATTTATGGCAGGGTAAGGTCATTTTCCATTTTAAATTGATTTCATTTTAACTTGTCAGTGCAATCGTTTATACAGACTAATTCTGATATAACCACCCACAGGGAGAACTCCAGAACCATGATGGAGTTTGGAGGTACATATGAATACACTTTACTAAAGGAGTCATAGAACACATTTTTGACCATCAGAAATGGTTCTTTGAGGCTCAATAATAGTATACGCAAATTTGTGCGTCTGAAAGTGAACCAGGAGCACTGCTAGAGCGTCATTTACACGATCATTTAAAAGGGTTAGAACAAAACGATTTGTAATTCCTGCCTCACCTGGCAAATTCATGAAGCAACAGGGGATTGGACCAGAGACGGTTCCAAACTATCTTTGATTGGACTATGTAAATGAAGGAGGTGTATCTTAGTGCTGCCAACGTCAAGAGCCACCTCATTTCAGACTGGCCTGTTTCAGCCCGGCCATTTCTAGCTTCCAATTTACATGTAGAACGAGGCGGTAGACCGTGTTGATGTTTTGCTGTGGTCCATTGGATACCTTAAGCTACCTAGATTCAACAATAACAAGGAAAATGCGGTTTGACATTCTATGAGCCCTTTAAGAGATATCTTTAAGCTCCAGTGTACACTGTGTTGCCATCACTCCTTTCCACTTGCTTTCCATGTGCACAGGAAGTTATTGCTAGATTACATTATGTTTTTAACAGCTAATATAAGTAAAGCTTTCCTGGCCAAGAAGAAACAACTCCAGACCTTTACTAGTTCTTCAGTAAAAACAAGCAACCAGAAGATGGCGCAGTTGTGGCAAATCCAGCAAAAAGACAGGCAAGATTAATGGAAGCACTTTTACTGGTGGCTTTCACTACACAGTAGCTAGTGGTTTGGAAATAATACACCAATACATTTTATGAATGTTCTTCCCTCTCTGTCTTAAAAGCTAAAAATAATGTTTTGCTCTGTCACAGGGCTCAACTGACACAAGATTACACCTCCCAGTTTAATGCTGTATTTCAGCAGTGGAGTACTGATGTGCAAAAGTCAAAAGAAATGGATGAGAAACTTATGGTAAGCTTCAATTAATTTTTAGCATTGGGTCATAGTTGCCAACACTTTAATTTTATCCACGACTCTCCCGTATTTTAGACTCATTTCCCATCCCTCCCCCGAATGGTCATTTATTCCAGTAATCGCCCATACTTTAAGGTCAAAACTGAAAAAAGAAGACATTAATAACGAGATCATTTGGCCAATGTAACCAGCAACCAGAGATCATGTATGAAACATAATTTTGTCTTACATGTTAATACTCTGCATTTCTAACCAAGTTCTTACCTATTGGCAACCCGTAGTTGCATAGTCAATCTCTGCACTGACTGCAGACTAGTGCTGAGTTGGTTAAAAGTAAAAGATAAAATGTCTGAAGAATCAGTAATTCAGATGTGGCTAAGAAGGTCAAAATCAAATATACAAGTTTCAATTAAGTCTGTTTATTGTTCATTTCTCTACATATACTGAATATACAGAGGAATCAAAATTACGTTTTGAGTTATCCCACAGTGGTGATGCGCACGGTCAGGAGAGCCAGAGGCCACTGCATCTACACACACTAGTAGTGGAGGCTACCATGCGCTTGCATGGAAGCCTCCACTACTAGTGTGTGTAGATGCACTCTAGAAGTGTACTGCAACCTTGAGGTTACTGAATGGCTCCTCTACCACCTGTGCCACTATCGCCCTAAGCTAGATGGAAGCATATACAGTTATCAATGCCACAGTAATACATTTTTACCGTGGGTTTTTTAAGGCCTGAAAGATGGATGTTAATAATAAAAGTAGAGAAATTAAGTATTTTAGAATATCTTACACATGTGAGCATTAGGGATGTAATTGGTTAACCTTTAAATTGGCTTGTAATCTTTAAATCTCTCATATTTTGCTACTGATGTTGACAGGTATGTTCTAAGCATAGGGGGGGTTTGAAATCTGACTGTGATTGTTTTTTCTAGAATATGTTCCATCATCAACAGAAGATGTTTCAGCACATGAGGGCAGCACAGGTGCAGAGATTGAAGACACTAAAGCAGCTTTTGGATCAGTATATACAAGTAATTCATATGTTATTAGGATTAAGCTATAATTAATAATACAATATTATAAATACATTGTGTTTTAGGATGCCAAATTGCAAACCTTCAGAACAATAGCAAAACATATATGAAACATATCTAAATTACTAATCAAGGACAAAAAACATCTGAGCTTGTAATACATAATCATTGTTTTGTACCAATACCAACATTTGTCAAGTCAAGTCAGTTTTATTTGTCAATTTCTTCACATGTACTTGACATACAAAGGAATCGAAATTACGTTTCACACTTGTCCCATGCATAGACGTTGACAACAATAAAGTGCAGATGCACAACAAAAAAACAATTTTAAACAATAAGGTAATGTTAAGTAAAAAAAAAAGTGCAAGTAGGCTTAAGGCACTTGTGACAACCTTCTTTAATGTATTTATATGGTATACATTATATATATTGGCTGTATACAATGTAGGGGTGGGCAATATAGACGATACATACCGTATGCATTTGGCCAATGATAGAGATTTTGGGTCATATCGGCATACCGTGATAGGCTCATTGCGTCTCCACAACCATGTGAAAAAATGTTGACCTGTAGCTTCACCTTATTGATAGCACCTTTTCATTCTTACAACAAAACTGTGTAAGAGCCTATAAATTGAATAGCTACTGCCTGACACAAATGCAGCTTACCAGTTTACTTCTGTGTGAATTTGAGAGTCCAATATAAACACCTCCGAACAATGACTAAACAACTGTTGTACATATTGACTTTATGCTATGGTAACCATTAAGAAACTGTTATGCTGTAAGTTACATACCAAAGTATACCGTGATATATATCATCTACCGTCTATGGTTCAAAATATATCGCAATATAAATTTTAGACTATATCGCCCACCCCTAATACAATGTACTGTATTACCAACCACATGACCAACCAGCAATGTCAGCTATTGGTGTTTGTGTTGGAAGAGCCTGCAGGAGGTGGAGAAAAAACACGACAAGGAACAGGGAGCCATCCTGAATGATTTGCGGCAGGAGATCGCAGTCTTCCAGAAGAACATACTCATGACCACTGTAAGTATCACTGATTAGATTTGGTGTTGCACAGTGAATCAAATTTAAAGGTGCTCTAAGCGATGTGACGCGTTTTTAGGACTAAAACATTTGTTGTTACATACAGCAAACATCTCCTCACAATCTGCTAGCTGCCTGTCCCCTGAACACACTGTAAAAAAACGCGGTCTCTGTAGACAGCCCAGGCTCCACAAACGGCTAAAAAACACAGTGGGCAAACCTAGCATAACAAACGAAATGAAACATAACAAACATTGTTCCAGCCAATAAAGGACAAGAAGGATTTGGAGGAGGGGTTGGGTGGGGGTTAGTGCGCGTGAGTCTTTCAGGAGGCATGGGAGGGAGGGGGAGGAGGGAGCTATCCTCCGTTTTGTTTGACAATACTTCGAACGTCAACAAGAAGTGACCTCAAACACAATCGCTTAGAGCGCCTTTAATGCACTTTATATTCCTGCCTGCAGTGTGTGAGCTCAGAAGTCTTTGTACAAATTGTTAATTGGATGAGTGGGTCAGTTTTAATCAGACTCTGTTTGAACCGACTAACAGTAAGTATATTGGCTTTTGAGATAAGGGCAAATTAGGAAACATTTTTTAAGTAAATTTACTTTTCATTATGGGCATAATACAAACATACTTTCATATATCTTTGACTGCTTTGACTCACCAAATGATGGTACTAGTGCCACTTGGCCAGATGCATTTAATGACTATTCCTATCCATGATTAGCAATTCCTGCATTGTCTACAATCCTTACCCACTACACCCCAAAATAATTACTCTCTTCCATATCAAAAGTTGTTCTCATAGCCCTGTTTGTCTTATAGCCTGGGCAGATGCTAAACATTTCAGGACCCAAAATATGCATGCAACATAGGGGGTAGTTTTTCCACATGGTTGGAACACCCATGGAGCTGGTTCAGATGTGGTTCCACTCAGAAAAGAGCAAGCTTTCTTGTAGCATTATGTTAAAATATCCTGTATATTTCAGGTACCCTATACCTTGATTTCAGTTTTCTAGTACAGACAGATTCAGATACTAGGTCACGCTAAAATATCTATACGAAAATAATATTTACTACAGAAATGACAGGCCAACCTACAGTATTTAACCCACTGCCACACGTTAAGGTTACTTTAGCCAAGCATGATACATGGTTGTGATCACCATGTGAGCCCAACATGCTTGCTCCACAAGATATTTATATAGATATTTATATTTATAGATATTGCATACTGGTAATTGCAAGAGATGTGGTACAGTATAACAACTCCTTTACAACAAATACATTGAATTAAAGTGGGTGCCTGCATTTTTCATGTCACAAACAGCAGCAACAAGAGATGACCTCTGTACGCAAATCCCTGCAGTCCATGCTGATGTGATTTTCTTGGGGAGCTTTGCTGTCTTCATATTAATTTTATTTATTGATTAAGTTAATTTATTTCTTTGCTCTCTTTTTCATCTGTTGAAGAAAAATAAATAGTATTTCAAAAGATGTCTAAGTGTTTTTCAAATGTCACAAAATTACTTTGTTGAGATGTTACAGGACACAGTTCAACAGAGACCGTAATCAATATTGCATTTCACGACAGTATTGGATCAGGGATCTCTCTAAAGGCCAAAGAGTTTTTTTGTTATATATATTTTTTTTTTTACTGAACAAATGAAGTGAAACCATGCATTATCATAAATATAGCAATCTTTATTTTTACAGGTGCTTTTTATTCCAAAATGAGAGAACAGCAACTTTTACAAACCAATAGAGACAGAGAATTCAGCTTGCCATACTTTGTCAGAAACAGTCAGCACACAATGTAATTTCTTTCAAAAGGAAAAAGCTGTACACAGATGTAGTTATTGTCCTGCCAAAAAAAATGACAGGCTTCACAAGAACAACTAATCATTCTGTGATGTCATATTTTTTATTTGGTTAAAGACACTACAGCAGGCCATAATGTATCTGAAACAGCCTACACATTTCAACCACTCAAAAAACAGCCACAACCTTTTGTACAACTTCCTTACAGAATATTTGGCCTCTATAACAGAATATATTATGACATATGTGTTAGCCCATTCTGCAGTGGCATGTGTCAATAGATATTTAATAATTAATTTAATTAATTAAAATAATGAAACCCTCAAAGACCAAACTAAAACCAACAGCTACAAATAATGGACAAGCAGGTCATGCAAAACACATCTTCTATTAAGAAGGTTCAGCTGGCTAATGCCACTTCAGTGAGATGGCAATGCTCTCATCTTAAAAAACAAAAATGTGGGTGTCAGGTTGTGATAGTGATGACAGACGTGTAGACTAGAATTAAGGGTAAGTCTGTAACAGGCGTATTTCTCCATCAGTTAGATCAACCCAACATTCATGCCGTTACCAGCAAGATACACAACATAGGCATTTTATGGATGAGGCAGAAGAATATGCTCACAAACTCAACAGGCCAGGTAGCAGCATTTGCAAAAGGACAGGGTGAATTGTACTGTCAGGTAATGGATAGATTGTCTTACTGTATGTCTATTCCACTCATCTATGGGTACATGCAAACACAATTAAGCATCCTAGAGTATACCTGAGCTTGGCCATCTAGAAACAAACTAAAAGGATGGGAGAAAAAAATGAAATCAACCACATTTGTAGTACCAACAGGAATAATAACAAGCTTGATAGAGGTATGACCATATAATGACAAATCAAGATTGAAGGATAGTGCAGAACTACATTTAAGGCAACAGTTATAATAAACATTGCTCACATGTAAAAACTGGCCTACAAGCAACAATACAGAAAAACAAAAAAAAACACTGTGCCCAGACGTGACCTCTCACTTCCATTACAATAATAGCATAATTAGTCCTGCCAGCATGACATTATATATGGTTGTATGGAGTGAAAAGCCATGTCATGGCTTATCTGGCTAAGCAATGTGTGTATGCAATGATTAATACAAGACCTCAACGTGTGGAGCACATCAACTACAATATTACCTTTCCTTCTACTTACAAAGTTATTATGTGCCATTTTATGTTTTGGACAGTGGGCAAGCTACAAGCAGCATGGTTAATGTCAGGAATTAAACAACCAATGTTGGGCTTGCATTTCAAAATAATAATAATGCACATGCAGTGTCAGAGATGCAACAAATTTGTGTGTGTGTGTGTGTGTGTGTGTGTGTGGGGACAAAAAAAAAATTCTGATGACCAGAGCAGTATGCTGAGATATCAGTGCATAAATATTTATATTTTAATATATAAATCTCTCCACAAGCACATACATCCACTACCCGGTCATCTTAAGTACTCTTTTTAGAAGAAAAAAAAATGTTCCCATCTGCAAAACTGATATAACTGACAAACCAAATTAATTTTGTAGTTAAATAAATTAGTTAATTTAGAAAAATACCACTCTGCCGATATATTTGATCTATAGAACCCATTCAGTATTTTAGGCAGGAAGCAGTAGTGCAATATGAATAACATCAGGCACGCAAAGCAAAAGCTTCTTTTAAAAAAAAGGAAATAAATACAAGGGGAAACATTTGACGCAGCGGGGATAGAGAAACAAGTAAAAACCTGCTTACAGTATAATTGAATAAAACTGAATACCATGTCCAGAGCAGCACTGATTAACGATAATGAATGCGTCACACTGTAATATTTCAAATACTGGTACGTTTCACGGGGAAGGGCTGTTGGATATATTTACATTATGTCTATATATTAATTGCGAGGACTTTGCCACTGCAATAATTGTGACGTGTATGCAGGAACTTGTAGAAACTACATTTTATGTCATGAAAATGGTAAATGCATAATGGTACTATCTACAATGCAAGTTCAATACACCATTTTTTTTAATGGATTTTCAAATAACACTTCTTAAATCCATGTGACAGCATAAGTGAAATACATGTTGCCTGTTGTGAAAATCTACTTTAATTTGAGATTACCAAATTACCAAAATGGAATTACATTTTAACCTCTAAAAACCAGTTGTTAGAAAATGTATTCTTATTTTGATCTTATATGGGCAATTTCTCAATATTTCCACAATTTGGCATGTACACATTTTTGGCATGTACACATTTTTCAAATTGTTTAGCCAACATACTGTTATTGTAATTTGCTTTACCATTCAAGCCCATCGTTGAGGTAAAATAGCTTTAAAGAAGTCCAGGGAACCAGTAATTTCATCAGTTTTTCAAGCCTGAATGATCATAAGCAGATAATAACAGTTAGAACTATATAAAATAGCACCTGGTAAACAGCCATTTTCTTTCTTTAAATGTACACCCACATTCCACCACTCCATCTAAAGGGCACACAAATCTTACTACATCTTGTGAGAAAACATGTTTTGTGAAACGAATGAAAAAAATCTGATCAGTTACACAGGCTGCATGCAACAGTGATGGATGGAAGAAATAAATTATACATCCAACAAATTCCTCATCACTCGTTAATTTGCATTAGAAGTGCCTACTCTACCCTGTCCTGGACAAAAGAAAATGAAAACTGCAATAAGTGAAATCACATAGCTGGCAGTGGAGATCGATCACTGGATAGATGCCGTAGTCAGTGGTTTGATCTTGAAGACAAAGATGTGAAGGTGGGAGGCAATCTGATTACACACACTGACACAGTAACGCACCAAATCGAAGAATGAGAGAATCTGCCAATGGAGAGAAATTAAATTAAGAATGGTAAAACCCATTTCTTTACAAAACAAGAGTCAAAATCTTGACTCTTCCTTATCTTCTAAAATAAGGAAATATGCAGGTTCTTTTATACTAAAATGGGTCAGATATGACATATATTTTCTTCTGGTTAAGTGAAGCGTTTCTTTTTTATGCAAAACACAAAAAGGCAACAAGTTGACTACTGCAATGTGCCACCATTATGTACAGAGCTTAGCTTTATAATTCTAGAGAATTGGTGTAAAAGAGCCTGTTGAAATCCATGGCATAGACATGGTTCTTTGTGTTCCTTTATTTTCTAGTATAGAACATTTGAGAGCTTCAGAAATGAAACCATTATTTCAGTATAAGCATGAAAGACAGTGATGTACCACTAAATCCAACTGCTTCAACAAAAGCAATGGTTGACCTACCAGGGCAATCCAAAGCACCAGGTATTCATCAATAAAACTGTTGAAATACTGGTCCAAGAAAAGTAGGCCAGGGCCCAGAAATGCTACATCGTGAAGATGCATTTCACTTTTTGTCATATGTGCAACCTGCCACAGAAATAAACAAGTAGGTTCAGTATGACAAGACTCAGTCAGCACTCTATAATAATTCGAAGGAGCAACAAAATGTGGGTAAACTATAAATTCACATTCTAAAACAAAGATAAACAGAAGTGGTTTTAGATGTATCCATATTTTTGTAGTAATAAACTTACCACTAATTTGTTAGTGATCTTGGCAGAAACAAAGCCGAATGCCAATATATAAAGGCATGGGTGTTTTTCAAAGAGCTGAATAGCAGATTTTTTATAGATCATCATAGCCAAGATTATAACCGAACCTATGTGGAGAACAGGGGAGAGGACACTTGTTCCCTGCAAGACAAGGAAAAGAATGACATTGATAATAACATTGCAGGTAAAAATTCTACATGTGAATAAAGGGAGTGTCAACTGAGAGACAACTTACCGCTATTGTGGATCCATTTTTGCCCACACCTCCAGTAAATATAACCCGGAAGTAATTAGTACAGGAAAAGATAACCCCTACGAAAGTACATATGGCAGGAACTATTTTCATTTGAATGTTAATTATAGGAATCTGTGAAGGGGAATAAAATAAGCGATCAGAAACACATTAATCTGCAATAGACACTGGATAGACATTTAGTCCTGTTAAATTATTTTACAGTTTAAAACACACTAGGCCATGCAAAGAAGGAAGAGGGGAAAAAAAATATTCGGTATCCAACAAAGATGTAAAAATGGTTTAGCTCACTACAAACAGCCTAGGTTAAGTTGAATCATTAGCTGGCCATTGCTATGTGGCTAAATCAGCAATCTAAGACAATTTAAAGACATCAAAACAAATGTTTTTAGAATATGGGTTAGTAATACAGAGCACAGAATTACCAGAGACTGCCAAAAAGCGGATCCTCCAATGGCAGCCAGCAAATACATGATAATAATGAAGATTTGCACCTCAGTCACATCAATGCTGATCAGGGAATAAAGAGCACAGTGATTGAGAGCGTTAGAATTAGGATTAGAACAATCATAATCTGTCTAGAAGCATCCAGTTGCCCAGGACTGGTCCAGCACAGACTGGAGCTCACATCTAGCGCCATACCATTAGACCAGCTCCTTAATGCTAGTACTTACAGCCAATCACCCCGAATAAAACACATTACACCAGCAAGCCCAATTTCATGATCTCTGAATGCACATTCACTCCAGATTAATCAATTTAACATCAGCGCTTAAGCGCAATGCTGCGCGTGATCACAAGAGACACATTTAAAAAAATCAAATAAATTGATAAAACATTGATTTTTTTTCAGCTTTGCTTTTATGCCATGCAGAGCAAAAGTCCATGTTGGACAGAATAGGCTGGTTTGTCTGATACTACTTGTTAAACAACTCAAGTGGAGGCAAATGGCAATTCAAAGGTGCTGGCGGATTACCGTTATGTTCCAAAACCTGGGGCCAACAATGCCTGTGAACATCTGCAACAGGGCTAGACTGATCTGTGCCTCTGTTACATCAAATCTGGCCGGTGCATAAAAGAGACTGTATCAGAGCAGCGTACCCTCCCCACCCTCACACCCGCTGTATGGAGCAGGAGTGGGAAAAGTCAAACGGGACATCTTAAATTAATCTACTATTTTGCTTCTTTACCCAAGGAGCAGAGAATTATGCTTAATAATGTATTCGGTATTCACAACACAACACCTTCTCCAAGTCCAGAGCAGTCTAAAGTGTTTTTGGATGGTGCATTTTCTTCCAGCTCCATAAAAGGCAACTTATTATACAATGTGTATTTTACATAACAGGCTTTATGCGTATTTCTCACATACCAGTAGTTTTAAACAAGTGTACAATGTATCCTGTATCAGTACTATTGTATGTGTATGTATGTGCATGTTTTTAATCTAGTTCATCTAACTGCCCCTCCAATCCCCCAGTGTTCACACTCACATGCCAAAGCGCAGTGTACCGGAGACATAGGTTTGCCAGTGGGCACAGTAAAACATAAACATGCCCGCGAAGCAGCAGAAAAACATCCAGTCTGGGTTCGTGCCCAGCTGCACAGCGATACTGGTGCCCAGGACCACAAACACTGGAAGAGAAAAGAATAACCACTGTGCCCATCATTACAAGCCTCCAGAGGAGCTACATAAATCTATTGGATCCATACCATTACAGCAACAGTGGACTACATCCAATCGTAGCCTACCTGTGGAAAGCGAATCACAGCCATGATCGAAGAGCTCTCCCAGAGGCGAACTGCTGTTGGTGCGCCTGGCCTGCTTTCCATCAATGGCATCCAGTGACTGGTAAACAAACAGGCCCACGGCACAGAGCAGATATGCCCAAAGTGGTGCCTGAGAGATAATAGGAATCGTTAGAAGAAAACCACCTGACTAGGAACTGCCATGGTTTTATCATAGTTTCATTATAGACAAAGTTTATAATCATAATAAATGCACACCAGATACAAACTAGACAAGATGATATGTACTTCTAATCTAAGAATGTTGGCCATTTATTGATGTAATTATATGGTTACCTATATAACAAATTAAGCAAAAATATGTTGTCATTGAGCATGTTAACTAATCATATTTCTGTATATAACTAAATAACATTTTTTGTCAAAGTGTGCAACAAGGTCTATACAAGGTCTTTAAGTGGCTACATAAATATGAAATCTAAATGTCCTTATTTATCCTTATTAAGGCTATGTTCCTGAGCAAATACAGAAGCAGGTCAAGAACTCTAATCTGTATTACACCAGATGCTCAGTGTAATAAGGAAAGGATGTTTACTAGGTTTACCAGTCTTTCCAGTACATACTGTACCAGAGTGGCTATTCTTGAGAAAGGTCTCCAAAGTATGCCAACAAGAATTAAACTAGTAGTTATAATGCATGATTTATATTTATATTTGCATTCCTGTTTGATATGTTAAGGACACTTTAGTCAAGGGCTATACTGGGCTACTGTGCTGCATTGATAAATGTTGCTCTAAAAAGCTTGGTGGGATGCAAGGGATACTTTCACTACAGCTGTAGGCATACAGAAACTAGTCAATGGTCCTACTTTTGTTTTTGTTGTTGTTTTTGTTTTTTTACTTCAAAAGCCCCCAACAATTAGTCTTTTCTCTTTAACTCCCTGTAGGGCATCAAGCGGACTGATTGCTATAATCAGCAAGAAATGCCTTCAAGTTCTACAGCCCATGGGCACCCACCTGAGTTAGCACAAATACTCAAATACTCTATGTTGCATAAGGCTTAATCTCTACGGACTAAAAAGCTACAGAGCAGCCAAGTGCTTCATTCCTGGAAACTGGAGAAGTTCTACTTTTCTCTCCACTTAGGTTCCTTAGTTACCCCAACCTTTGTCCTACAGAGGAAATGTGAGGGGAGTATGACAGTGTGTTATTTTTAGAGGAAAAACAAGAGATATCCCAGGTCTTGCTTCTAGGTTGCTCTGATCTGTGCACTGCACACTGATAATCCTAAATATTTCTAAATGTAAACCTATTTTGACCTATTTTGTTGTAACAAAGTAGTGTAACCAAACAGACCATTAACTGCAAAGAAAAGAGACTGGCATGCTCCACAATCAGAAACAACTCTCATGTTAATCTTGCCTCCATCATGTTGGGGTAGAAGTTATTTGCTTCCTTATCTCAGGTAAATGGAAAAAAGTGGAGATAGGCCTCCTGGTCAGACTGATGTGTATAACTGATACGTATTTGTAAGAACCAGACTATCAGTCTGTAGCTCTTACTTGACATAACAGGCAAAACATACAGAGGAGGTGAACCCTTGTTAAGGTCAAACCCTGTCAGTCCGGCCAAACTGACTCACGTTTCCCTGGCAGAACCATTGCAAGAACACTTACTGCGAGATCTTAGGGCAAACAATGCAAAACATTATATCTGATCACTTGCAGGTTAACTGCAGTTGACATAAATGCATACTTCCTTCACCCTGGTGCTCCTTTGTGATGATTTCTAATTTAATGTACAGTATGACTACATTAAATTAATTCAGATGTCTGCAATACTTGTTTATTTGTTGTCAAGTTTAGAGAAAGTCCACATGTACAATGCAGTTAATGTTATAATGTGCATGTTAAGTGTTCTCCGTCTGCGTACTATATTACATGATAGGGCATGCATGTGCTGAGCCTACAGTATCAGATGTAGACTGTGTTTGCAACCTGAGAAGGGGGACCACGAGGGTATGTGTCCAGAAAAGAAAGCCTGAGGTATTTTGGAGGCCCTTTCCCCTACCACAGCAGAGTAAACAAAGTTGCACTAATAACTTCAATAAAATAATTTACTTAGTAAACAGAGAAATTATTAAATGATGACTATTTCAGTTTGCATAACACACACCAAGGAGGTGGGTGCAAGCTTAAATTTCATGTGTTAATTTTAAATGCTTAAAAGGTCAAACACAGCACAACAGTACTGCTAAATAATAGTCATACACATGTGTCCACCCTCTTTACTTATTGAAGGTGAGCCAGCAATACAACATATTAGGCAAACCAGAGATAGCATTGAATAGAATAGAATTTGGCCTATATTGAATACAGAGTTGATAATTCAATATAACCAATGTGGTATTTTTATTCAACAGCCACACTGACTAGCTGAAATGAAATGTTTGATTTCAAATCAGCTAGCAGACAAGAGTTGCGAAAATTCTTTCACTTTTGTGGTTTTCGCTTGTGTGTTGCAGTATAAAAGAGCTGATATTGCTCTGCTTAATTCCATGACAGCCAGCATACCTGTTCGGTGGCAGTGGGGCAGTAATAGACTAGCACCA
>JAGFZM010000602.1:357813-398887 GCA_017657215.1 Limnothrissa miodon
CAGCATACCTGTTCGGTGGCAGTGGGGCAGTAATAGACTAGCACCAGGGTGGTGAAAACGTTGGTGGCCAGGCCCACGATGGTGATAAGGTTGGGTGCGATCCAGGCTGGCATACAGCACACCAGCCACTCCCAGTAGCGCTGCATGATGGGCTCCAGCAGAGAGCGTCCAGAGCTGCTGTAGCGGTGCTCCTCCAACCGCTTGAGCTGGTGGCGGGAAAGTGGCGGGGACGGCAGCTCCACCAACCGGCGCAGGGCACTGGGAGCCAGCCAGCAGGAAGCATCCATGCCCAGCTGCTGCTGGTGCTGATACTGATGCAGCGATGACAGTGGCGGCTCCCGGTCACGCTCTCGTACCCCACGCCGACCTCGCATCCCGGCCCCCGCCTGCCCACTCATGGCCCTGCTATGCTGCTCTGCCTGAGCCTGCCACCTCCCGATGCTCCAGTTGGGGATCCACAGTGGGGCCCGAAAACACCTACATCAAAGACAGCATGGCATTAATAACACATTTAGCATTAAAACATGTACGGTACAGGTAGAGAATGCTCTTAGAACACTTGTTTTACATGTACATTTATGCATTAGCCCGATGCTTTCATCTAAAGAGATTTGCAAAAGAGGATAAACAATCAAGTTACACAGGAGAAACCTTAGTGCATAAGGAGTGCAGAGTGAAGTCAAGTGCATTGTAATGAAATGCAAGCATAGTTCTTGGACAGGACAGTGTTTTGCAACCTGGCAGAGTGGTAAACTGTACTAATAACAAATATAAGGTTAATTGTTTACAGCAGGATAAACAAAGAGCTTTACCTGTTCAACCACTTCGGAGTTACACAATTCTGTGCCGCAACCCTTACAGAAACGCGTAACAAAAGGGGTGGATGGATTGTCACCAAGGCAATCGTCACCTACCTCCTAAAAATGAAAGATGCCAGAATAAAATTAATTAGGCAATAATATGCCTGATTAAAAAAAGCTAAACCACCGACGTAATATATATAATAGACGTGTACATTTAGAGCAGCTTCATCTTTTGACTAAACCTTCTGAGATAGGTGAACGTTGCAGATCCTGGCCAGTACACGCACTAGGAGACCATCCAACTATGTCGTTTACTAACTTATCAATCAGTAAAATAGCGTTAAAAACAAACAATAACTAAAGGGTTATGCTACACAAACAAATTGACCCATGTGTCTTAGCAGGTCGCGTTAACATCACAAATAAGACTTGAAAGACAGATAACTGGCATTGTGGGTAGCATGCTAGTAACGTTACCAAGACATCGAAGATGCAGCTGTTATCCACACCTTGACTATCAATCAAATAAGAACCTTGTGGCCACTGTCATAGTTTACAGTAGACTAGAGGTGTTTTATTACTGTCATAGTGTGTGATCCAGAACATGACTAACATTACGCATTGGTTACCCTAAAGACAAGGACACCTGGGTAATACATACAGGCTAACTACCAAGAAATTAGCCGTGCCTAGCGTACCTAACGTTACTTCGCGCGAGCTAGCACAGTGATACACCTTCAGGGAGCAGATACCTTCTCTATCTTAGTACTGCAAAAATAATCAAATGTGTTACTCAAAGTCTTTGTTTCACAAATGTTAGTTATATTCCATGGCCAGTGTGCATAATCCCATACACGGCAAGTTAGCTGTGCTAGCTAGTCTAAATCTACGGCAACCTATGGTCCTTTCCACGGTCCTTTCCCTTCCCCGGCACATGACAGAGCCCTGCTGTCACTGACCTGACACAATATAAAGAAGTGCACTTCAAAATAATCCGACAGTCGATGTATACAGAGGAGTAGCCAGTAACTCCTCGATCAGGTATAATCCACAGGGTTGGTTTAAGACATGGGCAGATGGAAAAGCCCAAATCATACACCAAGGTTGGAATCAACAACACACCAACATCGCAGCAGTAGCATTCGCTACCTAGTTCGAAGAACACCGGTCACTTCCGTCGCAGTTGAAGACCTGAGGGCGATGGGCTTCGGTTTTGATTCAAGTGCTTCATGGATGCGTATTTTTTTTCATTTTTCTTAATGTTAGAGTAGCAAGTCAGCCTGCGTGTTGATGTTGCAGGGGTGCATTTTTGGGGGTTTGTAAACTTGAAGGGTTTTGTACGACGTGCATTATGGCATCGATTCAAATGCTTTTATATTATTAGTCTGGTAAAATGACAATAACAACTATAACGTATGTAAAAAAAAAAAATCTAAAACATCAAGAATGTTAACTCAATTCGTGGATAAGAGAAGAGTTTCTGTATTTAAACTAAACTTATTTTAAAACGGAGCTTCATTTACACCCTATTGACAGTGAATTCATCTTAAAGTTATTAGCAAACAATATTTTCAACGATTATTATATTTCTTCAAACCTAACTGATGCAATAGAACATAATACATATTTTGGCCATACTAGTAACCAAATATTTCACAGATAGATGTTTCATTAATTAATCTACTAATCTGATTTAAAAATATGACAACTTTCTTTTTTGCAGACAACCCTCTTAATAAACTGAAATTAATTACGATGAATATGGGTCTATGTGAGAAAGTAAGATGAACTTGGGTCTGAAGGCTCTTTGATGGATAGGGAGGGGCGTTTTCGGTAATTCTGGTGGATATCGTCATCACGAAAAAGGGAAGTTGGCTGGCTATTGCTGAAGTTTACCGAGCATGATTTCTTTAGAGGAGATACCGAATCCGTTATGTAGTTATGAGAGGAATGTTGAAATTAATAAAACAAAGTTGTCTTTTAAAGTAGCCCATTGCGGGGTAGTTTGCAGACTTTCGCCGGGGCGTCGGGAAGTTGGCAGCAACCCGCTGTTTCGAGTATAACGCTAGCTATTGACATTTTGCTCAGAACAAAGCACCAGAACGTTACTGAGCTTTTCATCGTGCAGACCGACCGACCGACCGACAAAACCAGTTCAGGTACATCTCAAATTCGACTGGTTTTATTATTTCATACTATGAAGAATTATCTGCGTATTATTTAATATGGTAACGTTTGTTCCATCTATAATACATTTAGTGATAGTTTACCAACAGATTAACGCAGTTATTCTGTCCCAAGTTAATTGCCAGATAGGGACACACTGGTCTCTGAGTCTTCAAGAAAGTTTTTTTTTTACCTCAAAGATATACAGGTATATATTTCATATTTGGATTGTGTTACCCTTTTGCGTTGAAGTTGAGTGGGCATGTGGCGTTTGCTCATCAGTTGAAGAATAGATCTACCTATGTTAACGTTACTGCGTGATGGCTAACGTTAATATACATTAGGCCCATGCTGATCATTTCGAAAGTATTGTTATTTTGTAACTCAGGGTTGGTTTTATTTAAGTGTGGTTCATGGCGACCACAATTGATGAATGTAGTTTTAATGTAATGTCGCGTCGAATTTTTATTTTCAATAAAAAAAATAAGGTAACACCAATTTCTCTAAAGCTTCAGCTCCGTTTTTGTAAGGGTTTCGCTGAAATTCTGTGCACTCCCGGAATTTCTGTTCTTAAGGAGTTTCTAAAGTTAGCCTAGGTATAATTAAATGTTCTTAGCCGAGAATTACAGACCACAAACCATATGTTTGGATTTCTGGAAATGGTCCCTAAACTTTTTGCAGCCCATTGCTATTGCTGTTTTATGGAACTAATACACACCAGTCAAAAGGACCTTAGACACAATGTGTTCCTGGGCTGTCAATCTGTAGATGCCAACTTGATTTGCTCATCTGATGCCACTGAAATGTGAAGGTAGTGTGGTGTGAATCGCATATCTGAAATGAACACAGGCTTTCAGTAAAGTATCCAGATCACTTTGGATTCCCGGAGAGACATCTGCCATCTGTGCATAGTCCATCTCTCTCTCTGAATCCAAATGGTCAAATTTGTTCAGTGTGTCTAAAAGAAGGTCTACAGTTGTTTCTTCTTCAGACCCTAAACTTGGCTGCTGTTGTGTTTTACAGAAAACCATGGCAACAAGAGGTCACTCTTCTGGCTCCTCAATGAGTAACCACACAAAAGAGCGAGTGACAATGGCCAAGGTGACCCTGGAAAACTTCTACAGCAACCTGATTGCCCAGCATGAGGAGAGGGAAATGAGGTATGGCCTGCATGTGGGCAAGGTGGGGAATGCAAATAAATTCCCTCACAAATTCCATACAGTCCTTCATTGTTTACCCAGGAGGATATTGCTACTACATTGTGGGTGGCACAGATGAACTGTTATTTGGTCTTCAGTCCAGACCTATAGTTCATTACATAACATGAGTCAGTTTACAGGTTATAGATCAACCAATGTCCCAAATTCAAAGTAAATATGTCATAATTTAAAGTTAGATTTTGCAATACACCTTTCTTGCAGGTTCTCTTACTGGCAATAGAATGCCTTCTGTATCCAAATCAGTATTTAACAATATGAGAAAATATGCATATGCAAGGCAGTTCACTCTTTAAAATGTGTGGTCAGTGCTGCTACAACATGCAAATTCATTTTTTTTTCTTGTGCTCTTTGCCTTTGTTCAGTCCACATGTCCTTTTCTCAGTCTGTGTATTATATTTCAGTGCTGTTTTTTCATCCAAGCCTTTATGTAAATGATTTCCTCAAAAAATGAATAAATAGTTAATGGGTGTAGAGTGTATACTCACACATATACACACACACACACACCTCATAGTCTTTGCTAGGGTCTCACAGACAAAACATTAAGGAAAGTTACAGTTATATTTCTACTCCTACTCACTCTTGCACAACTATTATGTAAAAACACAATGAGAAGTCTTTTCTGTGTAACACAAATGGACATGAGAAGATGGCATGTGTGGCTTATACTTTCTGACCTTTTGGACCCATATTGAGCTTTTTCTTTCTAAATCTTAAGTGCAGTTCTTCTGTTACTACTGTACCACTGTTAAGAGATACTACATGTTTTAAAGTAATGTTTTTTAGAAATCTATATATTCCCTGGAGCCTGTGCCCAAAGTTGCTGTTTATTATGCTTTGGAGGCTGTCTTATAGAACTTATAGGTACAGTTGTAGGATCTCTGTAGGACATGCATCTGCAAGACACTTGCTACTTCTGCTTCCTTATCCCTTAAAGGAACCATGTTGTAAAATAAATACCTGCTTGTAGTTAAGACAGCCAGGCCTAAAGGGGAAATACCAGACAGAAAATGTAGTCTGTACTGTCGGTTTGCTGGCTGGAATGAAGCAAGAGATGGTTTAATTATGAAAGCAGCTTCTGCTTTTTTGGGGAAAGGCGGGGAATAGTGTGTGCTGTGATGAATCTGAATGTCAAATCTATGTCAATAGGCAACAGAAGTTGGAGAAAGTCATGGATGAAGAGGGCCTACCTGAAGAGGAGGTGGATGCGCACATTTTCCCCCACACACACACATACACTCCCCCATCACTCTTTCTTTCTTTCACACACAAAAACGCGCACACACACACACACACACACACACACACACACACACACTCTCCCCCATCACACAGACGCACGCATACACAGAGACAGAAATACAAACACACAGAAACACTGACATTCAGTTCTGTGTGTATGTATTACAGAAGCGTATGAGACGTTCTGAGCATGCTCGCAAGGAGACCGAGTTCTTGCGTCTCAAAAGAACAAGGCTGGGCCTGGATGACTTTGAATCCCTTAAAGTTATTGGACGAGGTGCTTTTGGAGAGGTACCCAATTTTTATCCTTAAAATTAGTTAAGTGTTTAAAATGTATGAATGATGGATGTATGTTAGTAGGCTTATTGTATGGATAGATGTATAGGTAGGTAAATATTTTTATTTGCTGTTTCCACAACATGGCATACACATGACATACATACACTGTAAAAATGTACACTGTAAAACACTGTAAAAATCCTATTAATCCTTGTGTGCCATTTAGGGTACTAAGCTGATTGATGTGGAATTAGTGTAGAATAAGCAGGAGAATGCTATGCATTGCAATTGGATTGTCGGTGCATGTACATTTCCTTTGCAAATTCTCTACCAGGCAGTATATAAGTGAGCTGCATACAGTAATATAAAAACAATTCACAATACCTTTAAAAAGGGAATATCGCCAGTTAAGAATGTCTGTCCTTGCTATATTTAAAAGATGAAAGAGTAACAATGCTGAAAAAATGTAATAGAATGGGGTGGGGACACCAGTGGAATGGGGTAATATAGCCAGGAAGAGTCCATTCTTGGATTAGGTCGAGTAGGAAAAAAAAAGGTTTGGTAGTCGGGGTTAGTCTAGGCCTAAGTCAAGGTATACATGGCGTCACTGTGTAGTGTAGAATCGAGCATCAACCAGTCTACCTCACCCTTCCTTTTCTGTGTGGTGTTGTGGAGATATATGGCTAATGAAAATAACAACTTTCTCAGCCTCTTAGCTAAGCATGTCAGGGACAGGAGTCTGCCTCTGAACATACACCTCTTTTATGGATAGTGTGTTATGCTGGGGGTGATCGTCTTTGTCCGCTATCAGTAAGAATCTGCCCATGGTCCGCTATTGATGTTAGTGACACCATTTCTATGCCAACAACAAAGCCAGCTTTTCTCACAGACCTGTCTAGTCGTCTAGGACCAGCATCCCTCATCTATTTTCCCTTTATTAGGGATTCACTTGAACAGTCTTCACTCTTGGCTGAATGTGTAATGTGTGTTTACACTTAAAGCTGACGGGTACTTTACTCACCTCCCTGTTTTAGGTGCGCCTGGTTCAAAAGAAAGACACGGGTCATGTGTATGCTATGAAGATTTTACGTAAAGCAGACATGCTGGAAAAGGAACAGGTAGGAGTCTGGGAGTTGGCCCAGCAAGGCCACTGTGACGATACTTGTTTAATAGTTATCACCAATTTGCCCTCTGTGGAATCCTTACCTAGCTTTATTTACACACATTCCTAGAGAGGCACATCACTCGTGAAGCCTGGCAAAAAAAAATGTGTGGATGTACACACAGTAGACACTGTACAACGTGTATGACTGAGTTGTTACCTTTTACAATGCAGTACCTTTAGATAATAAGAATGTATGTAATTAGAGATTATTCAGACAAAAAGTGTCAATCATCAAAATGTCAATAATCCAATCCTTTTCATTTTGACAATATATAGCATTCTAGGTCATGAACTGAAAATGTTTGTTCTTTTTTCAGGTTGGCCATATTCGTGCAGAGAGGGATATTCTGGTGCAAGCAGACAGCCTGTGGGTGGTCAAGATGTTTTACAGCTTCCAGGACAAGCTGAACCTCTACCTACTTATGGAATTTCTGCCCGGTGGTGAGGAACTGTTTGATGTGTTTGTGATGTACTCGAACTGAAGGTGAATTTATGTGGGTAATATTTTATGTGTGTGTGGTTTTGTGAGATCTTTGACTCAAATGTGTCTCCTGTTCTTGCTGCATCAGTTAATTTTTAAAGTTTTTTTTAATAGATGTATGATCACATTAAAATGATAAACAGTGACTTTGTCTTATGAATATATTTGAAACAATCAGAAGAACTAGGATGCATTGGTCAAGTAAAATGTTTTAAAACTAAAACAATATATATCTTTTAATATATATTATATATAATATTTTATCAGACAGCATTCTCAGTTTAATACTAAATGCAAAATTGTGGTTGTGCATGCAT
Organism: Limnothrissa miodon; assembly: GCA_017657215.1. NCBI lineage: Eukaryota > Metazoa > Chordata > Actinopteri > Clupeiformes > Clupeidae > Limnothrissa > Limnothrissa miodon. The sequence continues at coordinate 365,487 of JAGFZM010000602.1, forward strand.
TTTAAGGCTGCACACTCACCCTCTTTCATGGCTCTAAGAGTAGTGAGATGTTTGCTTGTTTTAAAAATGTAGGTAATGTGAATGATGAAGGCTATTTGTCAAAACTTTGCTGTAGTAAAAGTAAAGACTGTGGCTACTCTTCCTTTCAGAAATGTAATACCAATCTACAGTAGCACTGAGGCCAAGCCAGATGTCATTTTTAATCATTTTTATTGAGCATTGAAAAAGGCTAGTCAGGTTTTGAAATGGCAAACTGACGAGAAGTACTGTATGGGATCTCCTCCCCACCCCCAGGAGACATGATGACCCTGTTGATGAAGAAGGACACGCTGACTGAAGAGGAGACTCAGTTCTATGTGGCGGAGACTGTGCTAGCCATTGACTCCATCCACCAACTTGGTTTCATCCACAGGGACATCAAACCAGACAACCTGCTGCTGGACTCCAAGGTATGTGTGTGTGTGTGTGTGTGTGTGTCCTGGATCTAGCTCTTTAAGGTCATGGTCACATTGTACTATAGACTTTATAAGGAAGTCAAATGGTGGTGTATGTTGTACATTGATTTCTGTGATTTGTACATTAGTGTATAATGCCTATGTCAGTGATCGGCAAATAGCGGCCCGCGAGCCATAATTGGCCCGCCGTCAATAATATCTGGCCCGCCAGATGAGGTTCATTAAAATAAAAACTTTGCTAATGCATAGCCAAACCATTAACTAGTCAGGTTGCTAAGTCTATCTCTTGAATGACGGATGACAGGAGCTGCTGCAGTCATTTTAAATGAATGTAAATTATTTTTTTAATAAATAGAGTAGCATATAGGCCTATGCTATGATATAGCCTATTAAAGTTTTTTTTCAGTAGGAAAGCATGGTTTGCCTGATGATGATGGCCCGCGATTTAATTGTCAAAAAAAAAATTGGCCCGGGTCCAAACTTATTTGCCGACCCCTGGTCTATGTGATGTATGGTAACTGCATGACTTGCATGGTAGGGTGTCCTTTTTAGCTTCCCCTTTTATGATGCCTTCAGTTCTCTGGCTACTGAATCATCAACTGTTTATTTTAGTGCAACTTGTGCGCATCCTGTTTCAGGGCCACGTCAAGCTGTCAGACTTTGGCCTATGCACAGGACTCAAGAAGGCTCATCGCACTGAATTCTATCGAAATCTCAACTACAGTCTGTCCAACGACTTCAGTACGTGGCAACATCTCTTGATTTATGTTGTGTTTGTGAACTTTTATTTGAACAAAGTGTACAACAAAGGGATGTTTGCTCTGAGTCTTAGTTCAGGCTTACCACACAATACTAAATACACATTCATACATAGCATATTCAGTTATGTTATTGCTGTAATGCTTCTGAAATGTTTCGTCACATGTAAAGTCTGGGGAAGCTGTTTAGTCATGAGAGTGTTTTGTGGTTGCTGCTTTTCCCCATTAGCCTCTCAGAACATGAATTCCAAGAGGAAGGCTGAGACCTGGAAGAGGAATCGTCGGCAACTGGTAAGGTGGAGTACTGTGACTCACTTTTGCCAGCCTTTTGTTCCCATGCTACTCCCACTCAGTCTGGAGTTGGAAGCACTGCCTTGAGTTTACCAGCAGAAGTGAATAAAAGAGCCATACTTTTAGAAAGCTTACAGGCAACAGCATTAACCAGACACATTGCAGCTGCATCGTGAAAAATCACATTTGTTTGAAATGAACTCAAGTATTTCTGCTGATCGGTTAGTAAGAGACGGTGGTTAGCTTATGATTTGAAACTTTGAAGCTATTGAAATATTACAGATTAAAAGAAAGACCAAATAGTTTTAGTCGTACACTTGTTTACAGGGCCTCTCCTTGATTGCATTGTATGCTCAACTGATCAAATGATTCAGAGTTTCTGCTGCCTGTATGTGCTGAGCATTTGTGTAATTTTAGTGTTTGGTTTTCCTTTTCTGTTTTATCAGGCCTTTTCCACTGTGGGCACCCCAGACTACATTGCTCCCGAAGTCTTCATGCAGACTGGCTATAACAAGCTTTGTGATTGGTGGAGCCTCGGAGTCATTATGTATGAGATGCTCATTGGTAAGCTCAATATTTAATTTGGATGCTTTAAACGCTAACCTTTTGGAAAGTTAGTGCAAATGCTGCGGCTCGTCTCATCTTCAATCAGCCGAAGAGGACGCATGTCACCCCTCTGCTAATCGAGCTCCACTAGTTACCTCTGGCGGCTCGCATCAAATTCAAATCACTGATGCTGACTTACAAAGTGCTTAGAGGATCTGCCCCTTTTTATCTAAGCGCTCTCATAAAGGCTCAGGCTACCCCCCAACAACTCCGGTCCTCCAATGACTGTTGACTGGCAGTCCCGGCACCTCGCCCAAGGCAATCCAGACTCTTCTCAGGTGTCGTCCCACGCTGGTGGAATGACCTGCCAAAAACAATCAGAACAGGGCCATCTCTGGAGGCCTTCAAAAAGCTCTTAAAGACCCAGCTATTCAGAGAACATCTTCTATCCTAGCACTAAAATGAACTGAAGCACTATTCCCTAGCACTATGCTCCTTAAGGTTTCTGCTATGTAGCTTGATTGTTATCCTCTTTTTGTAAGTCGCTTTGGATAAAAGCGTCTGCTAAATGCATAAATGTAAATGTAAATTTGGAGTCTTCCGAGAATTGTCTCATGGCTCTTTACATACTTTAACAAGGAGCATCTAGGAGCAATAGTGGCAAGAAAAAAACTCCCTTCTGGCTCAAGGCGCCATCCCAGCTGCCAGGGGTCCTGCAGGAAAAGTACAGTCTGTAGTGACCATAAATAATTTGTCCATGGTTTTGGCTAAGCATCACAATAAACCCCAAATATTTTTATTCAACAATATATTGGAGTATAGCCATAAGTAGATGTTTTAAAGTTCTGGCTGGACAGTGTAGTAGAATGAGTTGGTTGCAGGGCCTCTATTGAAGATAAGAGGTTGCATATTTGTCTCTGTGCTTGCAATGCCCAGTCTGATGCCATTAGCCTTACAGTACTTTATTTTACTATCAACTTATTATCAAGATGCTCAAAGCTAGCTCTTATCTTATTGCCAATTCTTATAGCACACTCTATAGCACACACAAGTCGCGGACTGCTACTTTGTTTAATTGTATTTTATAATTGTATTAATTGTTTAATTTTTCATATACATTGGTATACATTTCATATACATGTTATACATGTAATACATGTGTAACAATGCAAAGAAGATTTTTACTTCTAAACCCGTAAGTAGAATTCCCGCTGAAGTCAGGGGTCCGTTTTGATGCAGAACTGGCTCAGGTTGTGTTCATTAGTGTGTATGGTTCAGTGGCATTGGGTTGGTGTGCACTCCCACACCCCCTGGGAATGTAGTGCACTTCTCCCCAATTTGCCTTGATTAAATGGCTGGCTTTGTTTGGATGTGCCTTCTCCACAGGCTACCCTCCGTTCTGCTCGGAGACACCGCAGGAGACCTACAAGAAGGTGATGAACTGGAAGGAGACGCTGGTGTTTCCGCCCGAGGTGCCCATCTCCGAGAGAGCCAAGGCCCTCATACTAAGGTTGGCTTCATACCCGGCCCTTTCATCCCCCACCAGACTAAAGCAATGTGACACAATGATTAAAGACATTTATAATACAGTGTAAAGGGGAATTGATGCTGACCTTGTCTGAGACACTTTGTAGGATTTTTTGAGTACAGATTTTTTTTTATGACTAACACCAGATTTCCTGTAAAGCTAATGCACAACCTATATTGGGCATTGCATTTTACAGATTCTGTTGTGAGTGGGAACATCGCATTGGTGCATCGGGTGTGGAGGAGATCAAAAGGAACCCTTTCTTTGAGGGTGTGGACTATGACCACATCAGGTAAGGGGAAACCATCTCTCTTCTCTCCATTTTTACTGAGTCACTACCAGATTATTAAAGTGTGACTGCTTGAGAGACGGCAATAGGTCAGGCACCGCTAAGCATCACTCAAACTTGCGTACTCTTCATGGCAAAACAGTTGCCTACTGGTAGCATGGCTCTCATTGTTTATGGTCCTGCTGTATTTGTTCAGAGAGAGGCCAGCAGCTATTCCAATTGAGATCAAAAGCATCGATGACACCTCCAACTTTGATGAATTCCCAGAGTCGGACATTCTGCAGCCTCCAGGTAAGACACCATGTGATGCGCAACAGATGTCCCACCACAGTACCTGTCCAGTGTACTGTACTCTAAAACACTGTATGCTCACTTCATGGAAGTAGATGGTCAGAAGTAGCATGGGGAACACTTGCATCTCTGAGGTTTTCCTAAGGTTCTTTGCTCTCCTTACAAGGGAAAAGGCCATCCTAAAGGAGATGGCAGGGAAACAGTGCTGATTGTGGTAGTAATAGTGCTACCCTCTAGGGAGAGAAAAAAGATGTGAAAATGGCACTCTGTGCACATGAGACTGGTGCAGAGCTGCTTGCTTGGCACAGCTAGTTGAAAAGGTTGTGTTGTTCAATTTAAGTGCTTGTTGCAGATGGCGCCAGCATGTCGGGTAAATAGTCTTAAATGGTCTTGAACAATTCTGGCTGCTATGTATAGATGTATTTGTTGTTTGTACCCTTGTTAATACTACAAATAAGATGGTATTTGTTGTCTGCACATGTCACAAGATGGATTGTTTGGAATAAAGAGGTAAACTTGCAGTTTGCAGGGTGGAACTGCAGTGAGTTGGTTCATCAATATGTCCGAATTTTGATGTACCAGTATAATGCCAAATACGGCATCTGTACACTACAAAATAAATGTTTTGTTTTGTTTTAGTTCGTACTGATTTTGAAGTGTTTATGCTTTGCTTATCTGAGACTGATTATGTCTCCTTACAGCTCCTGTTGTAGCAAGCAACCACTCTGAGGCGGATTACAAGAACAAGGACTGGGTGTTCATCAACTACACCTACAAGCGCTTCGAAGGCCTGACTGCCCGCGGAGCCATCCCCTCATACATGAAGGGCGGAAAGAGATAGAGAATCAATTCATCCTGGGGCTTTTTTTCCTCCTTCTCTCTTGGACCATTCCTGCCCTGGATCTATTTCTTCCTCTCCGTTTTCCGTCCATCAATCCCTACAGTAATTGTAACAGCGACCCGTTGACACTCCTGTTTCACTCCTTTGGTTAGTTCTGTGGATCTTGTCAAAGGTCCCTTTGACTAACAGTTCTGTGGCTGAAGTTTGGAATGTAGGGATTCCAATTGGTTCATGTGTGTATATGTATATGTGTGTCACACACGTGCACGGTCTCCTCTCGGCCTGTCCACTTTCCTTGGAGCCTTAGGACCAATAGGGACGCGTGGTGAACACAACAATGAACAATGGCTGGCACTGTCTGCCACAACTGTTTAGCTTCTCTCCTCCTGCCTTTTTTCCAAAGCAGGGGGTGGGGGGAAATGTAAAAGTTTCCATTTGCACTGTGTGTCCCAAAAGGCCTCCTTACGTTACTGCGTTTGAGTGCATGCTCAATCTCCACGTGTGCCCTCACCTCCCTTATTGCCACTATGTGACTGACTCCTCAAAAGGGTGCTGCTGCTTATATGCGTGCATGTGTGTGTGTGTGTGTGTGGAGGCTCTTGTTGTGAACTGACTGCTGCACTGAACTGTACTCCACCCTGAGGAGGCTGGTTTTGCAGCCCCACCACAGGAAACCACAGGCAGACCTGGCAGAGAACAAACTCCACTCATAATCCTTCTCCACTGCCTCTCTTGCTCATGCATTCACCATTTTTTTTCTTCATCTGGGCTGATGAGATCACCCATGACTGCCAAAAATGGAATGAACCACCCCCTTTTCCTGGAATAATTTGTATATGCCTTAAGGAAATGCATGGTGCCAGACAAGGGGACTCAAGTATGCATTATCTGATTTTTGTTGTTGTTGTTTGTATGTTTGTTTTAGTGGACTAGTACTACCATGCAGTGGTAGTATTTGTTCTTTCTATTTGTGAAATATTTCTTTAAGCTGAAGCGATGCAAGTTTGTTTGATAATTGCTGGACCCCCCCTACCCCCCTCCACTCCCAGAGCCCCAACCCCCAACCCCAAAGAGCAGTTATTGCTGTAGTTTTATATTTTTTTATTATCATGCTGGTAGTTTGGTAGTTTGGGTGGTTGACAATTCATAGGTGATGCTGATCTTTTGATAAAAGTAATATATATTTTCTTACATGCTTTTAATGGTTGAACTATCATTTCGTATTCTGCCAAAGAGTCTTCCTTGCTTTACTTATGCAAAATTTGCAATAGGGCCTCTCTGGTTATTATTCCTTGTCAGTAAGAGCTGAAGAACTGTTGTTTTTTTTAATGGGAGGGGAATATTTCTGTTTGTCAAATTAATGAACACTATTCAGGACAAAACATCAGGGAAACAAGGAGAACTTTAGTGGGATTCATACTGTGTATTCTCAAACATAGTTCTGTGTTGTATTCCGCATCTTTTCTTGAAGATTTGACTTCACTTTCCCTTTTTCAAAGGCACTTTGTCAACATTTTGTAGCTGGTGTATTTATGAATATTATACAATATTATCGCGTTTTGGTTAATATATACGCATCTGAATGACATTGGATTGTGTGGTCCAGAAGGTCCTTTCACCTGACTTTGGTGTTTGGTCATCCACAGCCTCTTTTCTGCCTTTACAAAAAGCACCACTAAGTGGAGCGGTACTTGTCACAGAAACTAGGTACAGTAGACTCTCTGTGATCATCTTTGTGTGTCACTGCCAGGCCTTGGTAGTATATGTTCAAGTGTGAGCTTGTTTGTTTTGGGCTGATGCAAAAGAGTCCATTCACAGACTTATGAGTATAGTGTTGAAGTCATTTCCAAGGGTCTTTAATTGAAAGCACTTAAAATGAAAAAAAGGTGATATTGTGTAACTGTGTTCTCACACACACTGTATTTATGTTTTCAGACATATCTTATAATCACAGTGTTCTGCTTTCACACCGTTATTTCATCTATGTGTTTGACTGGTATATGTGTGAGTTTTAAATTACCTTTTCTAGGTCATAGGTTTAAAATGCCTTCCTATTCAAACTGGACCAGACCTCATTCTAATTCAAATGAATTGGGATTCTTTTTTGTCCTTTTTTACAATCCAAGTGAACCTGTTTTGAAAGAGTTCGGTAACCTGAATGTGTGTGTGTGTGTGTGTGTGTGTGTGTGTGTGTATATACATGACGTATATACCTATATATATATATATATATATATATACGTATATGACCTAGATCAACCTGAGGCTGAAATCATTTGATACTTCTGTCTTTGTGTGAGTGCACAAGCTATATACCAAAAGCATTACAGTGTTTTGTTACATTGAGTTTGCATGCTTTATGAATGGTTGGGTAGTTTTCAAAGAGTAAACCTAAGTATTTATGTCTGTACATTTGTAAGCCTTTGATAGATCTAGATAGATCAGTCACACCCTGAGCAACATACATTACAGAGTACAATAAACCTATTTTCACCTATTTTTGTATATATTGTATTTATTAACTTTTTAAATTGTTTTCCTGCTTTTACTTGTCAATATTTGCAAGCAATGACTAGACCAGACAAGTTATTGGATAAGATGGCCATTTTTAATGCAGTTAATCATCATGCCTTCTCCCCTTGACTTAATTTTATTTGGACTGTGTTTTCCCCTTGAATTAGGTACAAAATATTTTTTACAAAATTCAAATAAATATGTGCCTATAAAAATGCATACATGTGGAGTCCACTGACTAAAAAAAGCAAATGGATTCCACTAAATTTTAGCTGGGATGTAAAAGTGACCTTAAGAGAACAGCTTTAACAGAATGAGTACACATATAAACTAGTTAAACCACAAGTCAGTTAATTCATAAAACATCCAAATGAGTTGCATGTCAATCATCTTTTTCACAGTAGTTATACAGTAGTAAGACATTTGCTATGTAGCTCAGTAGGACCACTAGGTCTATTTCTACTCCTTTCTGTCTGCCTGAACCAATGAAAACCTGGATGATGTGATGGAGGCTTTCTGTGCATCCAGGGTTATGGAAGAAAAAGATTTTCCCCAGTGGAAGGATGTAATTTTATGTGGGAGCAACAAGTAGGGAATTCTGGAACCTTTCTGATAATACAGTAGCCCATTTGAGGATTTGTCATAATCATCTTGTCATTTTGTAGTGAACATGGAGGTTCAGTACGTCTAGATGCTGTTTCATTAATGAAACTCAAATGGTTTTCTTTTAAAAGCTCCCAAAGACATTTCTGGAAAATACACTCGTTTATTTGAGATTATGATTATGACCTTTATGTTTTCAACCTTGTTGTGGCTTCTGTGTTTTCCTCACACCCTGAATGTAAAAACACATGCACGCTTAACGTTGGAATATCATCCTCATCTCTGGAAAAGTTCATGTTATTCCCTGATGCCCTGAATACACCGTCTCGTCTCTGCAAACAGCATCAGATGGGTTGTAGGTCTGTCAATGCACACGTAGGCATGTTGATCTACTCCCACTGATTTAGCCTTGGAGAAGTGGAGTACGGCCACTATGAGAACCAGCACAAACACATAGGCGTCTTCTTCAGACATCTTGGCTGTCGTTGCTGGGCATGAACACAGCTGTGGGCTGAGGGGAGGGTCCATTGAGCCGGTCCAGTTCGTCTACCTGTGGGGTGGGTGTGGCTCCGGGGCGAGTGGGGCCCTCACCCATGGCGGCCATGAGGTTGGGCACACTCTTGCTGCGCACACACTGGAAGTCCACGTGGCGGCTCTTCCCCTCCTCCTTCTCCCAGGACATGTGGATGAATGGCCGCTGCAAGTAGTTGTATATGACCTCGGACCGACCACCTGGACGCCGTTTTACCTTCTCCTTGCATGTAGGATACCCTGGAATATTGAAGGAGCAAATGCAAAGTCAAATACATTTAAGTGCTATTGAAATCACATTTAGGTTTTTCAAATGAAGTTTTTCAAATTATGATTTCAATTTAGTCACTTGACTCTTATCTACAAGTCATGTTAAATATACAGTAAAATGAACTATTGGTTGCGCCAAGCAGAAATTAAACTGAAACAAATAATTTCCTCACAATTATCTCTATGTATTGTTCTGCTATATCCACTGCTCCTGTTGGGTGCTCACCTTCAATGCCAATGCGGATGTTCTTCAGACCTCGTTCCTTCAGCAGGGCTTTGGCCACATCTCGATTCTCAATGTACTTGAAGAACCGGTAGAGTTTGGTGCTGTATATGACTTCAAGCAACACACATAGACATAGTTTTGATAGCCTGACTTTACATAATATAATTTTATAATTTTTTACATAATTTAACATAATGGCAATCTGGTTGCTACATTAAGATCTGTGAAGAATTTTTAACATTTTTAACACCATTTAGCCCTTAACTGCTTTGTTAGTTTCTTAGGCATTGTGCAAATACAAGCAAGAGAATAAAATGGGATGCACTAACTAACTCTCTGTGCTTACTCTGAGAGTACTCCTCTCCCATAGGGGGTGGGTTGTCATGGTCCCAGTCGACTGTGTCATCATCGGTGAGGACCACTATGTGGCACTCTCTCTCCCCCTCCTGGGCGCTGGACACCATGGCTGGAACAACCAACTCTTCCAGGTAGCTCTCAAACTGCTTACGGGCCCCGTCATTGGACAGCTCATGGAGCAGAGCACCTACGGATAGCCAATGACAACATTAGGAGAATGGGATTGACCACAACCATGAACGGGCCCAACAGAGGTATTACTGCAACTCACATTAGTATGGTGGCAAGTGCAATGGCATTACAAGAACTCAAAGTCAACGTCATTACAGAGGATTTACTTCCGTAGGTTCAAATGTGTTCTATAGAAGCTTTTCAATAACATGGAGACTTACTGAGATCTCTGCATCTCACAGTGTTGTAGTCAAAGTTGATGCAAAGGTAATCACAGGCCTCTCGCAGCTCAGCCACAGACACCCCCTCAGGGCACTGCAAGATGCCCATTTTATAGTAGTCCTGACGGACAAGCATCAAACAAAGAAATATTTAAACAAACAACAAGAGCAACGCACTGTATAACAGACTACTTATACCAGCTACAGTACAAACTTGATGGTAATGATAATTATTATGACACTTTATAAAGGAATATTTTGTTGAAATAGTCGTACACCACATACCAAGATTACATGGAAAATGCTTGCATTAATGCCCTCCACTATCTCATATTCACCCTTAGCATTGGGACGAGTGAAGTTATGCTGCCGTGCTGGGCCAAACATCCTGTAGATAAAAACATTCAATAAAAGATGGTTAATCTTGCGTAATACTTTTTTAAGCATCAGTAACAGTATCTTTTCATGTGTTACATTTTCATGTGTTACACATCAGGCTTAACTGGTTGGAGGAGAACTGCTCACTACCCATCTCTGAACATGATTGAAAAGAGAGAAGCCTATGTGAGTACAAGACATAGTACCATGTCTCCTTTGCCTCCTTTAATTCATGAAATATGTTGCTGAGGTATGGAAGGTTCCTTTAGAATCACTTTTTATACTCTGGTCAAAAAGAATGTGGTCAAATCTTTCCTTAACTGCTGGAGGAGCATACCAGAGCAGACAAGTATATTTTAAGATTGTATTATTTATTCCATTGGTATGGGTTTATATGCTTATTCATCTATCTGTGAAGGGGAACATGTGGAACAAATCACAATTGTTTGTATCTATCCTTTGTGAATACCATTTATTATGGTCAAAAAGTAAACTGATAAAAATGTTCTTGTTGCCTAACAATATGTGATGTAATGACACATGGAAAATATTTTCTGCCAACAATATTTCCAATTAAAGTTCGACTTGCTATTATGCCAAGCTTTTGAACAGACTTGAGAACTGAGTGATATGAACGTCATTGATGCTGATACTTTTTCAGTGGGTATTTAAGTGAAAATGACAAAACCCACTACTTTTATTACAAAATGCGCCTCAGAAAGTATTTGTGATGTCTGGCCCTCACCTTCCGAGCATGGTGTCAGGGTGGGCAGTGAATAAAGCTGGATCAACCACGAAATGTGTGCCGTCTACCACCAGGGTAATCCGATCGTGGGACAAGATGGAGTGTCGAGTCATGGGCTCCTTCCTGGCCTCCATCATGGCAGGCAGCTCTGAGCCTTCAGACAGTCTCCTGCCTGTAAATGGATCAGAACAAACACAAGACTATTAAAAGCAGAATTTTGATTGTGCCTGATAACTCTCTTCTCCCGTCAATCCGGGCAGAGATCGTTGAAGAGGAGTCTGTTTTCAATTATCTTTATTCTAATAGAAAAAATGATAGATCATGTCTCAATGGACAATGTGGTGGTTGTAATGTACACTCTGAGATTTCATGTGTTACCTACACAGAGGCATGCACTACAGACAAAAACACATGAATTTTGAGACAGATGGCCACAATGTCACCAAACCATCAACAGAGGACTGTTTTGATTCAAAGTGCTGCGTATATCCTCTAATCAAAGACTGATTGTCAATCTTCCATGCTTGCTTTTGGACAGTAATAATACAAAACTCACCGAAAGATCTCCCCTCCATGTTCAGCACTCTTGCCCTCCTATAGCTGTGGCCCTTGTCTGCAGGCACATACAACCACAAACATTCTGCTTTGAGAAGATACTGAAGACCACTGGGAAAGAAACATGCCTGCCTGTCTGCAGAGGCATGGATGCAGAACTGCTTCCCTTGTTGGAATCCTTGTGATACTCTGCACACTGATGGCTGTGTTTGCCCCAACCATCTGATTTAATTTTGGTCAGCTGCCCCATGGGTGTCCTGGCCTTGTATGCAGTCACCTAAGGTGCCCTACATAGCAGACCACGCACGCACCACTCCGAACTCGGTGACCATGCAGCACCGTCTAGAGGTCAGTGATAGCATCGCCACAACCCAAAAGTCCACTGAGCCTATTAGGCCTGGTCACAGCTGCTTTGTGTATTATGTGCAGTAAACTTAAGCTGTGAGGTCAGGATTACGCTGTGTGAGTAAAGGGACCTTCCATGTAAGAAAACAAGCTCCAATAGAGGCAATTTGAGTGACTGTCAGTCTCACCCCCTTCTAATCCAAGTTGGATGTGGCGGGGGCAGAAGATGTGTGTGTGTGTGTGTGTAGTGGGGGGTTAGTATGGGCTTGACCTCATTTTTGGCCACCTCCCACATGGCTGCTTGATCAGACCCCTTTCTGCATTAGGTGACTGACACAGACTCATCTAATATCTGTAATATGAATATCAGTACATTCAATTGATACGTTTGTTATTTTCCCATTTAGACACAATTGCTTGTCTATCCTGTGTATCTGTAGGTGTCATTCCTAACATGTAAACAAGTCAGCAATGTCAGACTGTATAGTTTACTGTATCAGGGCTGCCAACTCACACGCATTGAGCGTGAGACACACGCTTTTGACTGTCAAATCTGACTTATTTAATCAACAGGACATATGGTCAAATTTCAAACTTATTTCATCAACTACAAGAAAATTCCCATATAGTTCAAAGCTGGAATCTTCCATATAGTTCAAAGCTATCAGTTCTTCAGAAACAAAAATATTTGCATTCCCTTAAACATTTTGGTCTACAATCGGGATATATTGAGCATCTACTGAACATCTTCCTTCAAGTCAGCATGTTCATTTTTACAATTACATAGACAGACATAGACACCAGATGTCTGATAAGAATCTGCTGTTTACAAAGGTGTTTCTTCACATGTTTCAGTATAAAAATCTTGCATCATTAAATCAGCGTCTTACCTTAGCATCTACCCAGAAAGAATGGTGAGCAGTGAGAGAAGATACAACTCAGATAACACACGAGCAAGCAACCAGACTGGTTGGCATTGTCAGGTAAACATGGCTGAAGTGGCCCGTGGTTTGGGCTGTGTTAGGGCAGGGCTGCTCCAGAAGGTACGAGCGGATCAGCAGGCTTAAATCCAATTAGCCAGAGACGGCCGGAAATAATGTGACTCACGTGAGGAGCAAACTGCCGGGTTGGAGTATGTGTGAGAGAGTATGTATGTGGATCACACATACCTACCCACCCACACGCAACAGAGAGTTGTATGGAGAAAGGCAAAATTCGGTCAAGTTGGTATTTGGAGCCAAAGTCTTGGGGGTGATCACCAGGTGGCTGGATTTAGGACAGATATTTTATTCCATCTTCTGCATTTACTTCCATGACATCAGGCACAAAGAACTTTATTTACTTTCAATTAGTCAATCTTAAGTAAAAAACTGAAAAGTGAATATCATCTTGACACAAAATTGCAACTTCTTAAAAAGTTATTTTTCAGTTCAAAACAACACAAGTACAAATACAGTAGTAGGGCAATGTACTCCACCTGAAGATAACCGTACACTTTGTCTTGATTTTAACAAAGGCAGAGGAAAATACTGCTTCATGTCCTTGTCTTTAGAAGAAATTCATTTCTTAGTTATGTAGTTCATTCTTAGATTTTATCTGTCAAAATTCAGTAAGATTTGTTTAATGTCTTGTGCTTTTAGACAGTATCAAAACAGTCTTTATTGCATGTCAGATTTAAGTTGAAATTAAGATCTTAAAATACTATTACCTATTCTAATGCCCCAAAAAGGGTTTCAAAAGAGGCAGATCAAAATTCAGCAAGTGCTTTTTTTTTTATTTCACTGACACTAAGACAAGACAATTATGAGAAACAATATATTCCTTTAGGCTTCTTAATTGTATTGCGGACTATCTTGATGATGTTCTCCCTAAAATAAATTAGAAAATCAAACATTGTTTGAAAGCAAAAAAAAAATCAAAACAAAATGAAACACACTATTTGTGTGTGCATGGTGATGTTTTCAACTGAAACATTTGTGAAATGGCCTGTCGTTACACTCTTGATATTTGTTCATATCTGTTATGATGTGACCTTGGTTTACTTTGGACCCATTAGGAATATTTTGTAGAATGGAATCTAGCATGAAATGTCCAGAATCCTTTTCTCTGATTCTTTCTGCTAAAGATATAAACAGTGACACCTACAGCATTAAAGGGTCATGTATGTAGTAACGGATTTCTTACCATCAAAAGGCTTTGAAGTCTCATACTTACACATTCACTTATGAGAACAATCATCTCTCCTTCTGACCACAGTCTAATAACTGCACAACTCTGGAAACATCACTGAACCACCCGCTAAGGGATGTCCATCTAAAGAGTGTTTGGTCACCAAGTACCAACCCGACAGCTTTCTCCAGATATTTCCCAGAGGGCCCATAACACCTGAAGTGTTTGCTTGTCATTAATAGGTGGATTAACCTCCGTTTAGACACGCATCTACGTAACTAAAAAAAAACACCTTGACATCTAGACTTGGGTGTCTGACTGGAGTGAATTTCCGGGCCCTCTCCAAAGGCTGGTTGGACGGCGTTGTCTTCTTTCAATCCTGCGACCCTGGTAATCCTGGTAATTCAGCATTGTGGCCGAAGCATGCTCCACGTCATCCGGATCTATTTCCAGGGCTGCAGCCACATCAGCTTTTATCACTGACATAAACAGGTGGTCCTCAGCCAAGGCCTCCAAACCATTACTGACAAGGATCTGTAAGAGACATGGGGTTTAATTACAGGTAATGTTAAGAAGTGTGTCAATATCATATGTTCCACATGTCCCCCTATTTTGTGCAACAAAATGAACATTTTGGCACAAAGGAGGTGTGAAGTACAAAATACAACTTTATAATTTCTAGCTTTCTTGCTGAGATTCTATTCACTTACTTCCTCCTTTATCATTTTGTAATATAAATCCATTCAGCCATGTTGTCACTATGTCTGATTTTTCTCACCTCTTTAATCACTTTATCTGCAGCCCCTCTGATATTAGGATTCTGAGTTACTTGTGAAGAGGAAGTCTCAGCTCTACCCAAAATGCCCTGAGAGAAGAAAAGGTTAATAAATGCCTTAGAAGCAATGCAAAGGTTAATAAATATAACAAATGCTTTTTTTAACATTACAAAGGGTAGCAAAGTGACCTCAATATTCTTGTGATCTTACCTGAGAGCCTGTGGTCTGGACACCACCTACATAAACAGAAAACAATGAAAAAATTAATTATTTTGACAAGAAATATAAAATAGTTAACTTTATTGTATACTGTATTAATTCCACCTTTAAATTAACACTTAAATCAAGTCTTTTTAAGTACGTGGCTTAAACCAAGTCCAAGTCCTGTTTTTACTCGTCATTCATCATCACCTGGTGTGATATGTTGTCCATTCTGGCTAACATGCCAGCTGACTGTTGACAGAGCGACAGCCTCATTCTCAAAGTCAAACCTGTAGACACAGAACATATTGGTGACACCCACGTCAACAGTGCTGTCAGCTGCTGAGGTTTGGCCATGCTTGATCATGGACCTCCCACTCACCGCTCCCTGTTATTGTTGTTGAAGTTGTCGTTGTGTGTGTTGTTGTTGTTGTTGCTATGGTAGTGCATGTAGCCTGGCGAGTGCTCCGCCTCCTCCGACTTGCTCTCCGCGATCTGCAGCGGTCTCATGCTGGTCACCTGGGTGGTGTTGGGGTTGCCCTGCTCCATGGCAAAGGGGTCCACATGATTCCCAAACAGCCCACCGGCCCTCTGAGCATAAGAAAGAGAGAGTTAACACCAAACTGAGATTTATGTATAGTGGTTATGATGTGTGTGTGTGTGTGTGTGTCTGTGTGTGTGTGTGTCTGTGCATGTGTGAGTGTAAAGAATTAATGAATTCTGTATACAGTAGGTTTGGATGAGTGTGTACACTGCATGTGCATAATAGATTTATGTCTGTGTTTGTCTCCACACACATCCTCTGTTTTCCTGTTTTTCATCCTACCCTGAAGATGGCTTCCTCAGCCGCCTCGTCCATTGCGCGATCCATCTCCTCCTCATTCATCAGGTCCCCTGAGATTGCCCTCTGCAGCTCTGAAGCCGCCTCATCCTCAATGCTCCTTAGGCCAGCCTGAGCAGGGGGAGGTCACACAGAGAACAACCATATAGGTCAAGGGAAAGGTCATAAATATGTCACCTGAAAATAAATCTAAAAAGACAATGACTATTTTAAAATAGAGCTAATACTGTAGGTACAGGAGATGCCATGGAGGGTCTCTGACCTGAATTTCAGCATTGTTCTTCTTCTTGGTGGGCCGATACCCATATTCCTCCTCCTGCCTCTTCAGGAACCTGCGGAAGTGGTCCTGGATCAAGAACGTGGCGTAAAATTTCCCCACGGTCACCTCATCATCTGGAAGAGACATTTACTCACACTTGAAAGTGCCACAGTCATGTTTCTGTCTCATTCAATGTATAGATGGCATGATAGTGATTGAGGTAGCAGTAGCCCTACTTCAAAATGAGTATTGGCTTTCTTACCCCCTATTGGTGGAATGACCTGGTCCAGCAACTTCATGCTAGTTCTCTTCCAAATCTTTTTAATGATGGCCCTCAGCTCTTCATTGGCTTGCTCAAAGTTGCCTGTCCAATGAAAACACTTCATTAGAAAAATAGCTTTAAAAGGTGATTGCATAAACATCAATCAACTGATCTCACCTCTGAACAACAGACACAACAGACAAGAGCATAGAAGTTGGGGAGAGTTGCTATTCAGGGCTACACTGTTACACCAGGACCCAGTGGCCTACCAACCTTCTGTCTTGATCTT
The DNA here is from genome assembly GCA_017657215.1 of Limnothrissa miodon. Classification (NCBI taxonomy): domain Eukaryota; kingdom Metazoa; phylum Chordata; class Actinopteri; order Clupeiformes; family Clupeidae; genus Limnothrissa; species Limnothrissa miodon. Next base: position 382,199 of record JAGFZM010000602.1, read on the forward strand.
GAGGCCAGTCCTGACCAGGCCAAAGAGGGTAGCATTGAAAGTGACTGTGCCATCGCTGTTCAAGGGCATGTTCATGGAGATCAGCCTCTACAGGTATAGAGTCATAACATTAAGGTCAGTACAGCTAGTTGAAACCAAAGCCAGAGCTACAAGCTTTTTAAATGAAGAGCCATTATCGTTTCCCACCTTGCAAGCAACTAGGTGAGGACAGAATTTTCCAAAACCCAATGGAGGTTGGATCCTACGCAGGAGTGTTACCACATCCAGATGCTTAATACGGCCACTGTTCGAAAAAAGATTAGGGAACAAAATATTGGAATATTGATTTGATTACAAAAATGTTTTAGGAATAATTAGAACATTTACAGTAATCTGATCATGAACTCAATCATTCACACTTTCATGACTAATCAAAGAGAAATGTCAATGTGAATCTGAGGTGAAATTTTTTGTTCTAGATACAATACAATACAACTACAATAATTCTTTACAGACCCTGGTCCAAAGACTACCCAAGTCTGATGAATTAAGCTGATTGCACTCACGTTGCTTCAGGATCATATTCTGCCCAGATCTTCTTAAACTCATCCAGGTGGTGTGGACCCAGTATGGACCAATCACGAGTCAGGTAATCAAAGTTGTCCATGATCACAGCCACAAATAAGTTGATAATCTACAGCAAGACATTTCATATTTGTATTGACCTTTGACCTCTGAAATCACCACTCTGTGTCTATACAACATGTGTATAGGCTACTGTAGTGTTCTATATAGTATATGTTTTTTTCTCACCAGGAAAGCACAGAGCATGTAGAAGCTCATGAAGTAGAGGATGGCAATGCCGGAGCCACAGGTATATTCCTCTCCAGGCAGGTAGTCAGACTTGGGGTCACAGCGCTGGCCGTACATGCACCCCAACATCACCTCCTGCCAGCCCTCCCCTGTGGCACACCTGCACACCACCCACACAGGTACAGACTTGACCGTTCAAATATACAGTAAACTAAGAATAACATATTCATTGGTGCTGCAGTCCAAGTAACTTCTCACTGCTGTGCTAACCTGAAGAGTACTAAAACTGCCATCGGAAATGTTTGGAAGTTGTTGTTGCGGTTGATCTGTGTTCCATCGATCAACGCAATTTTACCAAACACCTAAAAGAGAAAACTAAATTTAAATAAAAGAACAGAAAACTTATTCGATGTATAAATGAGTACAGAAAAAAATTTAATTAATGCACTTTCAGTGCTATAACAATTCTGCTGGTCCAACAGCTCTTACCTGCATCCCAATTACAGCAAAGATGAAGAACAGCATGACAATCAGAAGAGCAACATAAGGCAAGGCCTAAGAATGAACAAAGGATGAGTGCAGTGGTAAAGCAAGAAAAAACTACTGCAGTTCCAATTTTGTAGTCATTTAATTACGCATAATAGAGCACTACTACAGTGGTATCACATTTACATAAAAGGGTTATTTTGGGATGCTCTTTTTTAGAGCATCCCATTTTAACAGTATTTTTATTTAACCAGAGAATTCTCATACCTGGAAAGATTTGATGAATGTCCACAAGAGGTTTCTGATGCCCTCAAAGCGATTCAGAAGTTTGACCAGGCGCATGACACGGAACAGACGGAAGAATGTGATGGACACACTGGCATTTTCTGATTCCTGTGAGAGGAGAAAAATGTCTTTTATTTTTTAGAAAATAGATGCCGAACATTCAATAGCTCTGTAAACAATAAAAGGTTTGTATAAGTACACTTACTGCAATAGCTTGCATCGGATTTACCTCCTAAGAAGAGTGAAAAAAAGTGTTTTAACATGTTGTCAGCATGGTTACAAAAAAGCTATCCTCCCTGATGTATGCACCCAACACACAATAGCACACATGTTACAATTACCTCACACCCATGGAGACAATACAGTCCTCCCTGTGAAGCCAAGGCTGCCTGTGAGTGCAGATAGGACAAAATAAAAATAAACATCTAGAACCTTCTAAATCTGCATTTGAACGTTCAAACATTTGAAGCATGGTGCCAAAACCATCCAGTGCTCATCCAAGAGAGTGTGCAGCAAGTGTACAAAGTAAAATAAGCAAATGACGTGAAGGTGGTGGCGGCTCAGCTCGGCTGAAGGCTAACAGCAGGTGGCGTGCAGGCGTGACAGTTGTCTGTTGTGCACCAGAGGTGTGGAGCTGTGCTATAGGAGCTGTGTTGGCCAGAAGTCAAGACAAGTACCAGTAGACATACTGACCCTCTCAACATAGCTAGAGCTGGACTCTAGGCTGGACTGGAGTGAATAGACATAAGGTTGGACAGTGGGTAAGACATCTGACTGATATTCTTTAAGGAAGTTGACTGATATTAGGGGTTGCACATACTTATACAAGGAAGTCATTCAGTAATTCAGAAATAATTTAAAACAGTAGCGTTGTGTAGTATAACATAACTGCAACGACATTTTGGTATAAGTGAAAGAAAAGTATAAATAGAAGCAAGACAAAAAAAGCAGAGGTAAAACACAGAACACTGAAAACTAAAAAACAGAAAGCACACATACATCAATCTCACTGAGGATGACATCAACGACACTGCCGATAACAATGACAAAATCAAAGACGTTCCAGGGATCGCCAAAATAGCCCTGTGGAGGGAGAGTGCAAACACAAACATTAAATACAGTAAGTACACTTAATAATGGTAGTAGTATAGCTGAGTATACTAGGAGTATAGTAGAGCATCTCACTTTAGCTTTGAAGGCCATGAGTTTTAAAATCATCTCCACTGTGAAGAGAACGGTGAAGATCACATTGAGCATGTCGGAGAGGTGTGTCACATGTTCAGACTGGTTACAATGCTGCAGAATAGACACAGTATTTGAGCAAAGATTAGATCAGAGCAAAACCTCAATGCAATCATAAAGCATTATGATTGTATGCTTGGCTTTTGCAATTCCAGAGAGACATGGTACAAATGTGGCTCCTCTACCAGCCTAGTTTTTTTTTTTTTTTTTCAAATAAAGATGAGAATGAACAGAATGTTCACTGGCGTCCTACCTGCATCCCCAGACACATGGTGTTGAGCATGATGAGCAGGAACATGAGGTACTCAAAGTAGCATGAGGTGACCACATACCAGACCTTGTACTGGTAGGGGTTCTTGGGAATATAACATCTGAGGGGCCGTGCTTTCAGCGCATACTGAACACACTGACGCTGTAGGACACAAATTTTATATTATTCTGCACAAAATGATCTATGTGAACTAGATATAATCAATACAGTAATAGAGTAAGTTAAGTACCTGATTCTTGTCTAGCTCACAATTCTTATATTCCTGTTCTCCTTGCTCCTGAAAGGTCACGATGACGAAACCCACAAAGATGTTCATCATGAAGAAAGCAATCAGGATGAGGTAGATTATGAAAAAAATGGAGATTGCTATACGGTTGTTGTAGACTGGACCCCTGTCCTCCATGTTGGAATCCATGGCTTTGTATAACAGTCTAAGGTGTGTGTGTGTGTGTGTGTGAGAGAGAGAGAGAGAGGGAGAGAAATAGAGAGTACAAGATAAAGTACAAGAGATGTAGTACGAGAGAAAGACAAAAAAGGTCATCTGTGAGTATATATTTCAGTTTGATCTAAATATAATGAAACATTTCTAACACATAGCTTTGGCAACTTACTTTGGCCAACCCTCAAATGTAGAGACAGTAAAGAGAGCTAACATGCCATTCAGCACATTATCAAAGTTCAGGTCACTGTTCATCCACAGTCGTTTGCTGACCACCATCTCATGAAGGGAGTTCTCCTGGTGCTTGATAAAGTTTCCTCTGCAGAGAGACCAGCAAGAGAGTACTCAATATTGGACATAAAAGAATGCATAGGGACTGCAGTTCTGTACAGTAGACAAGTAGACAACTATCCACAAGATATTTCAACTAAATTACCTACCTGCAGTCTAATGCAGTCATCATAGCAGGGTCTGTACATGTAAAGAACTTCCCCTTTGGTATTGCAAAAAAGTCAATAAAATACATGTATGAGGTCTATTAATATTAAAGGCAAATGTGTACATGAAGGCCATATAGCCTAACAATTCTGTCAGATATATGAGAGTCATCAATAAGTAAAACTATCAGTGATTAACAATCAAAAATCAGCAAAAAATTCTCACCTTGAAAAGCTGAACTCCTATGCAAGAGAACATGAAATCCAAGAGCATGGTGACCAAAACAATGTTGCCAATACTCTTAATAGCCACAAACACACACTGGATGACATGCTGTAACACAATCAAATCCAAGATGAATCACAGAGATTTAGCTTTGGACCACTAAAGCCACATACAAGAATACATACAAGCATTAAAGCCACATACAAGTAACAATGCATGATTTAATTGAAGAACAGCCTCTACAGTACACCACTAGGGGGATGTCAAAGGCAGGACAAACTCCCCTTAGCTTCACATGAGCATTGTGATGCTTACCTTCAGCCCCTTGGCCCTGTTGATGGCCCTCAGAGGCCTGAGCACCCTCAACACCCTGAGGATCTTAACCACAGAAATCGCACTGGACCTGAGCAGAGCACAGACACAGCGGTCAGATTTGGACAGGGTGAACAACTGTGAGTGCAAAGGTAGGCCAAAGAATAGTGACTAAAGACTAGGAAGATCAACAAGGTCAAATGGATCTCACCCTACTTTTAACCATTTACACATAGAAATCATGTTCAGGAATCATTTCTGGAATTCCTTCATAATACTGTACAATTCATCAATAAAACTGCTAGAGATGGGTTTATATGCATAACATATAAAATGACACCATACTTACTCCATTCCCATGGACAGAAGAGATACACTAACAACAAGCAGATCCAGGATATTAAAGGAGTTTCGACAGAAGGAACCCTTGTGGAGGAAGGCGCCATAGGTGGTCATCTAACACAGACACAACACAATTTAGAATCAAGACAACAATGTCTCAACCCAACAGGCAATTTTACATGTGATTAAGCCTTCTGGGTTTAGCATCTAGAAGCCTGACATCAATACAACATATATCAGCATTTATCAGCTGAGATGTCTAGCAATATTTGTCGACAGTACAATTATTTCCAGTCGTTTCAAGTAGGTTTGTTACCTTGAGGACAATTTCAGCAGTGAACACAGAGGTGAAGACGATATCTGCATAAGCCAAAACCTACAGCAAATGTAGTGGAACAAAATGGCAAATATAGTTAGCTACAGGACGTGCACATATATTGATGGAAGATGGCATTAGTCATGTCAGTCTCAGATGTGGTCCATGTTGAATCAGACCATAAGGGCCAGCATGGTATGCTAAAACAGCCACTGACGCAGGGGACAAAACAACGCAAAGAGTATCAAAACAACCCAAGAACATAATATTCCTCCTTATCTCCATTGGCAGGAACAGCAGGAACAGAATGAAATATGTGAGTCTGACTTAGCAGAAACATAGTCATAACCTGCATATGGCTATAAAAATAACTAGACAATCATGCTGATTCCAAAACTAAACTGGCTCATCACCTGGTTTCTGAAGGACATTGGATCGATGGGGTCCTCAGCTGCAAGAGAGATACTGCTGAGGAGGATGAAGAGGAGGATGATGTTGGTGAAGGTGGTGGCGTTGATGATCCGGTGGCACAGCTTACGGAACCTGCAGAGTGGGGAAAAGGTTTGTGCTTCGTTAACAGACCTTGAATAAGTGAAATGAATTAACTAAAACACCAGACATGTCAAAATGAGTATTGAGCTACGGGTTTTGATCTTTTACAGGTTTTATTCCAAATACACAGTAAATTGTTTTATCTATTCCTACATTTGACAGTATACTTAAACCCACTATGTGTAAGTTTTATTTTTTTCGTTTGAGAATTTCTCCCATCTATCGGCGAAGTGGTATACTGCACACGTTTGAATAAAATGTATTAGCCCTTCCCTTCCCACGGTCCTCATTTCCAATGGTCATCATTTTGAAAATGGCGGCGAAAAATGGATATTCTCATTTGGTACCCAGCCACATCTACATAAAAATGGAAATTACCAAGTTTACGGGAACACTACAATTTATTAATGGAGGTAATTACCATCGTTTTATATTATATTTTTCAAATAAAAAAAATATTTTTAATAAAAGACGAAGATAAATAGAAGATAAATCCTACACATAGTGGCTTTAAACTCAAATCCAATATGGAGTGCAAAAAATCACTCACTTATTTTGAGGCCCAAATAGGAAGAAAGAATTGGCCTCTGGCATTGGGACAGCCTCCTCTTTCAGCTGGAGGTCAGCCATTGGCCGAGGGCGAGGACTGAGGGGGATCTCAGGCTCCTCCTCCTCATCATCACCTGAGCAAGAAGTCAAAGATATTGTAGCTTCTCTACAGTGTTCACATAGGTTATGCAGTCTATTATACTAAATAAGAGGGTATAATAATACATAACATTGATAATAAATCTCAAAACTTTATGTTCTAGAAGTTCTCCCAGGTTAATATATGACTGACCTGGGAAATCAGCTGGAGGAAAGGGATCCTTAATTTCATTCACATTTGACTCAAACTCATCAACTTTCAGCTGTTGAAAAAACATTACATTGTTGTGATATTTAAAATCATGTTATAAACATGGTATGCTGCAAAATCAACATTGTATCAACAGAAATTTCAATGTGTCATTTTATGTTTATTTTTATGAGGCGAGGTTTACCTTGGCAGTGGTAGGGATTCCTTCGGTCTTGGCTCTCTGGTCTGCCAGTTTCTTTGCCATTAGGGCCTTCTCTTCTTCACTCTTGTCAGGCATATTGGCCCTACGGCACAACAAATGTGCCCATCCAAAAAAAAGTGAAAATGTGCCAGAAAAAAGACCGTAACAATCCATCACATTACTCTTCTACAACACTTTTGACCTTTGACCCCGTTTCTTTGAAGTCAAAAAAGAACACATGCTACACATGCATCTTTTTTTTAGAGGTTTGTAGGTTCTGTTTATTGCTGTTTTATTATTAGAACATGCCCTAGTCACCAATCTGAAATTCCTATTTTTACAGTGTGCTCATACTGCTCCGGCACAGTCAATAAAGACAGTAAATAACGCAGTCACTGAGTCCCCTACCAACCTCATCATCTTCTTGCGTTTCTTTTCCTCGGCCCTCTCCTTCTGAGCTGAGGTCAGGCTCTCAGCCTCAGCCAGGTTATCCACGGCAATGGCCAGGAAGACATTCAGAAGAATGACTGTGATCCTTTAGTCAGGGAAATGATAACAAATTAATTATTTCACACTTTCCAGGGTCTTTTAGCAAAGTCTTGTCAAAGGGCAGGGTTACACTGACGTGATTATTGGGCATAGCCTAGAGTTTAATGAAGGATACAGTTTCCACAGACGAAGAGAATGATGAAGTAGATGCTGACAAGAATGCCTGGCATGGACGGGCCACCGTGAGCCATGATACCGTCATACATCACAGTATTCCAATCTTCACCCGTCAGGATCTACACAGACCGGAAAATTTCACATGGAAAACAAGGTAAACTATAACTTCAGATGACATAAGAAGCCTGATAAGAAAATGATGTGTGTTCAAGCACGTGTTGAGGAAAAAAAAGTGTGGAAATAATGTGGAGGAATCCTTGCAGGGCAAGCAGGACCCTAATGAATAGTGGAGTATAATTGTCTCTTATCGTGATTATTTGCCCAAGAGAAACTGACACGATATGTCTTTTAGATTTAATTTGCTGCTCTTCCATGGCTTCCACTGATTAACAAATTAAAGAAGCACTTAAAGAGGCACCAAACCTGAAACACTGTGATGAGAGCCTGGGGAAAGTTGTCAAAGTTGCTGCGGCGAATCCTGTGGTCGGGGAAGTTGAATTTGCCTCCAAACACCTGCATGCCTAGCAGGGAAAAGATGACGATGAAGAGGAAGAGGAGCAGCAGCAGTGAGGCGATGGAGGCAATGGAGTTGAGCAGGGACGCTACAAGGTTGCTGAGACCAGTCCAGTACCTGATGGAGGAATACAGTGGTATCTCATAAATAAACATCTCTACTTTGAACAAGAACTGACTAATTACTAGGAACTAAGTGGTGGCTCTGCTCGTACTTAGTGATCTTGAGGAGCCGGAGCAGGCGAATGCAGCGCAGCACAGAGACGCCAGTGAGGGACATGACGTCCATGCGGACAAGGATCAGCTCCAGGATGCCCACAGACACCACAAAACAGTCAAAGCGGTTGAAAAGGGACATGAAGTAGGTCGGTAGCCCCAAGGCGTACATTTTTAAAAACATCTCCACCGCAAAGAGGGAGAGCAGCACCTTGTTTGCATTCTCTGTTGGAAAATAAATAAATATGAATATATATACAGTGAACTTGGGAAAATACAGGCCAAAGCCGCATGCTATTGCTTTTAACCTACTACAAATATCTGACTTCAACTGTATGAGTGTGTGTGTTTGTGTGTGTGTGTGTGTGTGTGTGAGAGAGTGTGTGTATGTGTGTGTGTACATGTGTGCTAATCGCTATATATACCTTGTAGATTAGTAAGGGACTCAGACTGCTGGTGATGCTCTGTTGAGATTGCCAGAGTATTGAGAAAAACCACTAGGATGACCAGCCAATAAAAGAGCCGGGATTTGACAAAAGTGCGGCACTTCCTCCGGAACACACGGTTATACTGCTTTGCTCGTTTCCTATGTGAGAACAAAGAAAGCTACTATCATTATATGTCCTTGTTAATTTTGTTGCGAAATGAAAAGTACAGTTGTGATTCTGGAAGTACTCACAAATAATACAGAAAGCGCTGGAATCCTTCTATACCATACAGACTTTCTGTATCTGACCCCTCTACCAGAGGTAGCAGCCCTGCACACAGAGGTACACAGAGATACACATTACATAGTCATATCCAACTTGCCCTTGCAACTTTGTAATTTACGTCAACTCTTAATTAACTGGAAAAGCACTTGGAACTATAGGGTCACTGACGCAATACAAAATCCAAATGATGTTCCAGATCACCAGCAAAATGTTATCATCTGTTCCCTGACCTAATCCGTGTTGTCAGAAAACTGTACCCAAAGCCGTACAGCAAAAGACAGCCACACAAAAAACAACAGCAAACACATCACTTCCTTGGCAGAGGTAACAATTACAGAATTTGGTCATCTGTAATATGTCTAACTCTAATGTAAACACATCAACAACATAACAAAGCTAGTAATTTTACAAACAGATAGTATGTACTTTATGTAAACCCATGCTAATTATTTGCTTATATACAGATAATAAAATGCCTGCATATACCTATTTATTTTTTTACATTGCCTCCTCTAGTTTATTGGATTCACTTGGGTTGGTCTGTTTTGTGTATTTGTTATGATTAGTATAATGAGGGTTTATGGGCTTAATCTTGAGCTTCCTCACCTTTGCCCTCCTGGTCATTGTCCATGATCTCTGCCTGGGTGATCCACTCCATGTAGCCCTTCAGGTCCTCATCCAGCTGCTGGCGCTCACGCAGCTTCTGGTACTCTCCGCTCCTGGAGCTCTTCTCACGCTCCTTGGTGAACTCACTGGGGAGACGCACCAGGGTAGCGATATCCAACGGAGAGAGAAATAGTGTAACCAAGAGACCACAGAGAGTTTGGATGAAAAATATATTCAATTCACCTATTGGGATCTTCATTCACATGGCTTTTCACTTTGCTTTTGTCAATTGTAAATATGTTCTTATCTTGTTTTTAATACTAATTTCCTTTAATTGTCAACACTAATTTTCTTTTTGTTGGTGGTTGTGCCGGTTGTAATGAGACAAGTGCAAGGGAGGCAAAAAGAGAGACCATACCCACAAAGGACTCCCAGAACCAGGTTTAGGATGAAGAAAGAGCCCAGAAGAATAAGAGTGACAAAGTAAATCCAAGGCCACTCAACACCAATGGCATCATTTACCTAAACACATGCATACACACACACACACACACATAGTCACACACACACACACACACACACACACACAGGTAGACTGACAGTTACACACAAACACATAATATATGGCAAAGCAAAAAAGCAACCATGATCGTAGTATGCTGCAAAGAGGTGAAGCCCTAACCCAGTAGAGAACATCAGTCCAGCCCTGTGTGGTGATGCACTGATACACTGTCAGCATGGAGAAGCCCAGGTTGTCAAAGTGGGTGATGCCATTATTGGGCCCGGGCCAGCCTGCCCTGCACTCAGTGCCATTCACAGTACAGCGGCGGCCATTGCCTGCCTGAGCACAGGGGGAGGCCTTCTCATTCTCCATGGTGGCAATGATGCCTGTAGAGAACCAGAAGGGGCTTCAGAGTAAGCAGAGTAAGGGGTCATATATTAGCCTACTCATGATACCTACTCCCAACACACCATGCTCACTATTTTCATCATCATGATACTCAGTCCCAACATACTTATATTCTGAGTCAGACCATAGTCCGTCCCTTTAAACTCAAATTAGGCACATCTCAATAAATCTGGCTAATCTGAATCATTTTATTTTACACCCTGACCAAAAATACAGTATAACCTACTGTTTGATTGACTAATGAACTGGCTGAGGGTGAATGTTTTCACTGTACACTGTGTTCGCATATTCAGCAATATATTTTTTCATCAATTCTACATCTCAAGCATGTCTATCTCTGATGTATCTAATATCCTTCATTTACCTGAGTTGAACACCAACAGAGTTACTCTGTCAAAACATGCATGTCAGTCGACTGCTGTATGTCATTAAACATCTGCTATGTACCACAATACTTACTTGTTCCTGTATAATAGCATGTTTTGTGCATTTTGCATTTGAACAGGTCAAGCCCAGCAATGGCATATATGGTGACCATAAAGAAAACCAGCAGTGAGATGTGGAACATTGGTAACATGGACTTTAGGATGGAGCTCATCACAACCTGCAAGCCTGGAGGGAAAGAACAATCTTACAATCTTCCTCTGTATTCCTATTTTAGCACATACATCTTGAATGGAATCTTAACATGTCTTGAATCTTAGCTTTGAATAAAATTAACTGTCTAATCCAACCAACAAAAGGAAAGGTAGGTGAGATGTCACAAGAGTGAGAGAAGTCACAATTAAATTAGTTTAATTGAATTTGTCTGTAGCTCTGTTGCGACTGCAATATTTCAAGCTGACTTAAATAATCAACCCTGAAATAGTCCCAGACTTGAAAACAAAATGCCAGTCCTTACTGGGCACCCCAGAGACAAGACGAAGAGGCCTTAAGACTCTGAACGCTCTCAGGGCCTTCATGTCAAAGCCTCCCCCCTTCTGCTCCACTGGGGCCTCCACTCCACTGATGTTATTGATGAAGTCCACGGCTATGGTAAAAAGCCTGTGTTAACAGCAACAAAACAGACAGCAAGACATGTTGCATTGTTATAATGTGCAACAGTTAAACAGTAGGATTATAAGTTGGGAACATATATTGTGCAGTATGTGGTACAAATAGTTATTTTAATGTGAAAAGTTCAAATGCAAAACGCAAAAAGTCCTTTTCAAAAATATATAAATATATAATTTTCAAGCAATCTCTTCCATTTCAATGTCATTATCAAGTAAAAATAAATAAAGCCAATTAGTTACACTACTTTGTTTAATACATAAATATATGAGTTTTGCATCTGAACTCCTAAAATTCTACTGAATTATCTCTTTTGTGTCAAGACATTTAATCTGAAGCTGATATAACATTTCATTACCCCATGGTAACAATGACAAAATCTAGTATGTTCCAACAGTTCCGTAAATAGGCATCCGCATGGAATAGTAATCCATATGCAATGATCTTTAGGAAGCATTCCATGGTGAAGATTATCAGGAAAATGTACTCCAGACTTTCCTGTAAGAGATGAAATAGTCCATTACTGTTTACTACAGGAAGAACAGTAGGCTACACTCAATTTTAATGTGAAATGTTTAATGTTTAATTTTATAAAATAACTAGTTGTGCACACCAAGAAATGTTCATTACCATAAAACTAATTTCAAACTAAAAACTAAACTAAACTAAACTAAAAACTAAAACACAGTTTGCTTATTATTCACATTAGATGTTTCAGTAACCTAACGACTTCCTACCCACATTTTGAAATACATTTGAATTCTGTCTTTCTCTCTGTGAAACACTCTCTGTGAATTCTGTTTTTCTCTCTATGAACTTAAAGCATGTCTGGATTCCCAGCACCTATGACAGGACAGGAATGCTGGGAATGGCTGGGATGAGATACAGGCCTGGGAGGCACAGTGAGCCGGAGTAACTTGGAATGGTGGCTTGATCGTTCACCATGCCATATTCTCTTTCATTGTGCCTTTCCCTACTCATGTAGAGGGCCAGGCAGGAGCTATTTTGCTGGTGACAGAGCCTCTTGCCCAGAAATGACAGTGAAGTCTTTGTTCTATTCTGGGATGCATTACTGTGTTATAAAGATATACGGAGAGAGGAACAAAGGCCAATATGGGGTAGTGGAAAGTAAGAATCAATCAAGTGTTTGATCAACAACAGGGAAGTCTTACTCGTGGTACTTCCCTCAACAAACACTCATTCAAATGCACAGTCACATTTACAGTAGCAGACTCAGTCCATAAGTACTTCCAACCACGCAGCCCTAACCCTAGCCCACACGTATGTATTGATTACGAGAGAGGCTGTTGTGGCGTCACCCCATACTCTCTCTGTGTGTCGTGGGCATTCAGTCTGGCTCTAAATATAAAGCCATTGGGATGCACAGGCCAGTGCAGGACTGTCATGGGCATCTGCTCCAATCAATCACCTGGGTCAAGGGCATAATGGACAAGCTTTCGCACACCACGCACTAAAACACACACGCACACACGCACACACGCACCACAAAGGGGGATTTTATAATCCCCTTGGCAACCCTCGGAGTGTGAACAAAGTCTTCCTGCCATCTCATTTGTCAAGATGTGGGTCAGTAGCCAGAGGCACACATGATGATACGATCATCTCAGGCACTCGGCACTTGCACTGTGACTCTGGGTGGCTCAGTGCGTCCCTATACGGATGCAGATATTTTAGCATGGTCTTCATAAGAACTTCAGCTGTGTAAAGCTCGAGGGAGAGGTCGGCCTTTTAATGTGGGTAAATCAAGGCCTGTTTTAGACCACTTTTAACTAACTTCTTTTCATGCACTCTAAGGTCAAGACATTAGGACACTAAACGTACTCTTACACATACTCAGATGTGGCAATGCTGGTTGTGACATGCTAACTATGTCTACAATTTTCTTAAAAGTAATAATAATTATTTATTATAGACAAGAAAGAAATGTTGTCACAATAGTTAGGTCCAAATTGGCACTCTTTAAAGTGTAAAAGTGTCTAAATGCAAACTGTAAATTGCAGAGCCTCTTGTGAAAATGTCATCGTCTCCAATTACTTTCTGTGTGTAACACTGACTGATTTGATCTAGCTGGTCTTGTGTGGGTCGTGTTGACTCAGTGATTGATCACCATTTGAATCTTTCTACAAAGAGACTCAATTACACCCTCCTCACACCAGCCCCCGGTAGGAAGCTAATGTGGGGTTAGTCTTCAGCAACAAATTTTTGGCAACAAGATTGTTTTATGCTTAGTAGGGCTAGTTACAGTATTTGTGAATTTGGTGTTCTTTCTCAAAGATCTTTTCAGTGTATTTTAGTGAGTGCTTACTACGAGGTTAATGTATTGAATCCTGAGGTTCAGAGGACAGGCTATTAGACTTACCAGGTTACTGTTAGTGTTGTTGGTGTCCTCCTCTGGCATTGGCATGAACACTGCCAGTGCCACACAGTTGGCAAAAATGGTCAGTAGGATGATGATCTCAAAGGGTCTGACATGTGTGGTTAGGAAAAAAAAACTAAAGTATTATGACCGTTTTGGCATACTAGTGTGATTGGTAATTTTCAGTAGACAGGAATGACTGTTGAAACAGATGCTAAGTGAGAGTATACACTGATATTCACATATTGACTTTAGGAAGCACCTTAATTTACCAGAGAGCTAACATCTAGTGAATCTAGACCCTTACTAAGATAAATGTGAGTATTTCTTGTCGCCAACAAATACACAATGTCAGTGTACAAAACTTTTCAGGTTAAGGTGTACAGAAACCCCTAATCATCAACAAATATATGGAAAAACTGCAAAGTACACAGCAGACAAGACACTAATCTGGATGTATTATTTTTAAGACATTATAATTATTTAGCTTTACAAGTATTTATTTTTCTTTCACCTGAATAAATACTGCCTGTATCTTAAAATGTTGCCTGCCTCCTTGGCAGTTCCTTGTCAAACCTTTTATCTACACTGAACTTTAATGAAACATGGGAGGTCAAAAAAGGATCCTTTCAACAGGGATGTGACCTCTTCGTCTTAGTATGTATGGTCAACTGCAATGTTACAAGCTCATAAGTTCAATGTTTTTTGTAGGTCTGCTGTGTGTGTGTGTGTGTGTTTGTGTGCACATTCACCTAGCTAGCTGTATGACAGACAGCATTCTATCAGCTTAGCGTATCTGTTTTTAGGCGCTGACTTCTACAGACAGCTGGCTCGCCTCAGAATACATTCCCTGCCACAAACTTACCTTCATTTTTGCCTAGAAAGTCTAAAATGAGTCTAAAAAGTAGTAGCCCTTATGTGAATTAGATTTTTGGTTAACTCAGCACATGGGCATTTAACAAATAGTGTTTTTGATTCTTTAACAGGATATGCCACCAATTGGGAAAACTAATAAAACATGGCAACTTTCTAAGTTGATATGATATGGAACTATATAGTAATCCAGTAATCAAGATAAGTTGCTACTGCATCTGAAAATAGAACCTCTATGTGTCCAAAGTCATGAAAGCCATTGATCTCATCGGACTGCAGGTTGTAAAGTTTCTGGAATGAGAATAGCTTCATGTCTGCCCTATACATTGCTATGTTTTTCTTCTTTGGTCTTAGTATACCTTACAACCGCAGAAGGCAAGTTTTACTTTTGACAAAGATGCTGGTCTGATCTGGTTCAATGATATAAGCTTGGCTGGAGCTAATGAATTTATTTCTCGAAATTGCAGTGTGCCCCTTTTACAGAACGGACAAATGAAACTAACTTTAACTGAAATTAAATCTTGAAATTAAGACTTCATTTAAAATGCATCTTACGAACAGGTTTGTTTCTCTAATAGCAGCACTTACTCTTTACCTCCCATGTAAGCTTCCTAACTCATGATTACCTTTCTACCAACCTATTTATCATCAGTGATGACTGACTGCTTGAGCTGACTGAATGTGCTGCAAGCGCCAGATTAACTCGACTCACACAGCTCATCTCAGGTCGCTCTCAGTGCTAAGCGGGTGATACTGTGTCAGATAGAACAAGGATACTTCCACTCCACAATCTGGATGCAGGCCTTACGGAAGGGATTCTTCAGTGTGAGGAAGAAGAGCGAGCGCACAGGACGGGGATTTCCGCCCGTGGCCTGCAGCTTCTTCAGCTTCTCACGCTGCTTCCTCTTCAGCGTCTCCTCATCCATGATGAAGGACTTCAGGTTGGCATCGTTGCTGTCTGCCATGCTGCCAAAGTCTTGGAGGTTTCGTCAGCACCTCACCGGTTGTTAATATAATCCGTGTCTGGTTATGAAAGGTCTCCTTACCCCTCTCTCAGGGCTTCCGAGGGTGTCCACCACCCCACCAAAAAATCTCTTGGATCCTTTACACTGTTAGTCTCCTGTGCGTGCCCTCTCTTGGTTCTCCACCCAGTCTTTTGGTGTGTTCCTGTCTTCCTCACCTCTACTCCTTCTCTCTCACCTTCACTGCCCTGAGCCTGACTGGCTGAATGATCAGCCCTCAGACTGAATGACTGAGTGAGGGGTCTGCTCTTGACTGTGGGGATACTGGTTGGGAGAACAGTTGCTCAGCATTGAGAATAAATATAGACAATAGGTGTCAACTGGCTGGGGGTAGTGGTGGTAGTGCATGGGGGGGCTTGGATTTTGTGTGTGTGTGTGTGGGGGGGGGGGGGGGGGGGGCTTGAAAGGATGGCTGTAAATAGGGTTAGGGGTTGAAGGTTAGATGGTTAGATGTGCATGTGTGGTGGAGGGTTTTAAACGATCATTTGAAACCAACTGTGTTTCTTCTGTAAGCTACTGAAGCATTGTTGCTTATTTGCTCCATTAGATGGGAAAATAATTCACCGTCATTGAATTGGCTGGTGGATCGTTGGTATGCCTTTCCATTAGACATGGTGTCACCTCACCTTACGGGTGAAACTGATCACAGCTTTCTCATTGGCTTGTATGGGCATACAATAACATTTCATTGGTCTCTAAACCCTCCTATTTGCACAGGCTTCTAGGAAGAGTTTTTTGCTGTGCTGTCACACTATGAGCACACTATGAGATTCCACCTCGGTATGTGCTTAAAAGGACTCAGTGGGGAATAAAGTTTTTGCTAAATGTGTGTCAGCATTACAAGGCTTTATGGACCCCTTAAAATATACCCCGGAGCATCAAGTGATCCCATCTTGTCTTTATCAACAACAGATATATCTGGAAACAGCTGGTGCAAACACTGCATAAACACAGAATGTAAAACATTTCCCGCCTTGGGACACAGAACTTTTCCTGCCAT